>SJYX01006116.1:401008-487870 GCA_006410675.1 Oreotragus oreotragus | reverse complement strand
ATATAATGGTCATCTGAGTTAAATTCACCCATTCCAGTCCATTTTAGTTCGCTGATTCCTAGAATGTCGACGTTCACCCTTGCCATCTCTTGTTTGACCACTTCCAATTTACCTTGATTCATGGACCTGACATTCCAGGTTCCTATGCAATATTGCTCTTAGAGCATCAGATCTTGCTTCTATCACCAGTCACATGCACAACTGGGTATTGTTTTTGCTTTGGCTCCATCCCTTCATTCTTTCTGGAGTTATTTCTCCACTGATCTCCAGTAGCATACTGGGCACCTACTGACCTGGGGAATTCCTCTTTTGGTATCCTATCATTGGTATCCTGCGAGAGCCAGCCGGCGCACTAAGCATCAGGCAGCTGCGAGAGCCGGCCGGTGCACTAAGTGCTGCCGAGAAGAGCTGCCCCATGTCTGAGGTCGGGGCAGCGGAGAGTGCCAGGCTGCAACAGCGCAGGAACGGCCGAGAGGAGCTACACCATGTCCGAGGTCAGGGGCTGCGGCTGGGAGGAGACATCCCGAGTCCACCATAGTTTGGCCTAATGTAAATAAATAACAGGGAGGGAACACAGCCCCACCCATCAAGAGAAAATTTAATTAAAGATTTACTGAGCATGGCCCTGCCCATCAGAACAAGACCCAGTTTCCCCCTCAGGCCTTGTCTTCCATCAGGAAGTTTCCATAAGCCTTTTACCCTTCTCCAGCAGGACAGATAGAATGAAAACCACAATCACAGAAAACTAACCAATCTGATCACATGGACAACAGCCTTGTCTAACTCAATGAAACTATGAGCCATACCATGTAGGGCCACCCAAGACGGATGGGTCATGGTGGAGAGTTCTGACAAAAAGCAGTCTATTGGAGAAGGGAATGGCAAACCACTTCAGTATTCTTGCCTTGAGAACCCCATGAATAGTATGAAAAAGCAAAAAGATAGGACACTGAAAGATGAACTCCCCAGGTTGGTAGGTGCTCAGTAGGCTACTAGAAATCAATGGAGAAATAACTCCAGAAAGAATGAAGAGATGGAGCTAGAGCAAAAACAACACCCAGTTGTGGATGTGACTGGTGTTGGAATTAAGTCCGATGCTGTAAAGAGCAATATTGCATAGAAACTCTGGAATGTTAGGCCATGAATCAAGGCAAATTGGAAGTGGTCAAACAGGAAATGGTAAGAGCAAATGTTGACATTTTAGGAATCAGGGAACTAAAATGGACTGGAATGAGTGAATTTAACTCAGATGACCACTATATATACTACTGTGGGCAAGAATCCCTCACAAGAAATGGAGTCCCTATCATGATCAACAAAAGAGTCTGAAAGTCAGTACTTGGATGCAATCTCAAAAACAAGAGAATGATCTCTGCTCATTTCCAAGGCAAACCATTCAATATCATAGTAATCCAAGTCTATGCCCCAACCAGTAATGTTGAAGAAGCTAAAGTTGAATGGTTCTATGAAAACCTACAAGACCTTTTAGAACTAACACCCCAAAAAGATGTCCTTTTCATTATAGGGGACTCAAATGCAAAAGTAGGAAGTCAAGAGATACCTGGTGTAACAGGCAATTTTGGCCTTGGACTAAAGAATGGAGCAGCTGCTGCTGCTGCTGCTAAGCACTTCAGTCGTGTCCGACTCTGTGTGACCCCATAGATGGCAGCCCACCAGGCTCCCCCGTCCCCGGGATTCTCCAGGCAAGAATACTGGAGTAGGTTGCCATTTCCTTCTCCAATGCATGAAAGAGAAAAGTGAAAGTAAAGTCGCTCAGTCTGTCCGACTGTTAGCGACCCCATGGACTGCAGCCCACCAGGATACTCTGTCCACTGGATTTTCCAGGCAAGAGTACTGGGGTGGGGTGCCATTGCCTTCCCCGGAAGAATGGAGCAGGGCAAAGGCTAATAGAATTTTGACAAGAGAACGCACTGGTCATAACAAACACCTTCTTCCAACAAAACAAGATAAGACTCTACACATGGACATCACCAGATGGTCAGAACCAATATCAGACTGATTATGTTCTTTGCAGCAAGAGATGGAAAAGTTCTATACAGTCAGCAAAAATAAGAGCTGGAGCTGATTGTGGCTCAGATCATGAATTCCTTATTGCCAAATTCAGACTGAAATTGAAGAAAGTAGAGAAAACCACTACACCATTCAGGTATGACCTAAATCAAATCCCTTACAATTACTCAGTAGAAGTGACAAATGTATTCAAGGGATTAGATCTGATAGACAGAGCGCCTGAAGAACTAAGGACAGAGGTTCGTGACATTGTACAGGTGGTGGTAATCTAAACTATCCCCGGGAAAAAGAAATGCAAAAGGCAAAATAGTTGTCTGAGGAGGCCTTACAAATAGCTGAGAAAAGAAAAGAAGTGAAAAGCAAAGGAAAAAAGGAAAGATATATCCATCTGATTGCAGAGTACCAAAGAATTCAAGGAGAGATAAGAAAGCCTCCCTCAGTGATCAATGCAAAGAAATAGAGGAAAATAATAGAGTAGGAAAGACTAGAGATCTCTTCAAGAAAATTAGAGATAGCAAGGGAAAATTTCATGCAAAGATGGGCACAATAAAGGACATAAAAAGTATGGACCTAACAGAAGCAGAAGATATTAAGAAGAGGTGGCAAGAATACACAGAAGAACTATATAAAAAGATCTTCATGACCCAGATAATCCTGATGGTATAATCACTCACCTAGACACAGACATACTGGAATAAGAAGTCAAGTAGGCCTTAGGAAGCATCACTATGAACAAAGCTAGTGGAGGTGATGGAATTCCAGTTGAGCTATTTCAAATCCTAAAAGATGCTGCTGTGAAAGCATTGCACTCAATATAACATCAAATTTGGAAAACTCAGCAGTGGCCACTGGACTGGAAAAGGTCAGTTTTCATTCCAATCACAAAGAAAGGCAATGCCAAAGAATTCTCAAACCACCGCACAATTGCACTCATCTCACACTCTAGTAAAGTAATGCTCAAAATTCTTCAAGCCAGGCTTCAACAGTACATGAACATGAATTTCCAGATGTTCAAGCTGGTTTTAGAAAGGGCAGAGGAACCAGAGGATCAAATTGCCAACATCCACTGGATCATCAAAAAAGCAACAGAGTTCCAGAAAACCATCTACTTCTGCTTTATTAACTATGTCAAAGCCTTTGACTGTGTGGATCACAACAAACTGTGGAAATTTCTGAAAGAGATGGGAATACCAGACCACCTGACCTGCCTCTTGAGAAACCTGTATGCAGGTCAGGAAGTAAGTTCGAACTGGACATGGAACAACAGACTGGTTCCAAATAAGAAAAGGAGTCCATCAAGGCTGTATATTGTCACCCTGCTTATTTAACTTATATGCAGAGTACATCATGAGAAAAGCTGGGCTAGATGAAGCACAAGCTGGAATCAAGATTGCCTGGAGAAATATCAATAGCCTCAGATATGCAGATGACACCACCCTTACGGCAGAAAGGGAAGAAGAACTAAAGAGACTCTTGATGAAAGTGAAAGAGGAGAGTGAAAAAGTTGGCTTAAAGCTCAACATTCAGAAAACTAAGATCAAGGCATCTGGTCCCATCACTTCATGGCAAATAAATGGGGAAACAGTGAGAGACTTTTTTTGGTCTCCAAAATCACTGCAGATGGTGACTGGAGCCTTGAAATTAAAAGGTGCTTACTCCTTGGAAGAAAAGTTATGACCAACCTAAACAGCATATAAAAAGCAGAGACATTACTTTGTCAACAAAAGGTCCATCTAGTAAAAGCTATGGCTTTTCCTTTAGTCACATATGGATGTGAGAGTTGGGCTATAAAGAAAGCTGAACGCTGAAGAATTGATGCTTTTGAACTGTGGTGTTGGAGAAGATTCTTGAGAGTCCCTTGGACTGCAAGGAGATCCAACCAGTCCATCCTAAAGGAAATCAGTCCTGAATATTCATTAGAAGGACTAATGGTGAAGCTGGAACTCCAATCTTTTGGCCACCTAATGTGAAGAACTGACTCATTTGAAAAGACCCTGATTCTGGGGAAGATTGAAGGCAGGAGGAGAAGGGGACAACAGAGGATGAGATAGTTGGATGGCATCACTGACTCAAAAGACATGAGTTTGAGCATACTCCCAGAGTTGGTGATGGACAGGGAGGTGCTGCAGTCCATGGGGCCACAAAGAGTTGGACATGACTGAGTGACTGAATTATACTGATTAATGTGAGGATAAATACTAACATATACCAAAATGTCAACTGTGATTGAAAATTAGTGGCAAGATAGAAAGCTATATTTCCTCCTTCAATTTTTCTATAAATACACACTTTCCTACAATATTCATGTTATTCAAAATGTAAATTGCCACCACATTATTGCTTGCTTTAAAGAAGCTATTTATTACAATTCCCTTTAATGTTTAATGAACACAGCATGTTGGAAAACTGAGGCAGACTACAAATAACCAGGTAGTGAAATAACTCTATAGCACAACAGAAAAAGAAATTGTTCTGGAATGTAACAAGGGAACTGATCATGATGAAAGAAGCTTGACTATTTTAAATAAGGAGCTGATGTGACTGACTGAAAACATATTAATAGTATGCAATAAAAACTGACTGAAAATAAGAAACTGACATTTATATTCATATCAAATTCTCTTTTTATTTGGAGACACAGCTGCCAAAAAGATAATAACTTTCTGGTTTGTCTGTAAAAATCAACCTTTACCTTAAAAACATTAGTATAAATTTAAATTATAACCACTTAAATAAAATTTTGTAGGTGAAGCAGAACTCCAAGTTATTGTTTCATAAAATAACCTCACCAGGTATCTTAAGGACTTTCCCATGGCTTTTTTTGGGTGTTGGGCGACCACCCAAATCTACAAGGCCTACCTATATGGCACCTCCATCAGGTTCCATTCATTCTGCCCTATGAAAGCACCTGAAACCCTTTCCGAGTCTCCCTTCCAGAGCATCAGCTCACACTCACACAATGAGTACATTTTGAATGCCTCTGTGGCTCACCAGGCTGTTAAATTATCTTGATTCTTAAAAATTATTCCTGAAGAATTTCTTCCCTCCTTATTGTTTCCCAGAATTTTCCCAACTGCCTGTTTATGTGTTATTTCTGCCACATGCCCAGCTATTTCTGAAGAATTCTCTAAGAGTGAGCTGTTTATTTTCAGAATTTACTCACCTAAACCTCTATAAGTTCCAGGCCATTAACCATGATCAAAATCAGGGCTCTACTTTTTCCACTTTTTCCCCTGTGTATCTTTTCCATGTGTAGAGCGCCCTTTGAAGTTAATGGGAACCCTTCATGTGGAAGAGATTCCAAATGATACAAAACAGAATGAGAACTAAGCCTGTCATTTATTTCTCACATTCAAGGACAAAAATACATACACACACAAACACACACAGGAAAAGACATCATATAATTAGCAAGGTCTCAGTAGAATATTAATATTTTACTAAAGATAATCCAAAGAGTTTCTTTAAGAAAGAAAGAAAAAGCCCCTTAGTCAATATTTATTAGAAAATTAGTGAGTACCTAATTATATATGTTGGTCAGCACAGTAAAAATACAAGGATCTACAACAACAATAACAACAGGCAGTCCTTGAACTTCATGGAGCTTATGGACAAATGAAGACGTAGATACTAGGCAAAGACTCATGCAGATAAACGTAAAATTACAGCAGTGGCTGGTGATGCCACCAGAGTGGTTCAGTACGTTCATAGAACTCTGACCTGCATAGGGTCTGAAGAGTCTAGCACTTGTACTAACATGAAGGGTATGGGCCTGGAGTGGGGGATGGGATGGTCATAGCACAGAAAGCAAGAGTGGGCCTTATGCAAGACAGACTGGAGAGGAGGCGAATCATGCTTGGCCATGAAATTTAGAAGAAGAAATTTGGTCTTTATCCTGAGAGGAATGGGACGCCTTTGAAGTGTTTAAAGCATGGCAGCAACATAAGATTTGCACTGTGAAACGTTCCCTTTTTGAGCTCTGGTCTGATAAGGAGGTTAGAGAGAGAAGAGAGAAGCAGAGAGAATATAGGGAGATCAGACAGAGTTCTAAGGATGGAAACCTATGTCATAGACAATGATACCTTTGACAAGTGAGGTAGAAATGGACAGAACAGTGGACTGATTTGACGATTGTTTAGAAAGAAAAATTAAAATGACAATGATAAATTGAAGCTGAAAAGTGAGAGAGAATGAGGTCTCAAGGACAGCTCCCAAGATTTATATTCTGAAAATGAACAGTGGATATAAATTCTCTAAGAGAGAGTAGGAGGAATATGTTTAGTTAAGGGATAAGTCATGAGTATGGTCTGGACATGTAAAGATGTGAACACGTGAAATAAACCACTGGCTATAGAGAAGCTATTCTCAAATACACAGATTTGTGAATTGTCGATTATCAGTGTGATTAAAACCATAGGTATGAAAAATGAGATGAAGTGAGAGTACAAGTGAGAAGAAAAGAGGACCAAAGTCTGAAATTTGAGGAAAGCCAATATATAATGACTGGGAGGAAAGAATGAACCTGCAAAGGAGAAAGAGGGGTGGCTGGAAGGATGGGAGAAAAAACACAGGTTAGTAGACGAGAATGCTTTAACTAGGCAAAAGGATTGAAAAGGTCATGTGATACTATGAGGGAAAGTAAGATTCAATGTAAAAAAAGTATTCCCTGGTTTGGGTAACAGGGAGGTTATTGAAGAGAAAATATTAAAAATAATTAGCAACTAGGAAGATCACCTGGAGAAGGGAATGACTACCCACTCCAGTATTCTTGCCTGGAGAATTCCATGGACAGAGGAACCCAGTGGGCTCCAGTCCATGGGGTCACAAAGAGTCAGACATGACTTAGCAACTAATATTTTCCAAGAAAAAAATGGCATCATACAAGTATGACCAATCTGAAGGAGGGTGGAGGTCAAAGTACTAGAGTAAGGTAATGGAGGTTCCATTCTGTACCAGAACTTTGCCTTTAATTTCTGGATAAGGGGAAAGATGTAGGGATTCTGAGAAAGGAACCTCAGCATCTCTAATGAAAGACAGGCACTTAGGGGAGCAGCCAGTTAGAACCAGTGTGAAAGAATTCAATATTCAAATAACCACTGTGGCTCCACTGATGCAAGCTGGCTATACAACCTTACCAAGCATTGTTTCTGAGGCTTGATGGAGAATGGAAGCAGCCACATTAGAATGGATGGGTAACAGAGCTGAAAATATCCCAAGCAACTCATTCTATACAATGAGTCAATACGTTCAAAACATCTCCTAGATGTAGAAAAAATTTCTTCCAAAAATATTTTAAGTTAATAATTGGCCAGAGACTTCCTTGATGGTCAGTGGTCAGACTCCATATTTCCACTGCAGGGCACACAAGCTTAGGGAACTAAGCCCTTGTTGGGGAATTAGACCTGAAAAATTGCAAGGTATGGCCAAAAAATTTTTTTAACTTAAACAGTGTTTTAAAAGCTAATAATTGGCCAATGAAGAAAATATATATCAAACAGAGACCTTGTTTTTAAAAAGTTCCTGGATGTTCTGGCCCATAATAAGAAGCAAGATGATGTGTTGTCCTTTAATTTAGGTTAAAGTGTTTTGAAGAAGAAAGCACTTACTACACTGCCTTATACAGTGCAGCCATTAAAAAGTGGTAGCTAATTTTATGATATGGTTATTTAAAAATCAAATATACCAAAGAGTAATAGGTAGAAGTATAATGGCTCAGATGGTAAAGAATCTGCCTGCAATGCAGGAGATCTGGGTTCGATCCCTGGGTTGGGAAGATTCCCTGGAGATCCTTCTAGTGAATACTCTTCCACTCCAGTATTCCTGCCTGGAAAATTCCATGGACAGAGGAGCCTGGAGGGCTACAGTCAAAGTGTTGCAAAGAATCAAACACAACTGAGCAACTAACACACATACACACACAAATATATGTAGTCATTTCTGGATGATAGAACACTTTAAGAAAAAAAAAGAATCCATGACACTATTCTAATAATTTTTTAAAATTATAGATGATAGAACACTTTAAGAAAAAAAAAAAGAATTAATCCATGACACTATTTTAATAAATAATTTAAAAAGCTCCAGTAGCCCATATGGATTTCTTTCTTGGACATTTACTTTGTTCATTATCTGAATTTAGCATTTACATCATCTTGTTTTGAATTACTAGCAATTGTGTTTGCTTTGCTCCCATTATCCCAGTAAGATTATAGCCTAGTTGAAAGCATGGACTTCTGGGGTCTGTGTGTCAGTTCTGCCATTTAATAGATGTATGAAGTTGGACAAGTTACTTACTCTAACCAAGCCTCATATTTTGATCTGGGAATTGGAGCTAATAGCCCCAATTTCAAATAGACACTGTGAGTATTAAGTGAGGTGAATGTACATAAAGTACTCACTAAAATGTCTGGCATCTGGTAAATGTTCAACAAACGATAGATTTTATCAAAGTAGAAACCGTACTTTATTCTCCTTTGAAGTACTTATACTTTCCCTAGATCACAGGTTAGTTAGAAATCACTGGTATAATGGTTCTAAACCAGAGGGAACACCAACATTGGGTGCTTTTTGTAAATGTGCAGCAGGCTGTACCGTACTGTACTGTCACAGTGTCTAGGAGACATCTACTAGTTAAAGACCAATGATGATAAATGAAGAACTTTCCCATCTAAAATGACAACAGCATCTGCTGGAGTTCAAATACAATGCCTAATTTTGTGGTTAGCTCTGTTACTCAAGTTCAAGTCAGTTTCTTTATAAGACTGGAATTTATGACAATCAGAATCACATTTTAGAGCTATATGTAATCATTTTTTGAGTGGTATACTTAGATGGGAAGCTTAAATAGTCAGCAGAAGCAAGCCTGAAATGGCAACTCTGAGTAAGTCATAAATCAAGACCAAATTATTTTCCTCTGGATAATAAAAAGTAAAGTTCAAAGTTAATAAGCTGCTATAATATATTCTGGATTTTCCCTTCTGAATATTAACCTCACAATATTTTTAGAGATCATTTATATACTTGGTCATTTACCTCCAGATTTTAAAATATGTAATTCTTTCTTTCATTCAGCAGTTCTGACACCTATCATGAGTAGACTGTATGTTAGAGACTAAAGCACTGAACATGGTGATTAGAGACAAATTGTCTCTAATTTCACAGAGTTTACAGGCAAACACGAGAATAACATTAAACAAGAAAATGACACAAGTCTTTGGTGAGAAAAGGACAGGCTCATCGGGAACACAACAGCAGAGAATTGAAAATACTGGAGAAGATAGAGAAAATATTCCTAAGGAAGTGATAGACTAAGGAAAATGAGAAGCTGTTACTCAGACAAAAAAAAAAAAAAAGGAAAAGAAGCTGTTCCAAAGCACAGGAAAGAGTGCGTCAAAAGCCCCAGCAGAGAAGGAGTTCAGATCACTGAGGGCACACTGCCTGAAAGTCACTACTGCCCGAACACAGAATTCACCAGTGCCAGCGTCAAGAGAAGGAACTAGAAGCAGGCAGAGAATGGATAACGGATGTTTAAGTTTAGACTTGATCCTAATTAAAAAGAAGTACTTTTCAGTGGTTGTAAGCAAGGGAGTGGCGTGTTCAGACTTTTTGTTTGTACCAAAACAAAACAAAAGAAAATCTCATCCGATGTTTTACTAGCTTGTCATTTCAGCAAAAAATGTTTAGGAGAGAGTGTTGAATTCTGTTAAAGTAAGTCTTTTAATTATGTGTGGATCTTAATTACTCATATTCTTCCTGACTTCCTTAATCATGGCTAATTGAAAATTGGCTGTAACTTAAGATACTCGGTAAGGAAACTTAATAAAATGAGGTATGTAACAGATGAAATCCTGATTTCTGTTGCAAATCTAAGAACATATAAGTAACAGGCATTCTAATTTCTGATGGGAAATAGCGAGGCCCTGGTAAATATCAGCCATCCAGAGCAGCTATTTTGCTTAATCCTGTAAACTAGTTGCAGATGTTGGCTCAAACACTAGGCTTTGCATCTGTAATTTTAAAATTGTCTCATATTTCTAAAACCTGACTCCGTATGCACCGGAAATCAGTGACATGAATTATGAACTTCAGGAAGAGGAGAAGCACAAAAAATGCCAGAAGTGATAGGAGATAATATTGGGAGCAGTGGTCAAGCCATATGCACAGGATGGGTGAAGGATGACACGGTTCCTTCCTCCAGGACATGGATCCTGCAACCAGGCATTTGAAAATGAAACCCTGCAAATGGATGTACCAAACAAGAGGAAGTCATTTATAGATAGTTGAGTTCTCGAAAACAAATCCTCCTTTTCCTTTCTCCCTCCCCCACTTTACAGCAGGTCAATGAGAAGACACAGGGTTGCTAGAGAAGGAAAAGATTTTTGAAGAGGAAAACACACACACATAAATGTACACTAAAGATTTCTTACCTTAATTAAGAAGATTATATTTAGTAGACTGGGGCAGGAAACAAATGACTTGCTCTTAAACTCATGTTTTAGTTATGACAGTGCCTTCTCATAAAATATATTTATAAAAAGTCAATAGAGGCGTGAATTAAAACTCAGAAAAGGAGCTGGAGGGTGGTAGAATGCCATAGATAAAGAATTATACTGCAAACAAAGAATAGTCACAGGCATTAGAAACAAATGAAGATGATGACTGAATTTCCTATTCCTATTTGTATTTCTAAAGCTCATTTTTATTTATGTACACTATTCCCAGTAGTGCTCCAACCAGGCAGTATAAATGGCAGCCCATAGTACAATTTACCCACAGGGACCATCCATCATGGGCTGAGAGTGAAAATAACCTCAACAAGAATCAGGGCAAAAACTTCAGCCAATCATTTAGTGAGGTAAGAGTATAGTACAAAGCTTCAAGGAACTTAGGCTCAATTATGAAACCAAGACATTCATTTCCTAGAGTGGAAGCATTCATCCCTTTGAATTCAGCCTAACGGAATCCCTTGAGGTGGGAATGGATTGTTGCTGAGTCAAAGAGATTTCATAGTTCCTTTGGGGGCAAGACATTTTATTCCCTAATTTAGCTAAAGCTCTCTTTACATTTTGTTCAAGAGGTCATTTCTGATAAGTTTTATTTTCTGCACATATATAATTAGGAAATATAGACTAGGAAAATAAACCACATTTGTCTTTCCAGGATTTTTCAGATAAGTCTGAGACCAGCATTAACTCTTTCAATCTACTGGGACTGCTGTGATTAAATCACAGTCTTCTCACACCATGATAACTACTCCTGAGGAAAAGTTAATGATTCCATGAAGCTATTACAGACCTGCCCATTGAAATGCTTGTAAAGAGAAGAAAAGGAGGTACTTCACAAAGGAGTGGAGGACTTAGGGCAAATAAAATTGTGAACTGACATATAGAGCTACTGTCTGGGAAATGTGAGACCCTAAGATTGGAAACCTGGAGGAAGAAACAGCAACCCACTCCAGTATTCTTGCCTGGAGAATCCTTTGGACAGAAGAGCCTGGTGGGCTACAGCCCGTGGGGTTGCAAAGAGTTGAAACTGACTGAGTGACTAATCACAAGATCAGAAAATATAAATTTCTGAAGGGAAAAGATTATTCTTAAATGGAATTATCCCATTACAAAACAAAACACTGTAAAAATTACGATAAAATGTCCCAGTAATTTATACTAATGCCTGGATAAATGCTATGACATTTAGGTTCCTGACAACGAAACTCAAAATAAAGCAGTGAGTTGGGAGTGATGCTGAGAATGGAGCCCACAAGGCTGATGAGCAAGTCCTTCTCTGTCTAACTGGCATAGTCAGCATGAGCATTCTTTTCTATGAACATACATCTCAGGACTCTCAATGAAATACCTTAAGAATGTAAAGCTGTCTCTGTATTTTGAGGATCCTGGGCTAAACATTGTGACTCAGGCAAAGTTCTGTAATGTTACTGTGCTGAATGTGAAATGATTCATGCTCAAGGGGCAGAAACTGCAATTTGCCTTGGTCATGGTGAATTGGGGACATACTTAGGTTGGGTGGACTTGATTTCAATATGGGAAGCAACAAACAAACAAAAACAAAAGAGCTCTATTTGAAAGGCGTACAAGAATTTCTCCAAAGAAGACACACAGATGGCTAAAAAACACATGAAAAGATGCTCAACATCATTCATTATCAGAAAAATGCAAATCAAAACCACAATGAAGTACCATTTCACACCAGTCAGAATGGCTGCGATCCAAAAGTCTACAAGCAATAAATGCTGGAGAGGGTGTGGAGAAAAGGGAACCCTTTTATACTGTTGGTAGGAATGCAAACTAGTTCACCCACTATGGAGAACAGTGTGAAAATTCCTTAAAAAACTGGAAATAGAACTGCCATGAGGCTGCTACTGCTGCTGCTAAGTCGCTTCAGTTGTGTCCGACTCTGTGCGACCCCATAGACGGCAGCCCACCAGGCTCCCCCATCCCTGGGATTCTCCAGGCAAGAACACTAGAGTGGGTTGCCATTTCCTTCTCCAATGCATGAAAGTGAAAAGTGAAAGTGAAGTTGCTCAGTCGTGTCCGACTCTTAGTGACCCCATGGACTGCAGCCTACCAGGCTCCTCCATCCATGGGATTTTCCAGGCAAGAGTACTGGAGTGAGGTGCCATTGCCTTCTCCGAGAACTGCCATACAACCCAGCAATCCCACTGCTGCACATACACACCAAGAAAACCAGAATTGAAAGAGACACGTGTACCCCAATGTTCATTGCAGCACTGCCAGGACATGGAAGCAACCTAGATGTACATCAGCAGATGAATGGATAAGAAAGCTGTGGTACATATACACAATGGAGTACTCAGCCATTAAAAAGAATACATGTGAATCAGTTCTAATGAGGTAGATGAAACTGGAGCCGATTATACAGAGTGAAGTAAGCCAGAAAGAAAAACACCAATACAGTATACTAATGCATATATATGGAGAAGGTAATGGGACCCCACTCCAGTATTCTTGCCTGGAAAATCCCATGGACAGAGGAGCCTGGTGGGCTGCAGTCCATGGGGTCATGAAGAGTCAGACACGACTGAGCGACTTCACTTTCACTTTTCACTTTCATGCATTGGAGAAGGAAATGGCAACCTATTCCAGTGTTCTTGCCTAGAGAATCCCAGGGAAGGGGGAGCCTGGGGGGCTGCCGTCTATGGGGTCGCACAGAGTTGGACACGACTGAAGTGATTTAGCAGCAGCAGCAAAGCATATATATGGAATTTAGAAAGATGGTAACGATAACCCTGTATGCGAGACAGCAAAAGAGACACAGATGTATACAACAGTCTTATGGACTCTGTGGGAGAGGGCGAGGATGGGATGATTTGGGAGAATGGCATTGAAACACGTATAATATCATAAGTGAAATGAATCGCCAGTCCAGGTTCGATGCATGATACAGGATGCTCGTGGCTGGTGCATCCTGGGATGACCCAGAGGGATGGTATGGGGAGGGAGGTGGGAGGAGGGTTCAGGATGGGGAACATGTGTACACCTGTGGCGGATTCATGTTGATGTATGGCAAAACCAATACAATATTGTAAAGTAATTACCCTCCAATTAAAATAAATAAATTTATATTAAACAAATAAATATTTTAAAAAAACAAAGATAATTTCTCAGCTTTGGTTTATTTCTGTTTTCACTGTGACGGTGCATCAGTGGCAACCTTTTGAAAACACCTTCTGATATAGGATATGCATATCATCACTGACAAAAGATCCCATGGCCCTTTTTTGACAATGAGGTTTTACGATTTACTCTTTGCTAATCTCTTATTTGCTAAATAGGGTTTTCTCAGTATAACAAAGAAATCAGCACCTATACACTAGAGTCCCAGCATGTGAACTTGTGGTGAGACCCCAGCATGGTCAACAGCTGAAAGCCCTTTTGCTCCTCTTTACATCCCACTTGGTACCTACACTGAATTTTACCATCTTCTTAAAACTCCCATGTAACAGGTAACTGCCACTTCCCTAGCTCCCAACAAACAGCCCAGCTTCCTGTTTATCAAACAGTTGAGATAATCAAGAATAAGGCATGCAATATTCTTTTCTCCTCAGTTACTGTGACATTTCTCTTTCACTAGGAATTTTAATAGTGTTTCATAGTCATTCTTTTTTTTCATTTATTTATAATGAAAAATAGTTACTATAAAATTTTTAATATTTTCATTTATTTCACTTATTTTTCATGTATTCATTCATTTATGAATATATTCGTTCATTTATAAAAAGTAACTTTACTTCTGAGGCAAAATGTATCAATCTAAAAATAAATATAGGGAAAACTAATTCAATGGCAAAAGAATCACCCCCTAATGACCAAATAGGGCTTATACTAGGAAAGCAAGGATGGTTAATAAATCAATATAACAAATAATATAATTTGTTCAGTATGTAAGACCATGATCATCCCAATGAAATGCAAGGCTCATTTCTGAAATATCAGCTGCAGAAAAATAGATAAATTTCATTATCACAGTATATTTTAAAACAAAAGCCATCAAATGGTTATAAACATTCCCATCAAGATAAAAAGTAGCTAAGAAAATTTACTGTAATTTTATAATGTTCTGAAAGAATATATGAAGGTAGAAATAAAAGCTACTACACAAATGAGATAAAAATTATAATTAAATCATAACTAGTAGATAATCCAGTAAATTCCACAGGGCTAAAATAAATGCTTAAAAATCAATACTTTTCATTTTATAGCACTAAGTAATTAGAAAATATAATTGAAAAACACTCCATTTAAAATTACAACATAAGAGTATTCCAGTTACTTTATATTCAAATAAGAAATGTAAAACTGTATATATTAAGGGAAAAAAAACAGGAAATTATAGTATACAGAAGGAATCATCATCTGGTTGGATAGGACAAAAGGGTATGAAAATTGTGACTTTTTCCTATATTAGTTTATAAGCTTTACAAATATCTAACCAATATTCAAATAGAATTGTAGTTGACGAGATTTTAACCTTCAAATGAAAGAATGAATAACCTACAATAGCAAAATCCATTTTTTAAAAAAGTAATGAAAGAAAATGACCTAGAAAATATTAAAATGTATTAGACACCTGCCATAATTTAAAAATGTGTCATTGTACAAAAATCAACAGAGAATGATAAATAATCCAGATCCTGGTCCTAGGAATAAGAGCCCATCCATGGCCTGGACTGAACTGTGCCACCCATCCAGTCTACGACCTATGGTGAACTATTTAATTTTCCTAAGCTTCAGTTACATCATTTACAAAATAGGAGAAATAACGGAACTTACTTCATAGAGTGGTAGAACTGCATACATTGATGTAAGGAACACACTTGGCAAATTACCTAGCCATAGACTAAGCTTCAAGAAATGTGAGCTGCAACAATTACTACTATTGTTGCCATTATTATATAATCACAGAAGTACTGCAAACCAATTATGATGGTATGGATCATTTAAAAATTATAATTAGACATTCAACACTGTAAAATAAAATTTTAATAATAAGTATTATTGTCTATCAATAATCATTGAGTTGTTACAATGTACAAAGCACTGCTCTCAGTGCTTTATATGAATCCATGTGTTTAATCCATTAACCCTAACAGGTAGATACAATAGTTACATCTCTTTTGCAAATGAAGAAACATAGATGTTAAGAAATTTGCCCACAAACGGTGAGCTGCAGAACCAGATGCTGAAGCCTGGCAGTCAGGCTTCAGAATCCATGCTTTTAATACCTTCACTCTGCTCCCCAAGCTAGTGCCTTAACTTCTACCACACGCAATGATAAATCCCAAATGGACTACAGAGACAAATGTCAGTAATAGCCCCATAAAAATGCTATAAATACATGGATAAATTTTTAATTGCTTTTTAGGTGAATATTACCTTTCAAAACATAAAAGCAGTGGAAAAAATGACAGGAAAAAGTAACAGATATTTCTATAAAAATTTTACCTCAAATACCTGGTCAGTAAAATTAAAACATACCCAAGAAAATGAGAAAAATCTTCTTAATAAATATGGTAAAAGAGCAATATCATTATTACATAAAAATTCTGTTATAAGTCAAAAAAGTAAAAGAAAAATTTCAAAGAGGATATAAGCAAAGGAATGAACAGCTCATTCAGAAAAGAACCCTAGTGGTCAATAAGCATGGAAAAAATTCACTAGTAAATTATAGACATAAGTGGCTTAGGTTTAAAGATGTATGTGATCAACAAGAAAATAATTTTCTTTTTAATAAGGCTACATATAAAAATCTGCAAAACTATGAGAAGAAAATAAAAGATAAAATATACATGTCACAGAAATTTAAAATTTGTCTAAATAAAATTTATAAATTTTATTTTATATTATACAGTAAAGTCAAGTGATAAATAAGCAGAAAATATCTGTACTATATATAATACACATAAAATGTCCAGACTATAAAAAAAATCAGTGAGAAAATAATGACAGTCACTTCAAAATGGACAAAGGACATAATCAGACATTTCCTAGGAAAAAGAACACAAATATCTATTAAATATTTGAAAGGCTGCCCAATAACTTGCAATAAGTGAAATGCAAATAAAAATAATGTATTATTCTTCCCACTGGGACAGTCAACATTATATAAAACATAATTATCCAGTACTGAGGATTCAGGTACACACATAAATAGCTGTTGAGTCTATAAACTGGTTCCACTGTTTTGGAAAAACTGGAAACAACACAAATACCTATCCTTGGGGGAATGGTTAAATTTACTCTGGCACATCTACACTATGGAATATATCATCAAACTATGTGCCAGTAAAATAAGTTTTGTTGTCTTCTGTCTTATGTACTTACATGAAAAGATCTCCAAGACATATTATTAAGAGGATAAAGTAAGTTCATCTTTAAATATATTTAATGAGCACCTACTATACATCAGGTTCAAGATATTACAGACACCAATGAATAAGAGATAGATGTCATTGCCTTTGTGGAGCAAACAACTGTAATGTAAAATATGTACAATGTTTGACCATTTTTATTTCTTAAAACCACAATCCATGTGTCTTTATGTGTGTGTACATGTGTGTGTGTACAGATGTTTGGGTGTGCATGTATATGTATATATATGTTCCAAAATGAAAACAGTAGTTATAACAATGGAGGTGAGTGAGACTGGGTAAGAGTCAAGGGTATATCTACTTAATTTGCATTACTTATTTCACAATGAAAATGTGTTCATGTATTTCTTCTATAACAAACAAAAATTAAGCTTCAAAATCATATATTACACTGAAACTATGTGCTAAATAAGCTATACAGTCCACATAAGGGAATGACTGAGGCAAGAGCTATAAAATTTTGAACAGTGATTTCTGCTCTTTTGGAGTAAGAACTCTATCGTTAACTAACTACTTAAAGTCATTATGGCTGATGGATTAGATGATGAGCTAGCTGGTAAGGGAAGGAAATGGGGGCAATTCTACTACAATTAAGTCATAGAAGACTTGAATGAGATATCCAGGAGCTAACCACTGGCATTCCCCAGGCCACCAATCAGGAGCCGGAAAGATGGAATGGGAAGTGTTGGGGAAGGGAGGGACTGGATGGGACTATCCTGGGTTTGGCCTAGGTTTCCCTGATGGCTCAGATGGTAAAGAATCTGCCTGCAATGAATGTGAGAGATACAGGTTCAATCCCTGGGTGGGGAAGATCCCCTGAAGAAGGGAATAACTACCCACTCCAATATTCTTGGGGTTTCCCTGGTGGCTCAGGTGGTAAAGAATCTCCTGGAAATGCAGGAGACCCAAGTTCTATCCCTGGGTAGGAAGATGCCCTGGAGAAGGGAACGGCTTCCTACTCCTGTATTCTTGCCTGAATAATACCATGGGCAGAGGAGTCTGCCAGGAGTCCATGGAGTCACAAAGAATTGGACATGACTGAATAACTAATACTTTCACTTTTTTCTTTTCAGACCAGCCTGGGGGAGAAAACGAGCAATTTTTGGTATTGGGCCAAACAGTATTAATAGCAACCCATGTGGAGGTCCTCCACCACCTAGGTGGCTACGTAGGAATAAAGTGGAAACCTCTTCACTGAGAAGTGAAATGGAGATTTAAAAAGAGGGAATTAAAAGGGTGAGAGCTGTATATCCAGGACTGAGGAGATGATACAATCCCAATGCCCATAAACACTGAAAATTGTCATAAACAGGAAGACACTAAGATGCCACTTATCTGATAATTCAGGGGAACATTCAGGTCTGAAATTAAAGTGGTTAGTAAAGTAATAGTTGGAGATAATAAAATTTTACATGTTGCAAAACTTCCAAGGAATTCAAATCACATAAGCATTTAATTTACTTGGAATGAAATATATCATGTTAAAAGAGACAGAGAAACAGGCAAAGAGGACAAAACTAGAGGGAAGAAGAGAAGGAAGCAGGGAGAAAGGAAGGGTAGCTATGAGATACCAAGAGGCAGGAAGGGAAACCTTAGTTTGCCCAAGTGCCCAATTTCCTGGTGAAACAAAACCAGGCTTCAACTGCCCAAAGGAAAGACCACACTGAAATGCAAGGCTAGGTTCTGCCTACTGAAGGGATTTTTCAAGGTAGTTTTGAACAGATAGGATTTTTCTCCTCACTGATTTTCAGCCTGAACCCTCAAGTGAGAGGTACTTTGGCTTTAAAAATACAGTAAGTACATCCATGTATTTTCTGGAAAATAAAAAAATCATGAGACTGACATTAAGTGCTATTTCAAGTAGAAGTCTATATTTAAAAGACACAGAATTATTGTGGCTTATTACGTAAGTGTGGTTCATGGACTCCAACTTCTGTCAATTTTATTAAGATAAAGATTGCTGTATTTTATAAGCCATTGATTGACCCCTTTAGAGACTTTTTACAGAATTAAGGGATGAAGGAAACACATTCTAATAGCTATTACAGTTTCTCATTGTTTATCAGTGGAGTAAATGTTTTCTGATTCCCAACAATGTATATGTTGAAGCCCTAACCCCCAACAGGATGGTACTAAGAGGAAGTGCCTTTGAGAGGTAATGAGGGTTAGGTGAGTTCATAAGGATGGAGAGCCCACTATGGAATTAATACCCTTATAAAAAGAGAAGATATGGAATCTCTTTCTCTCTTCACACACCATGCAATGCAATGAGAGGACATAAAAAAGAATAGGCCCTTGAAACTATGCTCACGGAAAACTAGTCAATCTAATCACACTAGAACCACAGCCTTGTCGAATTCAATGAAACTAAGCCATGATCTGAAGTAACAGGCAAATTTGGCCTTGGAATGTGGAATGAAGCAGGGCAAAGACTAATAGAGTTTTGCCAAGAAAATGCACTGGTCATAGCAAACACCCTCTTCCAGTAACACAAGAGAAGACTCTACACATGGACATCACCAGATGGTCAACACCGAAATCAGATTGATTATATTCTTTGCAGCCAAAGATGGAGAAGCTCTATACAGTCAACAAAAACAAGACCAGGAGCTGACTGTGGCTCAGATCATGAACTCCTTATTTCCAAATTCAGACTTAAATTGAAGAAAGTAGGGAAAACCGCTAGACCATTCAGGTATGACCTAAATCAAATCCCTTATGATTATACAGTGGAAGTGAGAAATAGATTTAAGGGCCTAGATCTGATAGACAGAGTTCCTGATGAACTATGGAATGAGGTTCGTGACATTGTACAGGAGACAGGGATCAAGACCATCCCCATGGAAAAGAAATGCAAAAAAGCAAAATGGCTGTCTGGAGAAGCCTTACAAATAGCACTGAAAAGAAGAGAGGCGAAAAGCAAAGGAGAAAAGAAAAGATATAAGCATCTGAATGCAGAGTTCCAAAGAATAGCAAGAAGAGATAAGAAAGCCTTCTTCAGCAATCAATGCAAAGAGATAGAGGAAAACAACAGAATGGGAAAGACTAGAGATCTCTTCAAGAGAATTGGAGATACCAAGGGAACATTTCATGCAAAGATGGGCTCGATAAAGGATAGAAATGGTATGGACCTAACAGAAGCAGAAGATATTAAGAAGAGGTGGCAAGAATACACAGAAGAACTGTACAGAAAAGATCTTCACGACCCAGATAATCATGAGGATGTGATCACTAATCTAGAGCCAGACATCTTGGAATGTGAAGTCAAGTGGGCCTTAGAAAGCATCACTAAGAACAAAGCTAGTGGAGGTGATGGAATTCCCGTTGAGCTGTTTCAAATCCTGGAAGATGATGCTGTGAAAGTGCTGCACTCAATATGCCAGCAAATTTGGAAAACTCAGCAGTGGCCACAGGACTGGAAAAGGTCAGTTTTCATTCCAATTCCAAAGAAAGGCAATGCCAAAGAATGCTCAAACTACCGCACAATTGCACTCATCTCACACGCTAGTAAAGTAATGCTCAAAATTCTCCAAGCCAGGCTTCAGCAATATGTGAACCGTGAACTCCCTGATGTTCAAGCTGGTTTTAGAACAGGCAGAGGAACCAGAGATCAAATTGCCAACATCCGCTGGATCATGGAAAAAGCAAGAGAGTTCCAGAAAAACATCTATTTCTGCTTTATTGACTATGCCAAAGCCTTTGACTGTGTGGATCACAATAAACTGTGGAAAATTCTGAAAGAGATGGGAATACCAGACCACCTAACCTGCCTCTTGAGAAATCTGTATGCAGGTCAGGAAGCAACAGTTAGAACTGGACATGGAACAACAGACTGGTTCCAAATAGGAAAAGGAGTACGTCAAGGCTGTATATTGTCTCCCTGCTTATTTAACTTATATGCAGAGTACATCATGAGAAACGCTGGACTGGAAGAAACACAAGCTGGAATCAAGATTGCCGGGAGAAATATCAATAACCTCAGATATGCTGATGACACCACCCTTATGGCAGAAAGTGAGGAGGAGCTAAAAAGCCTCTTGATGAAAGTGAAGGAGGAGAGCGAAAAAGTTGGCTTAAAGCTCAACATTCAGAAAACGAAGATCATGGCATCCGGTCCCATCACTTCATGGGAAATAGATGGGGAAACAGTGGAAACAGTGTCAGACTTTATTTTTTTGGGCTCCAAAATCACTGCAGATGGTGACTGCAGCCATGAAATTAAAAGACGCTTACTCCTTGGAAGAAAAGTTATGACCAACCTGGATAGCATATTCAAAAGCAGAGACATTACTTTGCTGGCTAAGGTCCGTCTAGTCAAGGCTATGGTTTTGCCATTGGTCATGTATGGATGTGAGAGTTGGACTGTGAAGAAGGCTGAGCACCGAAGAATTGATGCTTTTGAACTGTGGTGCTGGAGAAGACTCTTGAGAGTCCCTTGGACTGCAAGGAGATCCAACCAGTCCATTCTGAAGGAGATCAGCCCTGGGATTTCTTTGCAAGGAATGATGCTATAGCTGAAACTCCAGTACTTTGGCCACCTCATGCCAAGAGTTGACTCATCGGAAAAGACTCTGATGCTGGGAGGGATTGGGGGCAAGAGGAGAAGGGAACGACAGAGGATGAGATGGCTGGATGGCATCACTGACTCGATGGATGTGAGTCTGAGTGAACTCCGGGAGTTGGTGATGGACAGGGAGGCCTGGCGTGCTATAGTTGATGGGGTCGCAAAGAGTCAGACACGACTGAGCGACTGAACTGAACTGAACTAAAGAACTCAACCATGCTGGCACCCTAATCTTGGATGTCCAACCTCTGGAACCACAATAAATCAATGTCTTGCTTATGTCATCAGATCTATGTTACTTTGTTATGCCAGCCTGCAACGACTAAATAAGATTAATTCATACAAACCCAAGTTCATTCTATTCAAGATCAATTTATTTTAGATGAACAAAAATGTAAGTAAAAAACAAAAGTAATAGTGAATGACTGAAATGATGTGATGCTGTAATTGAGACTATTAA
The DNA here is from genome assembly GCA_006410675.1 of Oreotragus oreotragus. NCBI lineage: Eukaryota > Metazoa > Chordata > Mammalia > Artiodactyla > Bovidae > Oreotragus > Oreotragus oreotragus. The sequence goes on along the minus strand of SJYX01006116.1, from coordinate 465,910 downwards.
ATAAGATTGTTGATGCCATTTATGCAATGTTAGAAAAAGTAGTTAAACACTGTAATTAAGAGAACAAGATCTAGTATAAAACTGCCTGAATTTTAATCTTGGTGCTTCAGGTATAACTTGCATGACTGGACACATGACTTGGCCTCTTCATGTCTTGGTTTCCTTATCTGTAAAACTGAAATAATTATGATACCTACTTCTTAGGGCTGCTGGAAGGAATTACTGAACTAAGGTGTGTGAAGTACCTATAACCACACCAGAAACACTCAGATGTAATCAACATTAACCATTGTGATTTTTACAGAATTGGTGGGAGTAGACAGCCATTCACTCTGTTCCATCTTTTTAGTAAGTAAAACTTTCCTACTTGGTAGATTTTGAAAATGTAGATTCCCAGATCTTAATATGGATTTATCATTCCACATGATGCTTGTGGAACTTCATGGGTCCATCTTTATGTCAGTCTTTTCTCCCTGCCGTCCTCTTCCACTCCACTCTTGCCCTCACTTGAGGGTGGGGTCAAATTGGAGAGAAGACTAGACGACATAGAAAATGACTAAGGGAAAAAACAGTTTGGGTATTACCGTTAAAAAATGATAACTGTTTCATTTTTTCCTCATGATATATTACCTGTAGGCAATAAAATTTTAAAGAAAATAGAGAAATTCTCAGGAAGCAACCCTCAAAAACACTAATAAAAATAATATTTTAATAATAGCACCTTGAAGAAGGAGAGAACAGCCCTGGTTTATCCCAGTAGCAGAAGGCATTAGTGTTTCCTCAAGTGAAAATAATAAAGAAAAAGAAAATACCTTTTAAAGTTCCAATGGTCCAAATTATAAATTTAGTTTAATAAACAAAGTTCAGCAGCATATCATAAAGCTAAATCTTAGGTAATGTTTTATTATAACAAGTCATTTTAAAAAGAAGAAAAAAGAAAATCTGCAAGTAGTCAAAGTGTAGGGAGTTGAATGTAGGGAGTGTCTCCCAAAATGTCCATGGAAACTCACAATGTGACTTTACTTAGATATAGGGTCTTTGTAGATGTCATTAATTAAGACAAGGTTATACTGGATTACAGTGAGCTCCAAAGCCAATGACTAGTGTTCTTAAAGAAGAGAAGAGGACACAGGCAGACATGCATTGGGAGAAAGGCATGTGAAGATGGAAGCAGAGATAAGAGTCATGTGGCCATAAGTCAAGGAATGCCAGGAGCTATCAGAAGTCAGAAGAGGCAAGGGAAGCTTCTTCCCTAGAGATTTCATAAGGAATTTAACCCCAACCACACCTTAACTTCAGACTTCTCACCTCCCGAACTCTGAGAAAATAAACTTCTGTTGTGTTAAGCCACCCTAGTTTGTGGTACTTTGTTATATCAGCCCTAGGACACTAATACACCAAGGAAAATGGCAGTCACAGAATTAGGTTATAAACTTAAAGATTCAACTGCCAGACCACGTAGCAACAAACAACTCTATATTATCCTAATAAGAACAGCTAAGAACAATAGATCTCATTTTAGAAACATAGTACATGCTAGAACAGTTGTGATATGTGCATGTATTGTCATGACAAATTATATTCCCATCAACTTGAAATGCATAATTTTAGAAATGTTTTCCTTAGAATGCAATCCAATACATCTAATAAAAATTCTATTTATATTTCTTTGCTGATAAGGGACATCTATTTAGTGTACAATGAATACAAATAATCATTCTATGTTCCTTAAAGTATATATAATACCTTGCCACAAATCTTTGAGAATTTTAAAATATTCAGTTATTTCTATTTAAAAAAGCACAAACACCTATTACAGCATTCAAAGAGTTTTCATTAAAATTGGCTGGCTTGAAGCAATAAAGCTGGAGCAAAAATTTATTCAATTCTTCCTACAAAAAATTGGTTTTAAAGTATTTTTAATTAAAAGAACTTGATAAAGAACTGCTGATTGGCTCTAAAAATTTATAACATCTATTTTAAAATACATGTTATAAACTGCTTACAAGAATATTGGAGTGAAGGCATTTTTTATTGTTCTGTACTCAGAAAGTTATACTCAAAAATCAATCTATGATGAAGAGGAAGGAACATTTTCAAACTCATTCTATAAGGCCAGCATCACTCTGTTAGCAAAACAAATATATCACTAGATGAAGATACCACACACACACAAAAAAGAAAATGAAAATCACAAGCTGATATCACTGGTGAACATAGATGCAAAAATACTCAACAAAGTATTAGCAAGCTACATCTAACACTAAACCAAGAGGATCATACACCAAGATCAAGTGGGATTTATCCCAAAGTTGCAAGGATTCAAATATCTGCAATCAATCAATGTGATAAACCATATTAACCAGACTGAAGAATAAAAAAATGTGTTAATCATCTCAGTAGATGTAGGAAAAACTTTTGAAAAACTCTCCAGAAAGTGGACACAGAGAAGACATACCTTAATATAATAAAGGCCATATATGACAAACCCACTGCTAACATCATACTCTGGTGAAAAGCTGAAAGCATTTTCTCTAAGATCAAGAATAAGGCAGGAATGCCCACTCTTAGCACTTTAATTCAACGTAGTATTGAAAGTCTTAGCCACAGAAATAAGAGAAGAAATAAGAGGAATCCAAATTGGAAGAAAGAAATAAACTCACTATTTGTAGATGACACGATACTATATATAGAAAATCCTAAAGATACTATCACAAAAATATTAGAGCTCATCAGTGAATTAAGTACAGTCAAAGGATACAAAATTAATATATAAAAATCTGTTGTATTTATTTACACTAAATTATGGGCTTCCCAGACTAGTGATAAAGAATCTGTATGCCAATTCAGGAGACATAAGAGATGTAGGTTTGATCCCTGGGTTGGGAAGATCCCCTGGAGGAGGGCATGGCAACCACTCCAGTATTCTTGCCTGGAGAATCCAATGGACAGAGGAGCCTGGTGGACTCCAGTCCACAGCATCTCAGAGTCAAATATGACTTAGGCAACTTAACATATCACAGCACAACAATGAACTAGCAAANTAGGTTTGATCCCTGGGTTGGGAAGATCCCCTGGAGGAGGGCATGGCAACCACTCCAGTATTCTTGCCTGGAGAATCCAATGGACAGAGGAGCCTGGTGGACTCCAGTCCACAGCATCTCAGAGTCAAATATGACTTAGGCAACTTAACATATCACAGCACAACAATGAACTAGCAAAAAGAGAAATTAAGGAAATAATCCCACTTACCATCATATCAAAAAAGAACAAAATACCTAGGAATAAACCCCTGTACTTGGAAAATTATAAGACAGTGAAGAAAGAAACTGAAGATAACACAAACAGATATACTCTGTTCTTTGATTAGAAGAGTAATAATATTGCTAAAATGGCCATACTAGTCAAGAAAATCTACAGGTTCAATGCAATTCCTCTCAAAATATCAATGGCATTTTTCACAGAATGAGTATAATTCTAAAATTGGTATGGAAAGACAAAAGACCTCAAATAGCCAAAGCAATCTTGAGAAGAACAGAGCTGGAGGAATCCTGCTCCCGGATTTCAGACTATACTACAAAGCTACAGTAATTCAAACAGTATGGTACCGGCACAAAAACAGATATACAGTTCAATAGAACACAATAGAGAGCCCAGAAATAAACATAGACTCATGGTCAATCAATCTACAACAAATAAGGCAAGAACATAAAATGGAGAAAAGACAGTCTCTTCAATAAGCAGTGTTAGGAAAATTTGACGTGCATGCTTAGTTGCTCAGTCATGTCCAACTCTTTGTGACACTATGAACTGCAGCCCACCAGGCTCCTCTATCCATGTGATTTCCCAGGCAAGAATACTGGAATGGGTTGCCATTTCCTACTCTAGGGAAAATTGGACAGTTACACATAAAACAATGAAATTGGAACATTGTCTAACACCATATACAAAAATAAACTCAAAATGGCTTAAAGACCTAAATTTAAGACCAGAAACCATAAAATTCCTGGGAGAAAATACAGGTAGAACACTCTTTGATACAAATCATAGAAATATTTTTTGGATATATCTTCTAAAGCAAATGAAATAAAAGCAAAAATAAACATATGGGACCTAAAAAAATTTGAAAACTTTTGTACAGCAAAGGAAATCATTGACAAAATGCAAAGACAACCTACTGAATGGGAGAAAATATTTGCAAATGATAATACCAATAAGGGGTTAATATCCAAATTATATAGACAGATCCTCAACTCAACATTAAAAAAACAAACAACCTGATTAAGAAAAGGACAGAAGACCTGAAAAGACATTTCTCCAAAGAGGAAATACAGATGGCCACAGGTACATGAAAAGATGCTCAACATGACTGATCATAAGAGAAATTCAAAGGGAACACTTTTACACTGTTGGTGGGAATATAATTTGGTGCAGCCACCGACACTGGAATTTGGTATGGAGATTTCTCAAAAAACTAGAACTACTAAATGATCCAGCAATTCTACTCTTGAGCATATATCTGAGAAAAACAAAAGTGCTAACATGAAAAGATACAGGTACCCTAATGTCATACCAGCATTGTTAACAATCTTCAAGATCTGTAAGTCACCTGAATGCCCATCAATAGATGAATGAATAAAGGAGATGTAGTATATATACAAAATGGAATACTACTCAGCCACTAAAAAGAATTTTGCCATTTGCAACAAAATGAATTGACTTTGAGGGTATTTTCATACGTGAAAAAAGTCAGACAAAGAAAAACAACAACTGTATGATATTACTTATATGCAGAATCTGAAAAATACAACAAACCAGTGAATATAACAAAAAGAAACAGACTTACTGATATAGAGAACACAATAGTGGATACCATGGGGGAAACAGGCAGTCCAGGGGTAGAGAATTAAGAGGAACTAACTATTTCTGTTTTATTGACTATGCCAAAGCCTTTGACTGTCTGGATCACAATAAACTGTGGAAAATTCTGAATGAGATGGGAATACCAGACCACCTGACCTGCCTCTTGAGAAACCTATATGCAGATCAGGAAGCAACAGTTCGAACTGGACATGGAACAACAGACTGGTTCCAAACAGGAAAAGGAGTACGTCAAGGCTGTATACTGTCACCCTGCTTATTTAACTTATATGCAGAGTACATCTTGAGAAACACTGGACTGGAAGAAGCACAAGCTGGCATCAAGATTGCCGGGAGAAATATCAATAACCTCAGATATGCAGATAACACCACCCTTATGGCAGAAAGTGAAGAGGAACTAAAAAGCCTCTTGATGAAAGTGAAAGAGGAGAGTGAAAAAGTTGGCTTAAAGCTCAACATTCAGAAAACGAAGATCATGGCATCTGGTCCCATCACGTCATGGGAAATAGATGGGGAAACATTCAAAATAGTGTCAGAGTTTATTTTGGGGGGCTCCAAAATCACTGCAGATGGTGACTGCAGCCATGAAGTTAAAAGACGCTTACTCCTTGGAAGAAGTTATGACCAACCTGGATAGTATATTCAAAAGCAGAGACATTACTTTGTAAACAAATGTCCATCTAGTCAAGGCTATTGTTTTTTCAGTGGATATGAGATGTATGGATGTCAGAGCTGGACTATAAAGAAAGCTGAGCACTGAAGAATTTATGCTTTTGAACAGTGGTGTTGGAAAAGACTCTTGAGAGTCCCTTGGGCTGCAAGGAGATCCAACCAGTGCATCCTAAAGGAGATCAGTCCTGGGTATTAATTGGAAGGACTGATGTTGAAGCTGAAACTCCAATACTTTGGCCACCTGATGCAAAGAGCTGACTAATTGGAAAAGACCCTGATGCTGGGAAAGGTTGAGGGCAGGAGGAGAAGGGGACGACACAGGATGAGATAGTTAGATGCCATCACTGACTCAATGGACATGGGTTTGGGTGGACTCCGGGAATTGGCGATGGACAGGGAGGCCTGGCGTGCTGCAGTTCATGGGGTCACAAAGAGTCAGACACAACTGAGCAACTGAACTGAACTGAACATTACACTGTTGATTTGTAACAGTCTTCCCATTTCCAAGGGACAAAAGGTTTAATTTGAATACAGAAGCAATTATTTTATTACCTGTTTTGAAGACTAACAGAATAATACAAATATAGAACAACAGCAGCAAAAATAATAGAAGTACTTTACATAGCACATACTATCAGCCAGGCCCTGTTCTAGGCACCTAACTTGTATTATCTCATTTAATACTTACAAAAACCTTATGAGGCAATTACAGTCCTCATCAATGTACTATAAATTATAAATCTGAGAAATAAGGAGGTTAAATAATTTGCTTGTGGTCACAGAGTGGCTTCACAATTCCAGCTCTAAAGAATCAATGCACCATATTACTTCTCAACTTTGTATAGTCAGTAGAATTATTTTGAAAAATAGAGAAGGAAGGAGATAGAAAGTCAGAGGATGAATTGGAAAAATGATTAAATTTAATCAATTGATTAATAAATTCAATCAATAAGTGAAAATAAGGTTATAATAATGTGGTATTAAAAATCATACTGGCCTCCCTGGTGGCTCAGATGGCTTATATTCCTTTAAGAAGACAAAATACACAAGAATCCCATTATCCAAATTAAATTGTTCTAAAGACAAACAATTCTCAACAAGTACCTGTAGCCATCATCTCTGATGCACCTCCTCCAGGATATATTCTCTATTCTTCTAACAATAATTCTAACTTCAAGTGGAGAGGAAATCACCTCCAATTCCAGTCCATGTGATCTGATCTAAGCTAATCAGTACATCTCTTTCTCTGGGACATGATTGGTTTAGGAATGTGCACATGATCTAAGCCTGTTCAATCAGAGTGAGCCTCAAGGAGTTTTTCTGAGAATTCTGGAAGACTCATCTATTTCTGTGAAATTCAGACTAGGAATGAAACACTCTGGCTGCCATACTGTAATCTTTTGGGGCAGAAGAATGGAGCCAACAGCAAAGAAGCAGAATCAAAAGCCAGAATTTGTCTAGTTCATCATGGTGTATCAAATCAGTTCATCTTGATTATTGTTTGCATCATGGATTAAATAGTACTTAACTCTATCTATGAACTATTCAATCATGTAAACTAATTAATTCACCTTTATTTCCAAGGTCATTTAAATTGAGTTCCTCTGAAATTTATCTCTGAAAGAATCCTGATATAGAAACTGATACCAAGAAGTCACATGAGTGTGAGAATTAAAAGTGACCGGCCCTGAAAGGTAGAATTAGCTGAGTGGACAAAGAAGGAAGGAGGGCTTGAGGAGATCTCTACTGTAGCCTAGAAAGTTGGCAATCTTTGTTATCCACTTGTAAAATAGCTGACTAAACTCTCACCTCTTTTAACAGTGGCCTCAAACTATTACTTACAGAGACTGAAGAACTAGGGATGTTAATAGAAAAATTTTAGAATGTTGGAGTGTGTTGAGGTTTTTTAGACTTAGAGGGGTCCTAAGAAAAAGATACTGCTGTCTACTAAAACTAGCTTTCCGAAAGGAGTGAGGGAAGAGATCCGGTGTTGATAAAAAGTTCTTTTTAACTCAGCCTACAATTCAAGAAGGTTGAGAATCCAGTTATTAGCAGACTTATAAGTTTGGGAAAACCAAATTTCATACTTGATTCTAAAGTTAAAGTAGCAGAAGGCACATTGGTGGGAAACAAAATGGAGAACAAAGCATTAGGAAGTACCCTGAAAGAAACTGCTCTGCTCTCTGCCAAAGGAAAAGGTCTTCCTAGTTATACAATTGCAAGTGGATGCAGTTTGGGCCAAGGAGCATGTCAGCTGTGTCTTCCTGCTCATGTAAAAGCCATATCAATCCTCCTAGCCTCAATATACCCCGACCCTTAACACATTCAACTGCAGAAAATTTCATTGCTATTTCTCTTTACTACCCAGACCTTCTGAAGACAGCATTTCACAAATATCTGTAGCTATCATTTGTCATTCCTCTCCTCAAATGTCTGTTCCTTCTTATTCCAATAACATCTATGACTTTAAGGTGGCATTCTCTTCCCTTTTAAACTTTGAGATACGACATCCCATTCACTGACTTCAACCTCCAACCCTACCATTTCCCCCCTTAATCCTGGTACATATTTTCTCTAATTTCAAAAACAAAAAACAGTGCCCTGGTTTGCTAGTTTTCTTTCAATCTTCAATAAATATCATATTTTGTCATTTCTTTTTTCTGGGTTCAATCTCAGATTATATTTTCCTGTTTCCTTTGAAGTGAGGTGAGGCCATGACTGAGTTCTGGTGAATGGAAATGGAAAAAATGTAGCTGCTTCCAGCCTAGTCCTTATAAACCTCCCTCACTCTGGCTTCTTTCTTTCCTATCTGTTAGAAGAATGAAAAGAAATTTAAAGTCCATGACTGATTATGTGAAGCAAAGGTGCCTCAATCCAGCCCCACCAAGTCCTTGGTGGGGCTGGATTGAGGCTGACTTGTTATAGCAAAGTGAATTAAATTGTTATTAAGCTACTGAAATTGTGGTGTTGTTTGTTAGTTAACTTCTAATGTCCTGACTAGTACAGTAATCTAAACCATTCATATTATAAAATCCTTTATTTCAGCCTGTCTTTCTTCAAAACTTTAACTCATTTACTCTCTTGACCTTATAAATTGACTACCTGGAAAAACTTCAGTTCAGGGTATTAATCCCATTGTCTGCTTTCTCAGCTTTGTTCTACCTCCCAGCTGTGGAGTAGAAAAGTAAATTCACAAGGCCGAGAGGACTGGTACTCCTGGGTTGTCCATGCGATGCATGGGTCTTCTACCAGTCCATTCATCTGACAATTTCCCTGGTGTTTCCTGAGTCCCTGGAAATAGCTAATACTACTTGACCATTCTCTTTTTGAAACTTTCTCTTCCTTGAACTTTTCTTCTACTATTCTCCAAGTTTTCCTATCTCTTTAATCACTTCTGAGGCTCCTTTTCAGTTCCTCGATCTGTCTCAACTCTTCTATTCTCCATTCTCCTTTAAATCCCACATTTCCTTCTGTTCTTATTCTCTGAGGTGATCTCATCTACTTCTATGGCTTCACCTATGATGTACACATTGATAAAACATATCTCCAGCCTAGACAGGTCGTGAACCTCAAACTCTAGTGACATCCCCATTAGGCACAAAAAAATTTATCTGAAAAACTGAAATCACCGCTTCTCTCACCTCCACTGAAATCTGCTCCTCCCTCATCTGTACCCCCTGTCACCAGACCTCCTTAGCCATAGCCTGGGAGAATGACTTCACACTGCCCCCCACTCCACAACTATTTATAACTCTCTTCATTCTCTAAATATATCTTGAATCTACCCTTCTCCTATGTACCGTCTGCTGCTGACATTTGTATTTTCTTACCTGAATTATTTCAAAAATGTCTTCATCAATTTCCACATATTTAGCTTTATTCCTCCAAATCACTGCATATGGCTAACACACAGACCTTTCCAACATATAAATCAGATGATGTCTGTTCCCTACTAGAAATCTTTAGTGTCCCCTATTTGGGGAATAAACAGTTCTCTGTCTCTTCTGAAGTCTAGACACTTTAATCCAGCTTCCCACTAGACACTTTCACTCCAGTCTTCCACAGTGACTCATACTCAGTGTAACGATCCTTCCTCAGTATGTTCCTTTCTCCATGAAGAGCACCACCACCTTCCACCTTATCTGTGCCTGTATCACATGTCTGGAGAGCACCGCTGACAATCCCCAGACTTCTCTTCAACATCTGATTCATCACAAATCCTTTCGCTTTCTACCTAATACCTACCTAATAACCCAAATTCCTTCCTAATATCTCCTGAATTCATCAGCTTCTTCTCAAACCTAGTACAGAGAGCTTAGCTAGCCCAGATCATCATAATCTTTTGTCTGCAACAGCCTCCTTCCACACTATAAGCAGAATGATCTTTCCAAAGTATTATTATGATTGCACTTAAAACCTTACAATAATACTCCACTGCTTTCATGGTCACATACACACAAAAATAGCTTTAATGGAGCTTACTGTCCTAGTGAAAGAAAATAAAAAATAATAAATAAACAAGATAATAATGGCAAGATTTGGGGGAAGGAAGGTGACGTTAGATTCAATCTTCAGGACCAGCCTCTTACTGAAGTGATGTTTCCACTAAGTATGAAGTATCAGAAGGAGCTAACCTTGAAAAAGGAGACAGAGACTTCAATTACTTACCATCATCCCCACTGGGATGTGAGCTCCCTGATAGTAGGGCCCATGATTTAGTCATCATTCTAATGTCTACCATAGTTTTTGACACTCATAGTTTTCAAATACACATGTGATGAGTGAAGAGGTGAATGAAGTTTACGCTGAAATTTCTGGGCAGTGCATCTTTAGGCTAATTGTGTGTTCACATTTATTTTTTCATACATTTGCTGACACCATCTTGTAGGCAAGTTTCTAAGCAAGCAAATTTCTAGGTAGACAGAAACAAATGGGGATTTAGATTTTAAGGAGGAACTTTTCTTTCTTTATATCCTTCTAAAATATTTCAGAACAGATTCTGCATAGCCATCTCTTACAATCAAGAGCCCAAAGTGGATATCAGTATGGATGAAGCATTTGCTAGGATAGTACAGAGTGTTTTAGTCCCCCAACCATAAAAGCTGACATCAGTTAGCAGGCTGGACTCCAAGGTTCCATGGTTTTGGGCTTCTTGATAAGCCAAAAAAGAAAAAAAAATTTAAACAGAGCTTCTGGAAGGCTGGAAGTGTGGAAATATAATTCCAATTTCAAATTTGACAAAAATTATTTTTATATAAATCAAAATCAACCTCAGTTACTCAGATTCATAAAGAAAAGGGTTTCATTTCTATGAAGCAGAAAAAAATTAAGGATTCTTTAAAATATATTGTATTTAACTATTGGATTTGATTCTGAAAAGGAAGATATTCAGGTTTATAACCTCTTACTAGCAAAATGAAATGTTAAAACAACAACAGCAGCAACAAATTTGGCAGCAAAACCTTGAAATGATGTAAAAACTTCTATGTCTTTCGTTTAATCTGCTTAGTGTGATTATCATTTGTTTCACTGAAGAAATACAATGTGTTTAAGTACAGAGTACTGCCTCTGACCCCACAGCAATACTGAATAATATATGATATATACAATATTTTTCTAAAATCCAGAAAGTTCTGACCTTCAAGACACATCTGGCCCCAGAGGTTTTGGATATGTGGTCTGCATTCTATTATAACATTCACCCCAATTCTATTATCTTGAGTTATAAAACTTTCATGATGCATGGGCTTTGAAGTACTCAGTGAAAGTAAAGGCACAGAAACACAATTAGCATGATTTTAGCATTTGGAAGCAATATGTTCATAGTTCCTTTCAAATCTGATTTAAAATGTGCATTTATGCCACTATACTAACGCTTTTCCAATCAGCATAAACTTCTATGAGCTAGCTTCTGAGCATGAACAAAATTTTATAGATAAAACCATTATACCACACCTAGACTTAATCTGGGCACTGTAATCTACAAAATAACTGCTATAGCTTCTAATTTTCCAAATGTTTCATTCTTCTCACTTTATAACTCATAATTTTCTTATACTTCATATTCTTTTTCTCCCCAAAGTTTCAAGAAACAACACCTAGTTGCCTGGAGCAATGTTTCTACTCTTTATAGGGCACATATCTAGTAAGCTGCAAACCTCATTATGGAGGTTATTTTTGGTTCTCACAATTACCTGGCAAAGAAATTTTCTATTCTTCCCATCACACAATCGAGCAAACTCAGGTTCAATTTGTCCAAGGCCAAAGGTCTACTAAGTGACAGAGGAGAATTTGAACCAAGGAATACCTAGCTACAAAGTTTGTTTCTTCCAAAACATCATGAAGAAAATAATTTACCCATCCTCCAATCTCATTCTCAAGTTATGCATAGCTGGAAGAAAGACTTCAGGGCTGCCTCACCCATACTATAAATGAGTATAATTGCTTCTTTCTTCTAATGCCTGTGCTAGTAATTTGACAGTATTTTATAATTCCATTAACTGAAGATATAGCATCTGGTTTTAAAACTTTAAGTCATATAAAATGTCAATCAATGTAATTTTGCTTTTTGTTTTATTATTTTTAAAAGAATATAAATAATTGATATTGGGTAGGGTTATCAACAGGTATATCAAAATCAAATGTTTAATATTCACCCACCTTTTAGAAGTATCATCTATATTTATTGGAAATATCATACAAGGGGAAGAGAAAGGCTTACATCTCATAACATAGCATAAAAGGACAGAGATGAAGGTCATTAATGATTTTAATTATTTTAAGGCCCATTAAAATTAGAGAAATATCAAAGCACCCACAGTGTTAAATGTTTATTATAGCATTTTAGAATTCACTAGTTCATACCTTTCAATCACAGCAAGTTATTAGCAGTGAAGGGATGAACCCTCTTAAGAGGATTTTTATTTCAATGATAGTGTGTTATGGACAAGACAATCTAAGTTTAAAAAAATTAGTAGCAAGCGCTAGTTGAGTTAATCAGTTAAAGACAAACTGTGCCCTTGGGAAGCTAAATGAAAAAGCAACAGTAAAGCTTACAGAACTTAGCTCGTACAATTTGCCTTGAAGGCGGAAGATTGGTTCCCTGAAATAGCAAAGAATTATATGCTTTAGTTCAGAAAAAAAAGTTTTTAAAATAAAGTCTATTATTACCTCTTCTCCTTTCAAAACAATGGAAAAAATTCTAGAGCAGAGGTTTCAATTTGTTCAATAATTGTACCTCTGAATTAAAAAAAAGAAAACTATAAAATCATCATTGTTTTGACTTGAAAAGAAATAACAATGCAAATATTCATTATCACATAAAACATAAAAGAAACAAACTGTCAGAGTTAATGCAGTCTCTGCAGAGCGCTATTAGTTGGAGACAGCTGGTCAGCCCAACAGGAAAACTCAAAAGATCAGATCTTCTTAGGAATTAACATCTTCATTAAGCAACATGATTTGGCGTGGCAGAGATTAAATCTTATATCCAACAGCTGCCTTCTTTATGAGCTGTCCCTTCACTGTTACCAAGCTGTGCAAATGTGTGAACTAGTCAGCAGCACCAGAAAGCTCATGCAACTACTCACCATATTTTAACCTTGAACTGACTCACAAGTTTGATGTTAAATCAAATTTAGAGGTAATATAAGCAAGCAAAGTAGGACACAAGGAGTCAAATTTGAAAAGCAGAGCAAATAGCAGAAAAGTTATTTAAAATAAATCAATAGGGTTAACTGCATAAAAGAGCCAAAACAAACAAACAAACAAAAATGCAATTCACTCCAAAAACTTTAAAAACAAAACAAAAAGCTGCATTTCCAGCAAAATTTGCACATGATAGCAGAGGTTTCAATTTGTTCAATAATTGTACCTCTGAATTAAAAAAAAGAAAACTATAAAATCATCATTGTTTTGACTTGAAAAGAAATAACAATGCAAATATTCATTATCACATAAAACATAAAAGAAACAAACTGTCAGAGTTAATGCAGTCTCTGCAGAGCGCTATTAGTTGGAGACAGCTGGTCAGCCCAACAGGAAAACTCAAAAGATCAGATCTTCTTAGGAATTAACATCTTCATTAAGCAACATGATTTGGCGTGGCAGAGATTAAATCTTATATCCAACAGCTGCCTTCTTTATGAGCTGTCCCTTCACTGTTACCAAGCTGTGCAAATGTGTGAACTAGTCAGCAGCACCAGAAAGCTCATGCAACTACTCACCATATTTTAACCTTGAACTGACTCACAAGTTTGATGTTAAATCAAATTTAGAGGTAATATAAGCAAGCAAAGTAGGACACAAGGAGTCAAATTTGAAAAGCAGAGCAAATAGCAGAAAAGTTATTTAAAATAAATCAATAGGGTTAACTGCATAAAAGAGCCAAAACAAACAAACAAACAAAAATGCAATTCACTCCAAAAACTTTAAAAACAAAACAAAAAGCTGCATTTCCAGCAAAATTTGCACATGATTAACTTGCGTTTAAAAAGTCAATCAAGCAATTTAGTTCAAATTCTTTGGAGCATGCATGCACTGATTCTTTTAAACAATTCCTACCTGATTTCCAATTGTGTTTTTCTTGTGAACCTGACTGCTTCTCTGCTGAGCACTGAGAAAAGCAAAGGAGAGTAGCACTGAAGAAACTCATAAGATTTTTTTCTGAGCAAGTAACAGATACTAAAATAAATACAGGCATTAAATATATATCAACTGAGGCAGAGTTAATATAAAAAATCCAGGTCAGTTTAATTCTGGAAGCAAAACCAATTCAATGAAACTTCTAGAACCAACCAGTTAATCACAAAACAAAAACATAAAAAAATAACACACCACAGGAAGAAAAGTTGTATTGCTATGTTAATAACAGTATTTGTGATGTCCCACAGGCATACAAGATTGTTGCACTAAAAATTGATAGTTAGCACTTTTTGAGTGTATGTCATGTTCTAAGCACTTTACAGGTATTAGTGATTTTATTTAAATTTTAACCTTGTGAGGTAGTTACCAATAGTTACAGATGGAGAGGTTGAGTCACAGGGAAGCTACGTGTCTTTCCCAAAGTTACTCAGCTAACAAGTGCTAGTACAGCTTGGACCCATCTTGCTAATACTAGACTCATATGTTTTCAACATTTCCAACTGGATGTCTAATGGGCATCTCACACTTAATCCACCAAAACTGAACTCATGATATCCTCCCTAAATTCCTTTCTATCCACACTCTTCCCCTTCTTAATTAGTGGCAGTTCCACATTTCCAAGTGCTTAAACCAAATCCTTGGTTCCTCTTTCTATTACTTCCACATCAAATCATCAAAAAATGTTATTGATTCTACTTCTCAAAATGTACTTAAAACCCAACATCTTTTTACCACTTCCACTGCTACCACCTTGGTCTAAGCCACCATTATCTCTCATTTGCACCATTACAATCACTTACTCTTTGGTCTCTGCTTAACATGTCTCAACACAGAAGCCAGAGTGATACTTTTAAAAGGGGGTTCATGTCATTCTTGTCCTCAAAACCCTCTACTGCTATGCAACACAATTACACTCAGGGTAAAAGTCAAAACTCTTACAATGGTCTGCAAAGTCCCTGAACCCCATTCTCACCTCTTTGACTCATCTCCTCCTGTTTTCCACTTTTTCCATTAAAGAGGTCCAGCCATACTGATCTTTTTTTTTTTCACCCCACCAGGCACACTCCCACCTCAAAGACTTTACACTAGCTCCTCCACCAGCCTCAAAAATACACTCCCACCATATCTTGCACAGCTCCCAACACATCTCCTTCAAGTCTTCATTCAAATTTATCTTTTCTGTGAGACCTACCATGACGGAGTCTCATTCTCATTATGCTATTTTATTTTTCTCTATGGCATTTTTCACCTTAAAACACACTATAGAGTTTCCACTGATTTGTCTGTGTGTTTATTAGCTGCCTCCCTCCATTAGATTGAAAGCTCCTTGAGAGCAGGTGGTTTTGCCTGTTTCATTCACTGCAATAACCCCAGTGCCTAGAAACTACCTAGTGCATAGCTGGCTTCAACAAATATCTGTTGAATGAGAAATCCAATGAGGCTGGTATTATGACATAAGCATAGAGGAGATGAGATTCCAGATACGACCCCAACATTTAACTCCGGAGTTCTCATGATTAGGCACTATGTTACTCTCTCTCTCAAAAGAATAAAGGCTTTCTTTCAATGAGTCCATAAGTAAATACATATCAGTATAAGACAATACAACTCATTTTGGTTATTTTGAGAAGACTAGCAATACTGAGCCCTCTGACTAGTTGTTTAGCTGTTTATAAAAGCTGTTTCAGAGGTCAATGAAATAGTCTAAAACAGAGGAAAGGCAGGTTTAGGTCATCAGTCAACTGTTTAAAGTAGTGGAATATTATAGTTCAGTAACACATCAGAAATCAACACCACACTTAGAACAGTTGCTCAAAATGGCAATCTTTTATAATCTCCCATGATGTATTTAAGTTGTTTGCCTTTATACTCATAAAAAAACTGTATACTACATATATCTGAGGGAGGGGAAGAGGTAGGTGATGAAAGGCCACACTGTATTTGATTACTAAAGATATTTTGTGTGCATCTTTCTTTTTCACTTTGCTTTTTCACTTTTCAGAGCTTAGCTTTTCTCCTTCAGTTCTTATTTTTCTCGTTTTTAGTTAAATGTGTAATTTCCTTAATCACTATGAGATTCACCTCTCCCTAACCTTGTCTTTATAATCCACATCTATATTACTCAGATATTTGTGGTGAGGTTGTGAACGAGGTGAAGGTTGGGTCTGAAGCCCACACTGACTTCTGACTGTCCACCATACCCTGAGGCACAGAGTGTATCTAAAGTACTAATCTTCCTGGGGCTTCAGACCCTATGCTATCTTTCTCCAGGATCCTCCAAGCTTTCTTCTCTCTTCTGGGAAGAAATGGGAAAACTACTACAACGTGACCATGCCCTCTTTATGGATATGGCCATCTCTCCCAAGCATCTACTTGTGTTTTGGAGTTCTTTTAAGGGGAACTATTTTAAAATAAATCACTGAGTGGTAGTGGTAACTTCAAACTATGGCAGACTTATAGGCGTTTACTTTGGAGTAGGTGAATTATTGGGGACCCTCAAATTATCTATGGGTCTCCTTAAAATCATATAAAAGAAGCTGAATATAAAGCAAAAAATAGATTGTGGATGACTCCTTGTACTAACTTAGGCAAACAGTATGACCTAAATGGACCTTAGTTTCTTGGCTATAGTGTGTGTGTGTGTGACGAGACAGAGAGACAGAGACAAGGAGTGAGGGATTGTACTAGGCACTTCTTAAGTGCCTTTTAGATCCAACATTCCTTGAGATGCAAAGTCCCTCTCAGATGCTTATGAAATCTACCAGAAGAGATGTTCCGCTGACAAAGAATATTCATCTACTAAATAATGCATGTATAGGATCTATCACTTGTAACAATATTCAGGGGGAAAAGACATTTATTTTATAAGCTACTCTCAGATATTAGGGTTAGAACAAATACTAAATTACCTTTTCACCTAAAAAAAAATAATTTTTTTTTGCAGCAACTGGTCCCATGAATCCAAAGATACTGCCATTAATGATGTATTTAAGTACTTAAGGTTACTCCATTAAGTAACGTAATAATAAAAAGCTGCCTAATTAGAAAATGTCCTTTATCATAATCCTTAGGAATGCAATGATAACTGAACTGAAAGCATCTCAAAATACTTATTTAAAAAATGTGTTCACAGAAAACCATGTAAGGACTTGGAAGTTCATTTAAGTCTTTGGATATATCCTTGGTGATAGGTCTTTAACTGGTTATCTCTGCAATATTGTACAACACACCTACATATAATGCTTTAATCTGACATAAGTAAAAAACTTTAGGGTATCAATTATCTGAAAGGCACTCTGTGGAACATAAAAACATAAATAAGGTATGGTCCTTGTAATGAGAGCCTACAATTTATCCAGTGTGGTATCTAGTGATATACATACACAAAACACAAATAACAAAGGGATAAGCTCTGAAAGAATAAATATGTGAAGCTGCAACAGAAAGCCAATAAAAGTGCTTCTGTTTCAAACATGGGATATGATTACCACCATATCTTACTATCTGTGTATATATTTGTTATTAATCATATAAATTCCTACTACACACAAGTCACTGTGGAAGCCTTCACCAGAACATTAAAATACATAAGAGCAAATTAGTTTAATGTTGAGACATAATGATTTTGAAAGTACACAACAAGATGTTTAAATTGTATAAAAATAAGAGCAAACTGAAAGACATGCAAAGAAAAGTAATCCACTTTTACCTCAGCTCAAAAAGATTTTTTTGCATTATTTGTTTCTATCCACGTCCATGTGCATACGCAATAAAAGACTGTGATAATATAAGAATGTGCCAAAGGGTATGTGTGACCATTTATCAAATACATTGCACAGTAATTTCTCTGAATGCTCAGAGACAAAAAAGATCGTTTTGGTCTGATCTGATTTGAGATTTTCATAGAAAACTTGAAGTAAACTTTTAATAGAGGAAGAAAATCAACTTCATTCTAAGAGCATGCAAAGCTAGTAAGTAGAAAGACGTGCATGTAGGGAAGCTATACAAAGAAAAATTATTATGGCAAAAATTATAGGACCATAGACTTGGGTTTGTAAATGACCTTAAAAGCCACCTTGTACAATAACTCTATGTTAGGGCCAATTATGGAGAATTTGGTCATTACACTGAAGGCAGCAGAAAGTATTTAAAATTTCTGAGCCAGAAAGTGGCATGATCAAAGAAGTGTTTTATTAAATAATACCTCCCTGAAATAGGCAGTATCGACTCTGAGCCAGGGAAGACAGGAAGCAGCCAGCCTTAACCCCTCCCTATGACTGCTGGAATCCTGCCCAGTCTTCAAAATCAAAGCCAGTGCCATTTCTAGATTAGGTGTTCTCAGGACCTGCAGTTATCTCTCCTTCCCATGAACTCCACAAGCTCTGGGTCTGTGCCTGTATTCTATAAGCAGGACTGTGTTATCGGCAGGTCTCTAATTCCCCTCAACAAGGTCTGCTCTCTGATGGCCAATGGTGTGTTGCATTAATTAGTATCTCACCTCTCTCACCACTTGCATGGTTTACAGTAGTTTCTTAAGAAATTTTTGTGGAAAATATTTTGATACCAAGGTTACTGGACAACAAGGAGATCAAAGCAGCAAATCCTAAAGGAAATCTACCCTAAATATTCATTCGAAGGACTGATGTTGAAGCTGAAGCTCCAATACTTTGGCCACCTGATGCAAAGAACCAACTCATTGGAAAATACCCTGATGCTGGGAAGATTGAAGGTAGGAGGAGAAGGAGATGGCAGAGGATGAGATGGTTGGATGGCATCACCAGCCCAATGGACTCAATGAGTTTGAGCGAACTCCAGGAGATTGTGAAGGACAGGGAAGCCTGGCATGCTGCAGTCCACAGAGATGCAGAGTCGGATATAACTGAGTAACTGAACAACAACCAGAGTTATTTACACCCAGATTCTTAATGTTTCTCTGCAATAGGACATTTAAACAAATTGAAGATGTGTGCCACAGACATGTGCGGCAGCAAGAGTGTGGTACATTTAGGAATCCAAAAGCAGTCAGTCTGGCTGGAGCACAGAGTTAGCGGGTGGGATAGAGAGGAATAGTAACAATAGAATAGACTGAAGAGATAAGCAAAAAAAAAAAAAAGACATTTTCTGTAGGGCCTTGGAAACCACACTAAGTTTAGACTTTATTCTGAAAGTAACAAGAATCCCAGAAGGAATAAGAAAGAACACGACAAAGGGCAAAAAGACTGTTGTAATAACCTAACCAAAAGAAGACTAACTTTAGTAGTGGCAATAGTGATGGGAAGAAATGGACAAATTCAAAAAATGTTATAGGGTAGAATCATATGTACCTGGTTAACACAAAAGGAAATAAGGATGAGGGGAACAAAGAGTAAAAAAGACACTCAGGTTTCTGATTGAGCAACTGGGAGTTACCACCCACAGAGAGTGGGAACAATGGAGGAAGAGTAAATTATATCAAATGATGAGTTTAATCTGGGAATACTAAGTTGAGGCTTCCATAGGATATACAAGTAGAGATGTAGTGAAATATGGTAACAGTCCAAGAAAAAGTTCTGGAATGGAGATCTAGATTTAGAGGAATCAGATAAAGCTGGTAACTGAAACCACTGCAGTGGGTAACATGGACAGGGACAGGGCAATGAGTGAGAAAAGGGTCTACAGGAGAATACTGATAAAAGCAGTTCTTAAGCCATGATCAGAGGATAAAGAGTTCCAAAACAAAAATGAGAAGGAATGGCTAGAGCATAAAGAGGAAAGTCAGGGGACAATGGAGGGCTATTGAAGCAAGAAGATTTTAAACAGTTGCTGAGAGTCCCAGGAACGCAACCTATCACAAGTAGGCTTGGCTCCATCCAATCAGATATAAGAATAGGAACTAGAGACATCATAATAATGGACTAAGATTAACTATTAGGGACACAGAAAAAAATATAAAGGGAAAGATCACAATTGTTCTGGAATTTGGTGCCAAGGTTCACATATACTTCCTTTTATAAAATGTTAACAGAGGCATTCCAGGGGATCAGGAAAGAGATATAATGAATGTTACCACCCATAGAATTTTCATGGTGCTCACATAACAAGAACTGAAATCTGCACACTATCATTTCAACTGTGAGAAAACAGGTGGAGAGACGTACTCAGCAGATTGAAAAACAGACCTCAGTCTGCTGCTTGTGGCATAGAAATATTATTCTAATGGTCTGTATCTGGAGCCCATTTTTCTGAAACCACTGGACTGCATAAATCTTAGTAACTCTGAGGCAAACTGTGCCCATGAAAATGGAGAAGAGCAGAAGAGCAGAAGAATTTGAAAGTTCACTCCCCAAGGCATTCAGCTAACAAGTTTGCTTTCTATTCAGACAACAGGATTACTGAGAAAGAGAGGAAGTGAATAAAGGAATAATTAGAATAGCTCATTCTCTTAAATAACAAAAACTAATTATGTTGTATTAAAAAAAATAGAATGTAGGGTTGTTTTTTTTTTTTCCAGCTGGGAAGAATGACAGATTAAAATCCTTAAGTCATGAGGAAAATTAATATTTCCTTCTGGAACACTAAACTTTTAGGTTCAGAAACTATATTACAACTGAAAAATCAAGCCTTCAGAAATCAGGAAATTCCAAAGTATGTCTACAGCAGTGCTTACTTGGACACATTACACATGGTACATATTTTATGGTCCATGTTTAACAAATAGCTGGGAGATGAAAAAAAAAGTTCCATATATTTAACATGGCCGAATAAATTCTATAGCAGAAAGAACTGAAATGTCCTGGACACTACTCTGAGACTTAATTTTCCGTTAATCCAGTTTTAGCAATTTGTATTCTTTTTTTTTTTTTTTTTTTTGGTAATTTTTAGAACAAAAAGTCATCCCAGTTGGGAAAAAAAAAAAAAACAAAACTGCATGTGTAAAATACTCTGGACATCACCATCCTATAAATCTTGAGGGGTGGTCCTCCTCTTTTGGCAAATCTCTAAAAATCTNTTTTTTTTTTTTTTTTTGGTAATTTTTAGAACAAAAAGTCATCCCAGTTGGGAAAAAAAAACAACAAAACTGCATGTGTAAAATACTCTGGACATCACCATCCTATAAATCTTGAGGGGTGGTCCTCCTCTTTTGGCAAATCTCTAAAAATCTCATGAAATTAATATTTATTTTCCTCAAATCCAGACGTTAATTTTCTATCTTCAGAACTTAAAAATACTTACATTATTGTCTTCAAATATGGCTTGACTTTTCTTCCTTCACGGAAACAGCATTCCTGCCAACTTTAAAATTTATAGCTACAACCATATTTTTTTAATTTTTAAAAGCACACACACGGAAAATACCACAACCCCTCAAAGTGATTTTGAAATGAACATTTCTTCATCGTCATAATTATCCCATGTCACACTGAAATGTACTCCAACTTGGCATTCAAAAGGAAAGGACATTTACCTCTGAGTCCCAGTGCAAAATATTACATTTGGAGATAACATCAGCAACTAAAAAATCTTTTAGTGGCAATCATAATCCAATCATTAAAATGTCATGATGAAGTAAAATTGTGCATCTTGTAGAACAAAATTCCCCTGTGTGCATATATGTGTTTATAAATGTGTATTCATGGCACTTTCCCAATTTTAGAGACTACACCACAGTTTTCAAAAGTATTTTCACATAATTTCCGACAATCCTGAAAAGTATATAACACAAGGATTTTTTTTTAATTATTCCATTTGATAGAGCAATAAACTGAGATACAGAGAGGCTAAGTGACTTGCCAAAACCCAAACCTCATCAGCAGCAAATCCTGGAAAAAGAATTAAGAACACTAACTCCCAGACTAGCCCTTCAAACAGAAGTTTAGGTGTTCAGTTTAAATTAGATGAAAAATGTGCAAAGTTGCTGGGTTTCTAAAGTAGTTTGAACAATGCTTCATTTTAGTACCCCACTATCATAAAAGTTCATAATCTATCTCATTGCTGGAAAAATGGGGCTGTTAACTGGACTAGAGAGAGACTGCATCAAAAGTCTGTGCTTGAAGTATTTTCATTCGCAAAATTACATACCTTTGAAAAGTGAAGTCACTCGGTCATGTCCGACTCTTTGCGACCCCATGGACTGTAGCCTACCAGGCTCCTCCGTCCGTGGGGTTCTCCAGGCAAGACTACTGGAGTGGGCTGCCATTTCCTTCTCCAGGAGATCTTCCCAACGCAGGGATCGAACCTGGGTCTCCTGCATTGCAGGCAGACGCTNTTTCATTCGCAAAATTACATACCTTTGAAAAGTGAAGTCACTCGGTCATGTCCGACTCTTTGCGACCCCATGGACTGTAGCCTACCAGGCTCCTCCGTCCGTGGGGTTCTCCAGGCAAGACTACTGGAGTGGGCTGCCATTTCCTTCTCCAGGAGATCTTCCCAACGCAGGGATCGAACCTGGGTCTCCTGCATTGCAGGCAGACGCTTTACCATCTGAGCCACCAGGGAAGACTCACCTTTGAAAACCTAACCAATATAATAATTTAGTTCAACAGCTTCTGAGGTAGAAAATATTAAGATTTACTGGAGAATATAAACTCTGAACATTTATCTTTAAAAATAAGTACTAGAGGGGAAAACACTTCAAGGGGAAGATAGGGGTGAAATTTAAATTGTGCTGGTTACAAAAATGTGTTCAAAATTTGAATCTTTCCAAACTGGTTATGATTTTTTTCTATCTTTCGTCCTTGAGTTGAGATAACCACAACAGAACAGCACTGCAATATCCTTTTCATTTTTAAGTTATGGTGTTGAGTTTATATCTACATCTGCTACATTTTTATAAAAATCCAACTGGCATTTGTAACCAATAAAAAATCAACATGAAAGGCAGCATTCCTGTTATTTCAAATGACTCAAGGATTTCTTTTTCTTTGAAATTCCTCAAAGAAGCAAGTGAGAATGTGTCAGTTTAAATTTTAACATGCATTTCTCTGTATTTTTCAATTATTAAGCAACCTCTAAAAGACAATTCTTTTTTCTTTTGCTCTTATTCCCCACCACCACTGAAGCAATTAGAGTAGAGCCTGGGCACAGGCCACAAGGGGTTCACTGACTACGCAGAAAATCATGTAGCAATTCTTGGGTCCCCCTTCCGGGCCTGGGGACAAGAAGGCCCATCAGAGTCTAGGTTTCTTCCCACTGGTCATTTTGCAGAAGGAAATGAGCAATTCAGACAGTGAGAGCTAGGAGGGCTAGAAGATAAGGGAGCAGGTCTGTGTGATATGTCTGTAGAATAAATACCTATTTAGAAGCTGGAGTGGGCAGTGTGGCTAAAAAGACAGCTGTCCAAAGGAACACATTAATCATTTGTTCTAACAACTTTACACTAAGTCACAGACAGAAAACAGTTTTAAAAAACTTGCTGGATGGCATCACTGACTCGATGGACATGAGTTTGAGTAAACTCCGGGAGTTGGTGATGGACAGGGAGGCCTGGCGTGCTGCAATTCATGGGGTTGCAAAGAGTCGGGCACGACTGAGCGATTGAACTGAACTGAACTGAATTCAACGTACCAAAAACAAAAATTAGTGTACCAGACACTAGTAATAACTATACTACTGGTTAGGCCAAGTCTACAATGAGACAATTTTCTGTTGAATAACTGTGCCCTTCCTTTCTAAAACATATCTATAAATTCCTTAGGCCATTGTTTAGTTTAGAGCACATGACCTAAAAATCTGTTTCCTCAAACTCAAAATGTAAAACTAGGTCAGTCTAGCTTTACATTTTCTTGTGTTTTATATTTTAATTTGTCCCTGTTCTTGAATACACAGTACAAGTAACAGTACATAGGTCTCTTTGTTTTTTATATAAATTATATTTTATATACTTAAAGTTGGAATCACTCACATGCCATTAGCATATTTTAGAGTTGGAATCAAAATTCTTTGAAAGCAATTAGAAAACTGATTCCACTGAAGTGCAGAAAAAAATGGTAAATTTAGGGTCTTGAAAGTGTTACACAATAAAAAATCAACCTTGAATAGTTAAGAAAAAGATTTACTTGACAGTATCTGTGAATACAGCAATAGAATATTGGCATATAATGGAATACATGTATAATAGAATGGCAATATTAGACAAGATAAAGTTCTCTTACGGGGCTTCCCTGCAGGTAAAGCATCTGCCTGCAATGCAGGAGACCGGGTTCAATTCCCGGGTCAGGAAGATCCCCTGGAGAAGTGGCAATCCGCTCCAGCACTCTTGCCTGGAAAATCCCATGGACGGAGGAGCCTGATAGGCTACAGTCCATGGGGTCACAAAGAGTCGGACATGACTGAGCGACTTCACTTTCACTTCACTATATAAATATATAGACAAGAGAACGTTCATCCAAAAAGACTACATCTAAGTTCACAAAAGGCAGTTTTAAAAAAAATAAGCCTCTATATTCTGATTTGTGTGTGTGTGTGTGTGTGTGTGTGTGTATGTGCTATGTTGTTCAGTCATGTCCAACTCTTTGCGACCCCATGGACTGTAGCCTGCCAGGCTCCTCTGTCCACAGGATTTTCCTGGCAAGAATACTGGAGTAGATTGCCATTTCCTCCTCCAGGGGATCTTCTCAACCCAGGAATCAAACCTGCATCTCCTGAGTCTCCTGCAATGGCAGGCAGATTTTTTTTTAACCACTGAGTTACCTTGCAAGTCCCATATTCTGACTTAGGGATGTCCAAATAGCATGTATATTGTGAACCACGCTTGATATTTCAGATTTATGTGAGAAATTATTCCCAAACTGATTTTAAATGTGCATCTGTTACTGCTTATCTATGGGGGCTCAAGTACAAACTGTAGATCATCATCCAAAAACAAGGAGTATCTGAGCTACATATGATTTCACATGCTGCACAACAAAGAAGTCAGCTCCGTTAGCCAGAGAACATGACCCCAAGGCCATGAGGCTCGGACCTCCTCAGTAGGTTAACTCAGAGTTAATCCTGACACAGAATGTGCTCTCGAAAGATGATGAGGTTGTAGGAGAAATTCATAATGTATATTTGAGACAAACCAGCAGGAGAAACACATATGACAATCAAGGATTTTCACGTACTTTGCAAAGCCAATGAAATCTTCATGGTTGGTGTTGATGTAGGAGACTTGGATGTCGATCAACAGCAGCACCTATAAGTTAAAGAAATTACTTCAGTAAAAACCCATCTTAAATATTCTCAACACTAAATTCAGTAATTGTCTATAAATTATTTATCTTTATTCAATTTTAAAAGGATATTTCAGTTAGAATGAAAAGTGGCACTAATTTTTTTCATTATACTCTCATAATTTTTACTCGTGAAACATCTGAGTCACACTTGAAGACAACGGCATTATAGTTTACAGGCATGTACTCTTTGCCAGCTTAACACAGAACCTAGAATTATTCTATGCCCCTAAAATGTAGGCGTAACATTCAAAAAGACATATATATATATAAAGATATGTGGCAAAAAGCCCACAGGGAGCTGCTGAGAGCAGTCTGTTCTGTAGACACTATACATTAGCCACAAAATAGCAACATCATCTCTTGTTTCTCCTCTCCTCTCCTAACTCTTTAAGCTCCCTCTAGGCTAGCAGGAGAAGTATCCCATCAGCCAACTCAAAAAGGCAATATCCAAATAAATAGAAAGCCTCCTTATGATCAATAGGCTTCACTGAAGGTAACGTCTGAGTGCATCAAAGCACCATGATAACAGTTCACTGGCAAAGTCTATGTAATGCTCCCCAGTAGGTGCTTCATCAGGATAGCCTTCTCTGATCCTTGCCCAAGACCTAGTTGGATCATGCTGCTGCTGCTGCTGCTGCTGCTGCGTCGCTTCAGTTGTGTCCGACTCTGTGCGACCCCATAGATGGCAGCCCACCAGGCTCCCCCGTCCCTGGGATTCTCCAGGCAAGAACACTCGAGTGGGTTGCTATTTCCTTCTCCCATATTTTTATTTATTAAACCCTATACTTTTCCTTGAGGTGTTTACCACAAATGTGATTAATTATTTATATTTTGTTTGTTTTGCTTCCCTCCAAGACAGTCAGCTCCACGAAGGTAGAGATTATACTTATCTTGTTCATCACTTTATCCACAGAATCTACCATGATACACATACGCATGCCTGATAAATAGTTTTGGCTGTAAATTCCATAACTATCTACCAGCCTTGAAGAACAGTTTACTTTAAAGGGAGCAATTTATTCCCATATAGTTAATACATGGCCAAGTATTTTTGTTTCTCACTCATTACCCAATGCTCTGGTCTCTGCTTTTATGGCTAATTTCAGTCATCATCTGATCAAATATTATGGTGAACCTCAAGGGGCCTACCAAAACAGAGTAAATGAATCACCCCAAATCATCCCCACTACCAACATAAAGTTTATACCAGGTACTACTGGGTCAACAATATCATACTTGTATGAAAATTTTCATAGCATCATATAGTTTTGTTTCTTCTCTTAATGAAGAAAACTAAAGAATTAGGAGGAGTGATAGTTACGAGATTATCTGTGACACTGCCACTATTCTCCCTACAATAAAGCCAGATTCTATTAAATTTTATACCCCCAAATCCATTTGGCCAGGAGTCTGGATCAATAAGGCATAATATTTAAGCACAAATAAATAGTTGTCACCATAAAGAGAAAAACATCTACATAATTCTCAGCATCGCCAAAGGCTGTCATGAGTATCTTGGCCGTTCAAGTACATTCACTTGGATTGCAGCACAGGGGAAAAGTGGAAGAAAAATCGCAACTATGGCTGCTCTCATTCATATTCCTGGAAACTGGGAGTCTGTGTTCATCCTAGGAAAAGAGCCAGGTCACATGTGGGGGATGGAAAGGAAAATAGGACATTTTTTTCTCCTTTTCACTCTCTCAGAGTTTCTCACTGCCTTTCTCACCCACAGCTATTGAATAGTTAGTTGAAAAAAAGTACGGCTACTCCTGGTAGCAGTAATCACCCACAAAGTCAGTCATTTCAACATGCATTTAGATGTATGGGAGCACCTGGAGTAACAGGCACACATCAAAGTTCCAAAAAACCGTCTGTNAGCCTCCTTATGATCAATAGGCTTCACTGAAGGTAACGTCTGAGTGCATCAAAGCACCATGATAACAGTTCACTGGCAAAGTCTATGTAATGCTCCCCAGTAGGTGCTTCATCAGGATAGCCTTCTCTGATCCTTGCCCAAGACCTAGTTGGATCATGCTGCTGCTGCTGCTGCTGCTGCGTCGCTTCAGTTGTGTCCGACTCTGTGCGACCCCATAGATGGCAGCCCACCAGGCTCCCCCGTCCCTGGGATTCTCCAGGCAAGAACACTCGAGTGGGTTGCTATTTCCTTCTCCCATATTTTTATTTATTAAACCCTATACTTTTCCTTGAGGTGTTTACCACAAATGTGATTAATTATTTATATTTTGTTTGTTTTGCTTCCCTCCAAGACAGTCAGCTCCACGAAGGTAGAGATTATACTTATCTTGTTCATCACTTTATCCACAGAATCTACCATGATACACATACGCATGCCTGATAAATAGTTTTGGCTGTAAATTCCATAACTATCTACCAGCCTTGAAGAACAGTTTACTTTAAAGGGAGCAATTTATTCCCATATAGTTAATACATGGCCAAGTATTTTTGTTTCTCACTCATTACCCAATGCTCTGGTCTCTGCTTTTATGGCTAATTTCAGTCATCATCTGATCAAATATTATGGTGAACCTCAAGGGGCCTACCAAAACAGAGTAAATGAATCACCCCAAATCATCCCCACTACCAACATAAAGTTTATACCAGGTACTACTGGGTCAACAATATCATACTTGTATGAAAATTTTCATAGCATCATATAGTTTTGTTTCTTCTCTTAATGAAGAAAACTAAAGAATTAGGAGGAGTGATAGTTACGAGATTATCTGTGACACTGCCACTATTCTCCCTACAATAAAGCCAGATTCTATTAAATTTTATACCCCCAAATCCATTTGGCCAGGAGTCTGGATCAATAAGGCATAATATTTAAGCACAAATAAATAGTTGTCACCATAAAGAGAAAAACATCTACATAATTCTCAGCATCGCCAAAGGCTGTCATGAGTATCTTGGCCGTTCAAGCACATTCACTTGGATTGCAGCACAGGGGAAAAGTGGAAGAAAAATCGCAACTATGGCTGCTCTCATTCATATTCCTGGAAACTGGGAGTCTGTGTTCATCCTAGGAAAAGAGCCAGGTCACATGTGGGGGATGGAAAGGAAAATAGGACATTTTTTTCTCCTTTTCACTCTCTCAGAGTTTCTCACTGCCTTTCTCACCCACAGCTATTGAATAGTTAGTTGAAAAAAAGTACGGCTACTCCTGGTAGCAGTAATCACCCACAAAGTCAGTCATTTCAACATGCATTTAGATGTATGGGAGCACCTGGAGTAACAGGCACACATCAAAGTTCCAAAAAACCGTCTGTTTCAGAAAAAAGTTCACAGATTTATGGTTTTTCATAATTTTAATTCTCAAGAATTTTTCCCCAAGAAGTTTCCAGAGCAGAAGTTGGTAATAATTCCATTTTTTGAGAAAACTGCAAGAATACCTCAGAGCAGTTCTTGTACAGAGGCCTATGGAAATGGGTCACTCTCTGACCATTTACTTCAGAAGTAACATATGGCCTCAAGCAGCATAAAGTTCAGAACTCAAATGTGAAACCTATGCAAACTGACATATTCACATTACCAAAAACATGAACGTATTTTTCTATGCCACAGATGTCTGTATTACTTGTAGCAAACACCAGCTTCTTCAGGTGGTTAACTGTCAGACCAGGCCACCTGAGACAGTCACTTAGAAGGGAGATGCTCACTCCCTCTCTTAACTCCACTTGGGGAATGAATTAATCACTCCATCAGAGGTAGATGAGAGAAAGTCTATCTCAAAATTAGGGGAAAAAAATGATTTCTCATGTCTATTGTTTGTCATAGCTCTTTAGGAATAACAACAAGAACAACTTAATGAAGAACTAAGAACCTTATTTGGATTACTTTATTTCATGTTCACAAAATGCCTATGAGTTAACTACCATTATTATTCACTTCCAGATGAG
This sequence comes from Oreotragus oreotragus, assembly GCA_006410675.1. Taxonomy (NCBI): domain Eukaryota; kingdom Metazoa; phylum Chordata; class Mammalia; order Artiodactyla; family Bovidae; genus Oreotragus; species Oreotragus oreotragus. Next base: position 436,605 of record SJYX01006116.1, on the reverse strand, counting down.
GAGAAACAACTGTAAATAATTTGTTCATTTACACAGAAAGTAAAATGACAGAGCTTGGATTTGAACTCAGGCAGTCTGAACCCAGAGCCCACAGTCTTCATGACAATAAGTTTGTCATTTCAGTACAACAAATCTCTGAAACATGAAACATCAAGAAGTTAACAACTGATTCAGATATAAACACAAAAGATAATTTAGATAACAATTGTACTACTTTTTTCCTTGGTATTTTTTTTACATAGGATCCCTAAGAGTTAAGTAAAATGTATTATCATTTGAATTGCATTGAATAGATACAAATTAAAATGATTATCTTATTTACTTAAGGTCAGGAGTACAGCTGATACCAGAATTTGTTTCTTGGTCCAGCAGTAGGTGTGACATCAGGTATGCAGGTGAACTCCTGGTCTCAGGTCGTATATCCTGAGGACCCAAGCTAGTTTTTACCGACTCATGAGTTAATATTGATTTGTTTATCTCCACTAAGTCACAAAGCCTATTTCTTCCACTTTTGATCTACGCATGTTGCATATGTCTCTCTCCCTATGGTTTGTGTCTACCTCTCTCTTCTATTCTACCTTCCTCCTTTTACCCAGTTCTTTCTCTCCTCCTTTCCAACTCACTCAAGAACCACAAAATCCCAGAATTCTAACTTACAGAGGACTTCAGAGATCATATAGACCAACACTGTATGTGAGAAAACAACAGTCCCGAGAAGTGATTTGCTCAAGAACATGTTATTCTCTGGTGAACACATGGCTAGAGGCCAGTGTCCTCTCCACACTGTCACACTTGCAGCTGTGTCCTGGAATTGAAGAGCATCTGAAAACCTTTTTGCTTCCCTTTATAAAATGTTATAAGTAACTAAGAAAACATCTACCTAAATTTAAGAAGCTTCTATTATTTTCACGTATTCCTTTTTTAATGAATTATCCTCACCTGAAAATAATCTTTCATTCACAGAGCTAGCCAAGATTCAAAGACAATTTCAAGGTCACTCTTTACCAACCATATATATAAATAGTTACAAAATAGAAATGCTTAAAACATTATATCCTTAATGTTTTAAATTATTTAAATATTTAAATAATTGTTTTAAATTTTTACATATAATTTAAATATCCTTAAACATTTTTATTTTTTTAGTCATAGGTTCCATGGATAAGCTGATGAATAGCTTTATCCAGTCTCTTCAAGCAAAAAAAAAAAAAAAAAAAAAAGTACTAAACATTTTGCAAAACATTTTAGGAATTTATGAATATTTTGGTGCCCATCTGTGCCCATTAAAAGTTAAGACATCTTATCTCAAAGAAAAAATTTGGTATGTTTCTGGATTAGTGGTTTTCAAAGTGGAGTGTGTATTAATACATGCTCTATGATGATGCATAGAGCACTGAGGAAAAAATAATGGAAGTCCTATTACTGTGTTTTAAATGTTATCTTTCTTAAGTCTTTATATATGTTTATATTTTTAACATATACATAAGCTGTTAGTATAGCAACACATGTATAATATTCATAAATAAATAAAAATAAACATATGTGGTGGTGTTCTCAGTTCTTTTTTTTTTCCATTCAAGGATATGCCAACTCTTGGAGACCACCAAACAACCTTGGAGAGACCTTCCACTTCCTACAACGACCCTGCCCACCAGGGAAGGTCTCTCCTCACCTGGTCCTTTGTCTTCCCTTCTCGCTCACGAATGTGGTTAGCAACAATCCTTTCCGTTTCCTCACAGAGTCTGGGGAAGTTTGCCAGCTATCAAGAGAAACAGATCTCAGTGTTAATACTCAAATATTTATACTGCCAAAAAAGAGAGAGATAAGTTATGTTATATTCCAGAAGACATGCATTACCGTTCTGTAAGCAGAAGTGAAATATCCTAAAGAAGAATGGCAGAGTGACAGAAGAGATTTCACAAACTACAAACAGAAGTAACTATATTATCTGAGATAAAACACTTCAAAACCAGCAGAGCAATTCCCTACAAAGAAAACAGAAACCCGGATAGCATCCAGCACTCTGCTGTACAGAGTTAGCACTTAATAAAGTTCAAAGATGAAGAAGAAAGAAATGAGGATGAAAAGGACGATAATGCCTAACATTTATAGAGCGCTTACCACAGTCCAGTGCTGCATGAATTACCTCATTCAAAAATGCACAAGTCATAAAAGATAGATCTGATTATTAACCTCATTTTACAGAGGAGGAAAGCAAAGCCCAGAGAGGTTAAGTAACTTGCCCAAGACTATACAGTTCAACATCAGTGAGTCCTGAATTCCAACTCAAGGACTTTAGAGTTCATGGTCATGTCCATAACTCTTTGAGGATGATTCATTCCATGAACCAGAGAGATCATTTTTTTAAAAATTCTCCCCTAACATATGTGCTTTTATGTACATATTTTTGGCAAAACTGTAGAAATAATACATGTCAATTACTTACCCCATACAAATTATTCAGGTAATTGTCCAAAATTTAGTTTGCAAAAGTGAATGAATGAATTATAGTTGTTCTCAGTGTAAGGAGGAAGAAGAAAAGGTTGATACAAGGATGTTCAAGGAAGCCTAATCTAAAAAGAGGATGTAGTCAGGTAAAGTTGTGTGGGAATGGTTGTGGGAAAAATGGAGCTCGACAAGCACAGGAATGGGTATAAGGTGCTGGAGGACAGGGACAATGAGTGGTCAAAGAAGTAAAGGAAGTTCAGTGCAGAGAGCAAGGGGGTGGTCTTCAGAGAAAAGTGAGCAAATTCATGGCTTATGACAAGCAAACTTTAATTCCATTTATATTAAAAAGCACTTGCAAATTAGTAAGATAACACTAATACCTTACATAAAAACAGGCAAAAACACACGACTTAATTTAAGAAGAAATTTAATGGTCAATAAGCAGGGAGAAATATCACACAGTTCAAAGAGAGTAATGCAAAGAAAGATAATAACCATTATGTTGTCAAATTGCTATAATTATTTTTATAAGACAATACATGTGAAGGTATATTAAAACTAGCACAGTTTAAACTTACTGAAGGGATGTCAATGAGAATAATCTTTCTGTTAAGCAATTTGGCAATACGTATCAACAATCTTAAAGGCACATACAGGCATCAGCCTAATTATTTCATGAGATTCTAAAATAATAAGGAAATTCATCATAGCATTACTTGGAACAGCAACAATAAGACAAATTAGCATAATTTTATAAGCAACCTAGGTATCCAATGACGTAGGTCTACTAATGGAATGTAATAAGCCATTCCAAATAATATCTAATATTTGATTTTTAACACTAATTTATAATATCTAATAACATGGTAAAGTGTCTAAAATAGATACTGGGTGAAGAAAAAAATCAGGCTACTAAATACATAATCTGATTACACACAAGTATACACAAACCCACATACACACACACACACACAGAGTCAAAGGCCATCATATATCCTTCAAGGATATAGCCCAAGACCTTAAAAATTCCTAAATTCTTGAGTAATAAATACTATAGCACATAATATTTCCCCTAACTCATAAGCTGGGTCTCCCTGAAATGTTACTGCTCCATGGTCACTGGTGTCACTGAGCACATGGATTTTTCAGCATGCATGAGCAAACTGCACTACTTCATGGAACCATCATGATCACAAATCACATATAATGGTAAATCATCTTATCCTGTAAGTCTGTGCACAGAAAAGAATCTATACAAATATCAATACTACAAAATATTAATAGTAACAACCTCTTTGAATGGTGGGCTTAGGCATACTTTTAATTTTTTTCTACATACATCTCTGCATTTTCCAATTTTTTCTACAATAACATAAGGTACTTTTATAAAAACATCGTTAGAGCATAGGAACCTGGCTGCCTGTTCAACTTAAATTTCACAGCCTATTGTCTTTTTATGAGATCACCAGAAACCACTACCCCTTACTGAGACTCCTAGCTGAATCCTGAGATATGTGCTCATTTAAGGGCTTATTTCATGAATAACTTCAAGATACAAATGCAGCTTCCATTCTGAGTTCTGGAAATATTCTTTGAGGAAAGTTCTATCATCTCATAGCATCATCCTTTATACTCTGAGAACATAGCAAGTTATTTTTTATGTGACCTATAAAAAGTTTCTAAGTATGTAAGGGATAGCTGATGAATGTTTGTCCTTCTCCTTGACTAATGAGAACCTAGGTGGTACATGCAGCGCTAACCAGTAGCCTGCACTAGACCATCAGAGCAATTGCTTCTCCTCTTCACTCAGACATCATCCCAAGCTATCAGTACACACTTGTTTTGATGATAGCCACACTAACAGAGAACCACACTCCTGCAAATAAATGACTGCAAAAGCAATAGTGGTCTACTGAGTAGGGCCGGAAGGCCTATAACAATATTTAGAAAAATGGATTACAGCAAATTATTTCTAAAACACCAAAGAGTGGCAATATAAATATTTATTCAGAAACTAAATACTTGATAGACGAAGGACCCCAGGCTCGTATGCTCATATGTCAAGGAAAGGCCAAAATGACAAGAGTATCTCATGAAATAGAAACAACTAAGAACCCTCCAGTCTACTGCCCTCGGCAGGGGTCTGAGTTTTTTGTGTGTCTCCTGATCTTTCCAAGCTCAATTTCACCAAGAAAGGAATCTGCCAGAACCATATTTTTATATATATAATTGAGATGTGTCATGTGTGTTAGTTACTCAGTCGTGTCCGACTCCTTGTGACCCCATGGACTGTAGCCCACCATGCTTCTCTGTCCATGGAATTCTCCAGGCAAGAATACTGGAGTGGATTGCTATTCCCTTCACCAGAGGAACTTCCCAACCCAGGGATCGAACCCTGGTCTCCTGCAAGGCAGGCAGACTCTTTACCGTTTGAGTTACAGGGAAGTCTAAATTGAATAATTGAGATAACTGGAAGTAAATGAGTCTAAATTCTAAGTGGAACAAAAAGGGAAGAGAACACAGTAGAAGAACCGCCCTCATGGAGGCAAAGGAGGAGATATATTGAGGGAGATAGTAATCAGTGAAAGATCTAGGCATTACTGAAAGGCAGTAATGAAGTTAGTATGGTTTCTCACTGCTTGATCTTAAAAAGGTCTGTAGGAGTGTAAAAAGGTTGCTGCTGCTGCTAAGTCGCTTCAGTCGTGTCTGACTCTGTGTGACCCCATAGATGGAAGCCCACCAGGCTCNCTAGGCATTACTGAAAGGCAGTAATGAAGTTAGTATGGTTTCTCACTGCTTGATCTTAAAAAGGTCTGTAGGAGTGTAAAAAGGTTGCTGCTGCTGCTAAGTCGCTTCAGTCGTGTCTGACTCTGTGTGACCCCATAGATGGAAGCCCACCAGGCTCTGCTGTCCCTGGGATTCTCCAGGCAAGAACACTGGAAGGGGTTGCCATTTCCTTCTCCAATGCATGAAAAGTGAAAAGTGAAAGTGAAGTCTCTCAGTTGAGTCCAACTCTTCAGGAGCACAAAAATCAAAATGATGACTTTAATTGCTGGCCCTCAAATGTAATAGTCCAGTTCTGATTCTTCATGATACATACAGAAAGAAGGTCAAAAAAATGTCCTACTGACATTCAAAATGACTTTCTGCCACTCATTTCATTAGTTCATTTAACAGGGTCCCTTTCACTTTTCACTGCTCAGTTTGCCTGACTCTCTACTTAGCTTCAGCAGATATTCAACTGATCACTCACTTCAATCCCTCACTGTTCTTCAATATCTCTTACTGAAGATGCAATCGGTTTTCTCAAATGTTTGTCATTATAATTTTCAATCTCTTTTGCTCTGGATATTGAATTAAAAGCTTACCACTGTAAGAACACATTTATTTTGTCAGTCAAAATGTTAATCATGTATGCCAAAATAATATTAACCTAGAAATCATCATCATTAGATTTTTATTCTTTTATTAATGACTTAAATATTCTGTAAATTGATTTATACAGGATTAAGGAATTAAGGCTTTGCTATTAGATATAATGATTTTATATTCTTAAATTTATTTCACAGTCATTCACTTAAACATTTACTGGGCATATGCAAAAGGCAATTCTATGCTCAGTTTATGTCAAAGCACCTGATCTTAAAAACCACAGTTTTGAGTGGCAGATTGATTATACATATAATTGTCATAAAAGAGAAAGATCTCACAAAAAGCAAGGAGAAACACAAAGTAGTTAGAGGTTAAATCTGCTCTGAGAAAGCCTCAGAAGACTTGACGCTTAAACAATGATAATAAAGCTTCCAGACAAAGCTGAACAACTGTTAAATGATAAATTACTTCTAAATAGCTTATGTTGAAATTATGTCGCATATTTTTAAATAATAATGAAGATTCAATGGAGCAATAATACAACATATATGTATTTAGGAATCAAAATTTTAAATATATAATTCTAAGAGAAAATTTTAATTCTGTTTTCATTTTAATTTTAATTATGTGCAGAACTGCACATGTTCTGAGACAAAGTATTATAGTACCATCATTTTTTATATACAAAAACATATTTGAATAAAATCCAGTGTTTTAAGTATTTAGGATAGTGTTTAATTATTTTGATGAAATGTCAATATAAAAATTTAACTTTAAGCATGGACCACATTTTTCCCTAGAAGAAAAAAACCACTTGAAAGACATTTCTATACAATAAAAATAAATCATAAGCTTATAAAGTATATTAACCATTGATTAATCAGATCATGAGAGCCATGCTATTAGGTTTCCCTTAGATGAGATACAAGGTCAGGCAAGATTTCTATATCTTCAAGAGTAACTAGTTCAGTGCCTTAAGCAAAGACTCAGATTATTAGGTAACTATGTGTTCACAGTTGCATACAAAACATAAATGAGAAAATAAACTAAAAATAGAATAAAATTTCTCTTATGTGCATGACCTGAGTTGACTGATTTGGCTGACCTAAAGTTATGGGCTCTGTTTTGATCAAAATGCTATAAACCATCCAGTGTTGGCTATGTACTACAAACTGAGTAGCAATAATGCTTTTACCGCTTATGAAAAGTGAAAGAGAAAAAGTGTTAGTCGTTCAGTCGTGTCCAACTCTTTGCAATCCCATGGACTGCCAGGCTCATAAAAGCTTACAATAGTTTCATTCTATTTATGTGAATTAAAATCTGCCCCCAAAACCCTCAGTGATTTTTAACTTGTATATAGCATAATATTGGCTTTATTCAGGAGATGTAAATAAAATTCAATAAAATTCTTTTTATTCAGAGAATACTTATTTGGGCACAACACATTTGTTATGAAAAAAGGAAAAACAGAAGTATTCTCATTTACAAAAGTGATCAAAGATGAGGAGAAACTGTAGTACAAACAGGTCAAGAAACTGCACAAGGGTAAATTTATTGATGATTTGATATTTTAGGGGTGGACTTATGAGAAGTCTAGGAAGATCTAAGTAAAGCTGGTAAAAAGGGAAAGGGCCAGAGTCCATCCAGGTGGCCCTAGGTAAAGCAGTCAGAAAGAAATGCTGTTAGCCCTCCTTCTCTCTCCAAGTGGGCAAATCCCAAACCTCAAGTATTGTCTACAAATAATGGAAGAAATGGTGGGATCTGTGAAAGAACATATGTAGTAAGTTGGTATGTTCTCTTTCATGTTTCTGACCTTCTTTTAAACAAAGAAATGAAGAGTATGCTAGTGTTATTTAGCAGATGCTAAGGGGTTAAAAGAGCTTCCCTTGTGGCTCAGTGGTAAAGAATCCGCTGGCCAATGCAGGAGACAAGGGTTCGATCCCTGGGTCAGAAAGATGCCCTGGAGAAGAAATTAGCAGCCTACTCCAATATTCTTGCCTGGAAAATCCCAAGGACAGAGGAGCCTGGCAGACTACAGTCCATGGGGTCACAAAAGAGTCGGACACAACCTGGCAACTAAACAATAGTAACAAAGGAATAGAAACAGAAAGTCCAGCCTTGAGTGAAGCAAACCTGAAAGATAGTCAGAAGAGCCATTGTCTCATTAAGTTATTCAGAAAACATCTGAATAGAACTGCAGAGTGGCGTTGGTGCTGGGTCAAAAAAATATCTGAAGACAATAATCAGGTTTTCATCATCACTTCACATTTATTTCTGATAGACATTATTGAGTGGTTAAAATGGAATAAGAAAAATCATACTGAAGGCAAGAGGAAAAGCAGGGGCCAGGGTAAATTATAAATTAAGAATTAATTGCAAAGATCACAAATCTTTTAATGAATTGTGAAATTAAAAGGCGAGATTCCTATCTCTTGACTTTTAGCCAAGTCCCAGGACTGAATTTCATATGTGCATGCATGCTCAGTTGCTAAGTTGTGTCCAACTCTATGGACTATAGCCCGCCAGGCTCCTCTGTCCATGGGGTTTTCCAGGCAAGAATATGGAGTGGGTTGCCATTTCCTCCTCCAGGGAATGTACCTGACCCAAGGATCCAATCCATGTCTCCTGCATTGGCAGATGGATTCTTTACCACTGATCCACTGAATTTTGAATAAAACTCAATAAATGACTCAAATTTTAATGCACCGCCTGATTTGAAATCTGAGTACCACAGTCCATTACATGGGCATCTGGCTGTATGCAAAGCAAGTGTTTGACTGGAAAGTCAACCATTAGAAGAGGTGAAATGAAAGTCTTTATGTACAAATTGAAAACCAGAGCAGATCCACCCAGACCTAAAAAAAAAATCCTACTTAAGCATGATGTTTTGTAGCTCTTCTCCTTCCACCTACAAGCTTTCATGGAAGGTACTCAACTGACTACTTTAGCCAAAATGATAATTGCCTACCAAATCAATGAGACATGATTCTGTATTCAATTACTGATTCCATAATTATTATTGAAAACCTGGTGCTTAGGGGTTATGACTAGAGTGATGAGCTTAACAAACCACGTCCCTACTTTCAAGGAGCTTACACTCTACTTTCCAAGCTCCAAGTCCCTTTACTGTCCAACAACAAAAACAAAAGACATATATAGTATAATTCATGTGATCATATGTGCTGCAAAGAAAAAGTTTGCTAATTAGATGAGTGTGTGTGTGTGTGTGTTCAAAGGGAAGCATGTGCAGCTGTAGGTAGAAAAGTCAGAGGCAGACTCTGATCACATGGCATTTGAGCAGAGACCTGAAAGAAGTGAGGATGTGACCCATGCAGGAATCTTGAGGCAGAGTATTTCTAACACTGGGAATTAGAAATGCAAGGGCCCTGCCACCACATCTCCTTGATCTGTTGAAGAAACAAGGAAACCAGTGTAGCTGGAGTGGACTGTGGGGAGGGAGATGAGGAGGAGTTTAGAAATGAAAAGGAGCAAGATCATGCAGGGTCTTGAAAGTCATGGTTAGGTCTTCGGATTCACTCACTTAGTTATGTGTATTCAGAATCAGATATTTACTTACCTAACATCCCACAAAACTCAGCATTTCTTCTGACAAAACTTTATAATGAAAAATCTTTCCCAGTATTTCTAATAACCAGCTAGCTTATCTTTTTTATTTCTTTGAAAAGCTTTTTTCTAAGCAGAGGAAAAAAATCAATTAATTGGTATGATGGTGATCCAAGAATGTGGCTTCCCAAGAGGCCAATAAATGGCACAGTTGCTAAACTGTGGTTAAAAAAAACAAGCTGTTCCTCTCAGTGCTTCCTGCAAAGAAGCTCAAGACCCTGTGATGATGCACTGGAGAAGAGGAGGTAGAGAAAAGCAGCTGAAAGATGATGCCCACCAGAGAAATTCCAAAGTTGAGATGTCCCTGGAGTGAAGCCAAATAGCTCATAAAATTCAAAGGTCCCTGTCCTGTCCTCCAGTGTCCCAGAGACAACAGTGAGAACATATCCAAGAAATAGTTACATTCCCCCAGTTTAGCTTTGTGCTTTGTTATGTGAACATACATAAATTCCATGTTTTTCAATGATGTTCATTTATGTGGCTTAAGAAAAATGAAGTTAAATATTTTAAACATAAGAAATTCAACATGAGGAATTGTAAATGAAAACACTGTTTTAAGATTATAAATATATATGCATGTATGTGTAATGGGTTGGCCAAAAAGTTTGTTTGGGTTTTTCCATACCATCTTACAGAATATATATATATATCCACAATACAGTGAGAGTAACTATACATTTCAGATTGCCTGGAGCAGTCTTGGTTTACTCATATTATTCAAGTGAAAGTACTGACAGTTCCCCCTTTCAATCTCAAAAATGTCCTATGTTGGCTAATAAATTATATGGTCATCTTATTTATGGGTTGTGCTCAAAAATGGTCAAGTAAATTAAAGTGTGGCATACTCAACTTTAATTAGGATTACTTTGCTTTACAAATGACTTTAATTAGACCAGTTTCAAAGTAAAAAAAGTTTAAGGTAGACAAAATAAGGCCAAAAATCAAGAACATTAAATCAAGGAATAAGGAAAAGAATAGATTGAAAGAAAACATGTCCAGATTTTTATCATTTTAAAAGGGTTAGCTAAAGGTTGCAAGATGGCAAAGTAGAAAAACATGCACTTACTCTTTATTACAAAAACACAAAAATCACAACTAACTGCTGAATAACTATTCACAAAAAAAAGAGAGAATGTTGGAACCTATCAAAAAGATACCCTACATCCAAAGACAAAGAAGAAGCCACAGGAGATGGTAGAAGGGCACAATCATGATAAAATCAAATCCCAGACCCACCAGGTAGGCGACACATAAACTGGAAAATAAGTATAGTACAAAAGTTCTCCCACTGGAGTGAAAGTCCTGAGCCCCACATCAGAATTCCCAGGCTGGAGATCTGGCAACAGGAGAGGGCCCCAGAGAATGTGGCTTTGAAGACAAACAAAGTTGGATCACAGGAATTCCATAGGACTGGGGGAAACATAAACTTCACCCTTAGAGGATACACACAAGTGTGCACCAGGACCCAGAGACAGAGCAGTGACCTTTTAAAAGATTGGGCCAGACTACCTGCTAGTACTGGAGATGAGGGGTTTTGGCTCACTGTAGGGATAAAGACACTGGCAGAAGCAGTTCTGGTGAGTACCTATTGACGTGAGCCCTCCAGGAGGCCACCATTTCTTCCCTAAGACCTGGCCCTGCTCAATGGCCTCTAGGCTCCAGCAGTGGGATGCCTCAGGCCAAAAAATCAACCAGGCATGAACACAGACCCACTTATCTGCAGAAAGGCTGCTTAAAGTCTTCCTGAGCACAGCCCTGCCCACCAGAGGGAAAAGACAGTTCCACCCACCAGTGGGCAGAAACCAGTCACAACTGGCAGGAAGCCTGCACAAACCTTTTAGATAGCCTCATCCACCAGAGAGCAGACAGGAGAAGCAAGAAGAAATACAATCTTGCAGCCTGTGGAACAGAAACCACAATCACAGAAAGTTATACAAAATGAGACAGCAGAGGAATATGTCCTAGATGAAGGAACAAGATAAAATCCCAGAAGAACAACTAAGTGAAGTGGAGATAGCAAAAAGAATTCAGAATAATGATAGTGAAGATGATCCAAGATCTGGGAAAAAGAATGGGGGGAGGGATAGATTCGGAGTTTAGGATCAACATTTACACACTCCTATGGACGGAGGTTGCTCAGTCCTGTCCAACTCTTCACGACCCCATGGACTGCAGCCTACCAGGCTTCTCCGTCCATGGGATTTCCCAGGCAAGAGTACTGGAATGGGTTGCCATTGCCTTCTCCAATAGACGGAGGACCTTGGTGGGCTACAGTCCACAGGTCACAAAGAGTCGGACACGACTGAGCGACTTCACTTTCACTTTCTTTCACTATGACCAACCTAGATAGCATATTAAAAAGCAGAGACATCACTTTGCCAACAAAGGTCCGTCTAGTCAAGGCTATGGTTTTTCCAGTGGTCATGTATGGATGTGAGAGCTGTACTGTGAAGAAAGCTGAGCACTGAAGAATTGATGCTTTTGAACTGTGGTGTTGGAGAAGATTCTTGAGAGTCCCTTGGACTGCAAGGAGATCCAACCAGCCCATTCTAAAGGAGATCAGTCCTGGGTGTTCTTTGAAGGACTGATGCTAAAGCTGAAACTCCAATACTTTGGCCATCTCATGAAAAGAGTTGACTCACTGGAAAATACCCTGATGCTGGGAGGGATTGGGGGCAGGAGGAGAAGGGGACAACAGAGGATGAGATGGCTGGATGGCATCACTGACTCGATGGACATGAGTTTGAGTAGGCTCCGGGAATTGGTGATGGACAGGGAGGCCTGGTGTGCTGCCATTCATGGGGTAGCAAGAAGTCGTGTAGAAGGGCACAATCATGATAAAATCAAATCCCAGACCCACCAGGTAGGCGACACATAAACTGGAAAATAAGTATAGTACAAAAGTTCTCCCACTGGAGTGAAAGTCCTGAGCCCCACATCAGAATTCCCAGGCTGGAGATCTGGCAACAGGAGAGGGCCCCAGAGAATGTGGCTTTGAAGACAAACAAAGTTGGATCACAGGAATTCCATAGGACTGGGGGAAACATAAACTTCACCCTTAGAGGATACACACAAGTGTGCACCAGGACCCAGAGACAGAGCAGTGACCTTTTAAAAGATTGGGCCAGACTACCTGCTAGTACTGGAGATGAGGGGTTTTGGCTCACTGTAGGGATAAAGACACTGGCAGAAGCAGTTCTGGTGAGTACCTATTGACGTGAGCCCTCCAGGAGGCCACCATTTCTTCCCTAAGACCTGGCCCTGCTCAATGGCCTCTAGGCTCCAGCAGTGGGATGCCTCAGGCCAAAAAATCAACCAGGCATGAACACAGACCCACTTATCTGCAGAAAGGCTGCTTAAAGTCTTCCTGAGCACAGCCCTGCCCACCAGAGGGAAAAGACAGTTCCACCCACCAGTGGGCAGAAACCAGTCACAACTGGCAGGAAGCCTGCACAAACCTTTTAGATAGCCTCATCCACCAGAGAGCAGACAGGAGAAGCAAGAAGAAATACAATCTTGCAGCCTGTGGAACAGAAACCACAATCACAGAAAGTTATACAAAATGAGACAGCAGAGGAATATGTCCTAGATGAAGGAACAAGATAAAATCCCAGAAGAACAACTAAGTGAAGTGGAGATAGCAAAAAGAATTCAGAATAATGATAGTGAAGATGATCCAAGATCTGGGAAAAAGAATGGGGGGAGGGATAGATTCGGAGTTTAGGATCAACATTTACACACTCCTATGGACGGAGGTTGCTCAGTCCTGTCCAACTCTTCACGACCCCATGGACTGCAGCCTACCAGGCTTCTCCGTCCATGGGATTTCCCAGGCAAGAGTACTGGAATGGGTTGCCATTGCCTTCTCCAATAGACGGAGGACCTTGGTGGGCTACAGTCCACAGGTCACAAAGAGTCGGACACGACTGAGCGACTTCACTTTCACTTTCTTTCACTATGACCAACCTAGATAGCATATTAAAAAGCAGAGACATCACTTTGCCAACAAAGGTCCGTCTAGTCAAGGCTATGGTTTTTCCAGTGGTCATGTATGGATGTGAGAGCTGTACTGTGAAGAAAGCTGAGCACTGAAGAATTGATGCTTTTGAACTGTGGTGTTGGAGAAGATTCTTGAGAGTCCCTTGGACTGCAAGGAGATCCAACCAGCCCATTCTAAAGGAGATCAGTCCTGGGTGTTCTTTGAAGGACTGATGCTAAAGCTGAAACTCCAATACTTTGGCCATCTCATGAAAAGAGTTGACTCACTGGAAAATACCCTGATGCTGGGAGGGATTGGGGGCAGGAGGAGAAGGGGACAACAGAGGATGAGATGGCTGGATGGCATCACTGACTCGATGGACATGAGTTTGAGTAGGCTCCGGGAATTGGTGATGGACAGGGAGGCCTGGTGTGCTGCCATTCATGGGGTAGCAAAGAGTCGGACACGGTTGAGCGACTGAACTGAACTGACTGATTTAAAATAGATAATCAACAAGGACCTATTGTATACCACAGGGAACTCTGCTCAAAGTTCTGTAATAACTGAAATGGGATAATAATTTGAAAAAGAATAGATACATGTATATGTATAACTCAATCACTTTGCTGTACACCTGAAACTAACACATTTTTAATCAACTATACTCTAATATAAAATAAAAAATATTTTAAAGAAGTGACTTAAAAAAAATTTTTTAAGAATATTTTAGTTAACCCAGAATAAAATATTCTTTTTAAACCAAGTACAGATTTCTTTAGCATCAGGATAACTTTAGAATATCTAAATTATTAATAATAATTTATAGAGTATCTCTTATATATGGTTAATCATTGTATTAGGTGTCAGGGATAAGACAAAAGACAGCTCTTTTTAAAAGGAGCTTATCATCAGCAACAGGAGGCATTCACCTAAACAAATAAATTCCAAATTGCATTGCAGTATCATAATTGCTATGACAGAAGTAAACACAGGGTGACAATTAGAGCACTAAGAAGGGAGTGAAGACAGAGACCAAGAAAGGGTTCACAGAAGCTTTGCAGGAAAAATGATGATTGGGCTGTATGTTAAGGACACTTTCTAAACAAACAAAATCACATGTACAAATATTAAAGGCAGGAAAAATTTTTGTGAATAAAAAAATCACTTAGAATGGCTGAAGCAAGCAAAAAGTGACAACAGATGTAGCTGCAGAAGTATTCGGAGATCAAATGGTAAAACTAAAAACAACTATAAATGATTAGAATTTTCTTAAGATATAAGGAGCCATTAAATAATTTTGAAGAAACAGGCAAAAAATATGTGCACATATATATTTTTTAGCTGTTTTGAGATGTTTTTTGTTGTTTTGTTTGTGCACATGTTTTAGAAAGGCCATTTAATTCACAACAGTGAGGAGGATGAATTTGAAGATGACCAGATTAGAAGTAATAAGATCAGTTAGGAGGTCACTGGAGTAATTTATTTATTTATTTATTTATTTGGGGGGGGAACCTGTTTAGGACGTTAAGTAAGAAGAGGAGGCAGTTGCAGTAGACTGTAGGGTAGACCATTTTGGTTAAGAAGCTTGAACCAGCAGTACAACTGTGGGAATCAACAATGTTTTAAGTGGTAGCTGAACTATGGGAGATATCATCTGGAGAAAGGAAAAGAGAAGAGAAGAAAACCAGAAGCAAATCTGGGAGACTCTGGTGGTTAGAGGCAGGCAAAAATGGATAAAGTCTTGAAGGAGATGGAGGAAAAATCATGAGAAACATGAAAGAGAATCCAAAAGAGGTGTCATCTTCAAAAAAAGAGTAGAATATAGCTGGGAATAAGAGTGCCCATTCAATTTGGTAATCAAGTCTCTGGTTAAATTTTGTCATAACTATTCCAATAGACTGGTGGGTTGAAGCCAACTTCAGAGGGTTAAGGAGTTAAATGGAGATGAGAAAGATATAGAAGCATAAACTTTTTTTTTTTTTTTACCAAGAATGTTGACCATGAAAAAAGGACAGTAATAGAGCAGAAGATGGGTTTTTGTTACTTATAAGTCATAAGAGACATAAATATATTTACACATTGACTTATTTTTAAATGTGATGAAGAGGGTGATGATTCAGGAAACCAAGAAATCCAAAGAGTAAGTTCCTTAAGGAGGTGAGAGTATAAGTAGAAACCCAGCCTTGGTCAGGAGTAACACCATGACAGAGAAAAGGAGAGGAAGAAGAAACATAATTGGGAATACACATAGGTTTGGGAGCTAGAAATTAATGTTCCCATGTATAGCCTCTATTTTCTCTGTGAAATCATTATTGAAAGTGAAGAACAAAGCATCTTAAAAAGAGTGCTAAAAGTTTAACATCACTATTGTGGCAAACATGGCAAGTCACTAACAAATGAAATGCTGAAGACAATGGCTATATTATGTGGCACTAATCCACACAGATACACAACTATCTTCAAGCTCATCACTAACCTGGGGAAAAGGTAAATAAAAGACAAATAAATTTGACCACCCTTAGTGTTTCAACAGATGGCAAAGTTAATCCAAAAGGAATTAATGTGTGTTTAGTCACTCAGTTGTGTCTGACTCTGCAACCACATGGACTGTAGCCCACCAGGCTCCTCTGTCCATGGGAATTCTCCAGGCAAGAATACTGGAGTGGGTTGCCATTTCCTCCTCCAGGGGATCTTCCCAACCCAGGGATCAAACCCAGGTCTCCCACATGGCGGGCGGATTCTATACCATCGGAGCCACCAGGGAAGCCCAAGAGGTAAACGTACTGCTTCTTAATGTATTGCTTCTCAGCTCCAAGTTCATGCTTCTTACTCTCTCTCTGAAAAGAATCCTGGGCCCTTAAAGTATTTTTTCATTGCTCACTGGCACCATGAGAGGTTTTATCAGGAGAGGGAGAGCCTGGAGAGACACTGTTGGAGGAAAAGACAGGCTGAAGCAGCCTACTTCAGTACAAGGCAGTCACAGCCCCCCTGGTAGAGCTGCCCTCACCTTGAACAGTTTGCATAAGTGTCTCCAGGGAGAATCCTCCCCATGGTTACCTTTTCCCTCCCAGCATATTCCTGAGGGCAGATTTGCAGCAAATTCTGCAGAACACTACTTTTCTGCCATCCAATGAGCCACATCTAGGTTCTCGTCAAGAAGTCCCAGTCTTAGCTCTGGGCAGGGTCCCTCTTTTCTGGGTGTTCCCCTAAAGGTAGCACCTTAGTAACTGCTCCTTATAGCTTCTATGCCTATCTTCAGTTATTCTTTTAACTTTTTTGAAAATTAACTACTTAATTCATTTTTGGTTGTTGCACTAGGTCTTTTTGCTGTGTGCAGGCTTTCTCTAGTGGTGAGTGGGGACTACTCTTTGCTGGTGCACAGGCTTCTTATTTCAGTAGCTCCTCTGTGGAGCACAGGGTCTAGGCACATGGGCTTCAGTAGTTGTGGGCCTAGTTGTCCCACAGCATGTGGAATCTTCCCAGACTGGGGATCAAACCCATGTCCCCTGCATTGTCAGGCAGATTCTTAACCCCTGGACCACCAGGGAAGTCCTCTTTTATCTTCTTACTAGCCAATTTCTTACTACTTTAAGCCCCTGTTACAGTTCATACTTTTTTTTTTTTTTTAATAGTAACTGTTTCCTGTTCAAATTGCTGTGTGGTTTCTCTCTCCTGATTGAACGTAGACTGATACAGTGGTCAGGAAATATAATAAAATCAGAAGGAGACAGGTAGCTTAAAAAACAAACAAACAGAAGTCAGAGGTCTGAAAGTCTCTTTGAACTTTTAGGGAGAGTAAAGGAGTGATAGAATTGAAAGGGTGGGAGCCTGTGGCATAATTTTAGGTGTAGAAGAGAACCCCTCTTCCTACTCCCCAGCACCCTTCACACCTCACTCATAAAGTAGAAACCCACCAACATGTCTTCCCTCTTGAGAAGTATTATGGGAGATGCCCTTGTCATTTCCTCAACTGTGAGCACTCGAGTTGTGTCAGCCCACAGCTCTCTGCTGCATGGGGCAGGCGCACTATGTCACTGCTCAAACGTGGCCCTCGCTGGAGAAGCCCATAGGTATGAGGTTAGCTGAAACATGCTGTGCTGTCTCTGGGTGCACATCTCTCTCCACTGCTGTGGGCTCTGAGGTTTACCACCAGAAGAGAAGGCTCCCACTGCAGCAGCAAATTCCAGCCATGCTTTTCAAGCTAGATTTATCAGCAGCAAGGTGGATCCTAAACTTCATTTCTCCTTTAAGGTTTTCTACTAATTTTCCAACTAATTGAAAACCAAAAAGAGGGTAATCAGTGTTTTGAAAACCCTAGATTTAGAATTTGAGATTTCTGAAGAATCTATTGGTAGAACATTTGTCCACCATGACAAGGAAAGAAAGAGGTCACGGGAGTGGGGTGCTAGGGTGGAATGAATGGAGGATCAGTGGAATCATAGGTCTCTAAGAACAGCAGATACTGGGTGTTGAACATGATCTCTACTGAAGTCACCTGAGCCAAAGGTGAGTTTAGGATGGAGAGGAAAAATGTAAGCCAAGTTCTAAATATCTTGATGAATGCAAGGGAGCGACCAGGACTTGATAGGGACAATGAAGAGAAGGGAAAAGGTTGGCAGAGCTAGTAACACCTGGGCCTTGAAGGAAGACTTGTTATAGGAAGGTGAAGGAATAATGTTTGGAAGCCACAAATGGAGAAGTAGGCCATGTTGCACCTGATCCTGGCCTTTAGATTCTTTGACTTTGGGCCAGTAAATATCCTTCAACAAAGGGAGCCTAAGGGTAAACAAAAATCTCAGGAAGAAAGCTAGGCTTTACTTAAGGCAACAAATAAAATGTTTTGAGAAGACAGTATAAATATACAACCACACCTGATCTAGAGAGCTTAATGAAAAGGGAGGTTCAAAGGGTGGAAAGCAAAGAATAAAAGCCAAAAAGTGTCAAAGAACAAGCTGTCTCATCCCAGGCCATCGGGACTGTCGGTTTTCCAGTAAGTTGGATACAATGGGAAATGATAAAAAAAAAAAAAAAAAAAGATTCATACATACCATAAACACTTTATATAACTTAAAACATAAATGTACACACATGTGCCAATCTTTTGATGTAAGGCCAAGGCCTGTTCTCTGCATATGGATCTGCTGATTGGAGTTATGTGTCTTCTGTCTTACATAAACCACATCCTCTGTCTATGATTTCCAATTTTGCTTTCTTCAAGGTGGACAGGAAACCTAAAGACACTTGGGAAATAATCTGAATGCAGACAAAGCCCATCTAGGTTTTTATAGTACTTCCACATCCTTTTAACCTTGTTCTACCTATACCTAGTCCAAAGCAGAGCTTTTGTAGCTAACCTTTAAGTCATTCCAAAGCTGAGTTTTTATGGAAAAATATAAAAAGTCTTCCTTGCATTTGATCAATTTATTTAAATGAGAAGGACAGCTGGCTAAACAAATTTGAGGATAAACAGCACAACTGGCTATTGGAAAGAAGACAGTCTTACTGGTAGGAGCAGGAAAGCATGGGCAACCTAAAGAGAAACTCTTGGCTGAAGAAGACACCTGCGTGCAGCAACCCATGGGGTCAAATCAAGAATATGGTACCAGTTACTTCAACAAGCCAGTTAAGAGGAGATCAATACTGCACAAGTGACAAGACTGACCGCATTTTGGGGTAAAGGCAAGGATATCAGGGATATGAAGTAATATTAAATGGCTTCAAGTTTCCAAATGAAGAGCTGGCGTGAAGAGCTGACATAAAGACTGTTTTGTTGTTCCCCGTTTACTTTTTCCTCGGTCCCTTAATGCTTTCCCCATTTTAAAGAAGAGAAAACATTAAGGAACAAGGTAGAAGAATATTAAGAAAACTAGAGAAGGGCTCTGAAGCTCTGGAGCCACTTCTGGGCCCCAGGCTAGTTCCACTGAACTCCTGTTCTTTTAGCATCAACAACTGTAAATTCCTGTTTAGCCTCTTTCACTACTTATATCTTTTCTGAGTTTTCCACCAGTTAACTAGGAACCAATACTCATACTCATTCTCTCATTCTTCCCACTGGTTTTTTAGGAACATTACTCACTGGAACATTACTTTCTGTAACCATACAGAAAGGCAAGGGTAACAAAACCAACAAAATCAGAAGTAAATATACTTTTAAGAAATGAAGTAACAATATCAACTCTCATAGGGCTAGGCCTACCCTATCCTAACATCAATGATTTCCTTTTTATATTTTTCAGTTTGGGGTGTCCCTTTCATGTCCTACACAATTCCTCCATGTTCCTCAGTGAAGAGGCCCCAGATTGGGAAGTCTCTTACCTACTATTCTCCATCAGTAAATATTACAAGGAGGAGAATATTTGGTGCTAATAAAAATGGCCATTTATAGATTAGCCACCATTTACTGAGCACTTACTATGTTTAATCAATGCGTTAAGTGTCCCTTGGGTTTGTGATATCATCTTGTTTAATCTTCTCTGAGGTGATATTATAACCATTATCATCATCATCCCATTTCACAGAGAAACTGACACAATTATAAGGATTAAGTATGATGCTCAAGGTCACACAGCAAGTAAACAGCAGAGCCAGGATTTGAATCTAGATAAGAGCCCAGGCCCTAAGATCCAGTTAAACTACTACACCACAATGCCCCCTTTCCAGACATCCAGGTTCAAGTGGAATTCATTTAAAACTTAGAAGAATTACTTTTTTTTTTTTTTTTTGACACAATTATAAGGATTAAGTATGATGCTCAAGGTCACACAGCAAGTAAACAGCAGAGCCAGGATTTGAATCTAGATAAGAGCCCAGGCCCTAAGATCCAGTTAAACTACTACACCACAATGCCCCCTTTCCAGACATCCAGGTTCAAGTGGAATTCATTTAAAACTTAGAAGAATTACTTTTTTTTTTTTTTTTGATATATACAATTTCACTGGTTCCCTGGCCCTAACAATGAGTTCCAACCATGAACCACAGGAAAAATTGGTTTAGGGCATTCACTTGATTATTCTAAAGTGATGTTTACTTGATTAAGACAACAACACTATTTGAAGTGGGGTGAGACCCAACTATCATGAAAGCGATTTCACTCAGTACTTTTTACAATCCTTCCCCTTGAGCAAACACAAAACCTTCGTAACAAAGTGGAGGGTCAGTGAAAGAGGGACATGTAGCAGGGTAGGAAAGTTACATGATCCAAACTTACCTTTTTGGTACACTTCTTGACAGTGTTGATTAATTCTTGTATTACCAGATCTACACTCTTCAAGGAAGGCCCCTTCAGCTTTACAATTTGTTTTTTGACTATTGCTTCAAATGCCATATCTGGAGTAAACAACCCTGTCCTGGATATAAGAAAGAAAACAGCATGTTAGATATTTTAAATTGAATGATAATCAGTACTCTTTTAACAATGTTTTAATTGGCATGCTACTTAAACTGAGCATGAAAAATCCTCATTTAAAAGGTACATAGTGATTAATTCTATTCACAGAATCATTTGTAATATCTTTAATACATTCTATAGATGATTAACACTACCTAAAAACAGTCTCCCAAATGTTTTCAAGGCCCATAATGTGACCTTCAATATTTAACTGTCATTTGTCTCATTTCACTCTTTCACAGCAGGACAAAGGAATGCTACAATAAAAGTGGTGTCCTAAATGTACATTTCTGTTTCTAAAGTATTCCAAAAACAATTCTTTCTTGTCCTTCATGGAGTAGGAAATGATCTTCATATTTTGAACACTGAAACGTAGCATTCCTGAACTATATAACATATTCTTTCTAGGAGAGCTGTATTATACTAAGTTCAGAGGTTCCCAGTTTGAGATCCTGGGGTGCTGGAGAAAAAGAAAGACAGTTAAGTGGAACTAGCTTAGGACCCTGAATGCCTAAATTGTGAATTTACAAAAATAACAAATGATACCCAAGGTAACAAGAATCTTTTTCATCTGGCTGGAATCAATTCAAACTGGTGTCACAACAGGGCTTTTCTAACGCTGTGCAGAAGCTCAGGAAAGCAGGTATATGCATGTGTGTGTGTTTCACAAAAAATGAAAAATGATTACTCACATCTAAACAAAAGGACAGTGGAAAAAATCTACTGTAAAAGGGATCTTGAACCCTGACAAACACTATGCCCACAGATATGCAGGCTCCAGACACTGGTGGCTGATCTCCCCATCCTAGACTCTCCTTCCTTCCCCTTATTTGATTATCCTCTCTTCCTTCAACACTCAATTTTATGGTATCTCTTTGGAGAGTTTCCTCTACACTTTCCTTTTAGCAGCCTTATTCTGTGTCTCTCATTTGCTTACCACTTTGTGCCCTCCTCCATTTCTAATTGCACTGTAGTAGTCATACTATGGAGAAGGCAATGGCACCCCACTCCAGTACTCTTGCCTGGAGAATCCCATGGACGGAGGAGACTGGAGGGCTGCAGTCCATGGGTCATGAAGAGTCGGCACAACTGAGCTACTTCACTTTCACTTTTCACTTTCATGCATTGGAGAAGGAAATGGCAACCCACTCCAGTGTTCTTGCCTGAAGAATCCCAGGGACGGGGGAGCCTGGTGGGCTGCCGTCTATGGGGTTGCACAGAGTCAGACACGACTGAAGAGACTTAGCAGCAGCAGCAGCAGCAGCAGTCATACTATACCATTAATTATAACTTCTCCACTTTGGATACAGAATAAAATACACGTTATTTGAAGTGAAAGTGAAGTCGCTCAGTCGTGTCCGACTCTTTGCGACCCCGTGGACGGTAGCCCACCAGGCTCCCCCGTCCACGGGATTCTCCAGGCAAGGGCACTGGAGTGGGGTGCCATTGCCTTCTCCAAACTACTTCTCCAGACTACGTGTTGCTTAGTCTGACATTAAAACTGTTCCCCTGTCTGTCACTAATCTTCCTTGTGGTTCTTGTCCTCCTTCCTCTCACGTACATGGGGGTTCAGCCAAACCAGACCATTTGCCTTTCCACAAACATATTCATGCTAATATTGTATGCTTTTTCCTTCATCTAAGATATTCATTTCACTTTTCCCACAATTTCAGCCTGTCCAAATCCCACCTGTGCTTCAAACCCAGATCAAAAGCAGCCACTTCCTGCAGTAGTGAAAGTGAAGTCGCTCAGTCGTGTCCGACTCTTTGCGACCCCGTGGACGGTAGCCCACCAGGCTCCCCCGTCCACGGGATTCTCCAGGCAAGGGCACTGGAGTGGGGTGCCATTGCCTTCTCCAAACTACTTCTCCAGACTACGTGTTGCTTAGTCTGACATTAAAACTGTTCCCCTGTCTGTCACTAATCTTCCTTGTGGTTCTTGTCCTCCTTCCTCTCACGTACATGGGGTTTCAGCCAAACCAGACCATTTGCCTTTCCACAAACATATTCATGCTAATATTGTATGCTTTTTCCTTCATCTAAGATATTCATTTCACTTTTCCCACAATTTCAGCCTGTCCAAATCCCACCTGTGCTTCAAACCCAGATCAAAAGCAGCCACTTCCTGCAGCTCGCCTTCTACAGCCCTGCCACTGACCTGGTCTTCCTTCTCTGAACCCCAGCATCTTATGTTGCACCACAGTGATCTGAGCACATATTTTGGTCCTATGACTATCCTAGTAAGAAGAGTCACTAGAGCATTTCTGTTTGTTTTCCCCACAAGGAGGGCTCCCTTGCTCATCATTGGCACTCAGTGTTAGCAGAACAAAGAAGGACCATCAAATCCTCACTGAGCAAAGGTGGTTTCTATTATTCAAATATCTAATAGAATCAGTTGAGAACAAAACATTTTAAATTAAGTGTATTTAAAAGCCTAAATAATTGCACTATAAACACATGTTATACTCAGGACATTGTGCACTTATCATTTTGTGTGTGCGTGCATGCATTTTAGTCACTAAGTCGTGTCCAACTCTTCTGCAATCCCATGGACTGTGGCCTGCCAGGCTCCTCTGTCCATGCGAATCTCCAGGCAAGAATACTGGAGTGGGTTACCATTTCATTCTCCAGGGGATCTTCCCCACCCAGGGATCAAACCCACAGCTCCTGTATTGCAGGTGGACTCTTTACCACTGAGTCACCAACCAGCTTATAGGCAAATTAACTCCAGAATAATAGTAACAGTCAATCTCTTCTGTTGGTGGATATATAAATCAGAAATCTATAATCCTGAATTACTGAATTTTTGCAGTTACATTCAATAAAAACATCAGTAAAAACTTTTAAAAGTCAAATAAAACACTGTATTTAGTTAAGCAAAAATACTTTTTTGATCCCTCTCCCAAAACATAATTTGGTTCTACTGCATTTATCAGACTAATACGTGTGAATTCTAGCTCTGTCCAGCTAAAGAGAAAGGTAGAGTTTCTATACCAAATGTCTTCTAGAGTTGAGGGAGAGGGAAGAGAAATAATAGGGAACTTAGAAATCCTGCTGATGGTTAAGAAAAACACATTGGGTGTGGTTAGAGATGTTTTCTCCTTTTCACTTTATGAATGCATATTTACATATTTACCCATACTATTTGGGACTTATAGAGTAGACTTTCCAAATTTCATAAGGATAAATTCAAATGTCATAACTCCTTTGGAAAATCACCCGTCACGGTCACACTCAGTGTCAAGTTTTGCTCTCTCAGCTTCTGTTCCCCAAATAGCCACAAGCTGGCCCTGAGGCAGAAGCTGAGACACAACTGACCAATAGACTGGGGACCCCCTCCTTCATGTAAGATCATCATAAAGTAGGCAACCTAAGTCTTCTGACCTTGAATCAATTTAGCATATGCCCCATTACATTGTATTTAGCCCTCTAAACACGAACTCACAAAATGTACTTTAAATTCATTTATTTTCTTATCCCAGTTCTTTAATGAAAATAAATGAGGATAATCCCACTTTATATGAGGGGGAATTCAGGCACAAGTTCTCCCAACCACCTCTCTGCTCTCCTTCTTTATTTCTAACTCCAGTTCAAATGCAGGGCTCCCTGCTCCATGAACACATGCTGCTCTTTGCCACCTCCATGCCTTTGATCACACTACTCCCTCCACTCTAAGCCCCTTCTCATCTCCTCTAGCCTCAACAATCTCTCACCTCTTACATCTCTTTGCATCGCCATCTACCCCATACGCACACACATTCACATTTATACACAAAGACACCTTTCATTATTGAAATCATTCTTGTTCTCAAAACAGGCAAGGTTTGACTCTAAAATAACCACCTTCATTAATCTTCCCCAATCTTGCTCCATAAATCCAAAATTAATCCATCTAGTCTTGGTGTAAGTGATGATCACTTATAAGCAAGTCTGGCCTTTGCCTCTGAAATATACAGCCCCAGAGAACAAGGTCTTGTTCATCAGTAAATCCCCAATTGGGGATGCTGGTGAGACGCACTCACATGGTGCTGTGAGTGCAGGCAGGGTTTTTGATTTTTCAATGGAAAAAGACAATATGACAATACTAGAAATTATCATTGAACTCAAACAAGAATTTCCTGTTTCTTATTTCTTACTCCCACCTCTACATTCTACTCTGATCAGATGATGAAAAGGCTACTTCACTAGCCATTTATAAACACTAATTTTTTTATTAGCTTGAACTGAAGGCAAGGAAAACGTGAAGCACTTGCCTGATACCATGTATGTTTTTGATTGCATAGCTTATTTCTCTTCGCAGTTCCTTCTCATTGAACTCCATCTGCGGAAGCAAAATGAGCCACAGTTATGACACTCAATTCCTCTGAATAATAATATTGTTGAATATTTAAAAATGAGAATAACTTCACTCCGTTATTAATAAATGGATACTCATGTCTTTCCTAACCTAAATCCAGATGGTCAAGACATCTGTTTATATAAAGTTCAAGGCAACACAGAATGTTAGGGATTTCTGGGAGTTTTAGTGCAGCAGATTTTAACTCTTTTATAGATAAGGAGTGCTACACATAAAGGATGCCTTCTGTACATAAATCTGGCCATTCATTTGAAATATATAATTCTTCATTCTTTTGCTGAATGTAGTAAATATATTCACAGACAAATGCATACATAAGTGTCACCTGATGTACAACAGTAGTCTGCTTTGTTGAGAATTAACAATGGCTGTCTCTTCTCCCTGGCCATGTTAAGCACCTGAGTTCAAAATTTATTTAAAAGAGGAAATTAATAATATTTTGCCAACCCTACACAGGATAGATTACCGTATTAAAATTTTCCCAGAAGCTCTAGGTACCTTAAATTTATTGAAAGTAGAATCAAAGTGTCATAGAGCTTAGACCTGAAAGGGATATCAAGAGAACATTTGGGTCAGCCCCTAACTTTTGAGATTTGGCCTCTCCAATCTCATTGCCTGTCCATTTCCCGCCCCCCTCACACTTTATGCCATAGAACAATGAACTGCTTTAGTTCCACACCTCAGCCTTTACCACTCCTCCCTTTCTGTCTGGAACAATCTCTTCCTCAGCCCCACCCCACCTATTCCTGCTTAACTAGCTGCTCAGCCTTCTTAGCTCAGAAGCCAAGCTCTCTTACACAGTAAGGCTGGGATTCATGTCCATGGACTGTGTTTACATAGCACTCTGTGCTGAAGTTTATCACTTTTCTTAACACATATTAATGAAACTGTCTATTTACCCATCTGCCTCCCACACCAAGATGTAAGTACATGCCTCTGTATGTGAGACAAGTAACAGAGTCCCTAAAACTACCTCGCTGCCTATGGGGCATTTCAACCTTAACATCTCTGAAACAAAACTCTTGGTTCATACCTCCACACTGAACTTTTTCTCAGTTTCCTCATCTGATGGACACTAACATTTGCTCAGTTGTGCAAGTCAAAATCTTGGGAGTCTTCTTGAATCTTCTCTTTTTTGCATTTCCCAAAACAATCCAAGCCCCATTGACCCTTCCTTCAAAATCATGAATCCATCCATTTCTCTCAAGCCTCTCTGTTGAGGCATTTCTACTATAAAGCTAAATAAGTTTAAGTTTCAGAACTTCTCTCTTACATAAATTCCTTATAAGACCCTGTGCCTGTGTGTTTATAATTTTGCATTCTTCAAGAGGGGTCCCCAAATTGTATAGGCTTCAGGTCCCCCACAAAGTGGATTCACCCCTGCTTCGGCCCTACTGTTTAAGCCATCTTCTCTCCTTCAATTCACTTTTGCCCCTTTACAATCCAACCCAGATAGTGGTCTTTTAAAATCACCAACCAAATCAAGTCACACTTTTTCTTAAAAATCCCGGACTTCCCATTGTTAAATATAAGCACTTTATTGCAACCTAGAAAGCTCTGCATAAACTCGGCACTTCCTTTCTCTGAATTCATTTTCTACCCCCTCCCCTTCATCAGCTCTGCACCAGCCTCAGTTGTTCCTCACCTGCTACACAGGTGCTTGCTTTGGGGCCTTGCCCTTGGCATCTTGCCTTAAACAACCTTCTTCCTCCAGATCCTTATAGCTGACCTCTTCATGCCATTCTGGTCATGCTTTAAGGGCCCCATAGGCAGAGAGACCTTGCCTGAACATTCCATCAAAAGTGGCTAATCTAATTCCATTCTTTCTCATATTTCATTATGTAATAATACTTGATTTATTTTTTCTTTGTCTATTTGTCAATTTTCTGTCTTTTGCCACCAGATAGTATCTCTGTCTTGATCCCTGGCACCTAAGATCACTGGTACACAGTAGATGCTCAAGAAACATTTGTAAATGAATTAGACAACAAATAAGCATCACGGGAACCTGTTAGTAGTTGTTGAATTATTGAAATATCATTAGATTCCATTAAATAAAATAAGAACCATAAGAAAATAACTTCCTTCCTGAATTTCACTACCTGAGTATGGAGGATTTTGTCTAAAGAATTATCTTAGTCCCATACCATTCACATAAAATTTTATTAACAGTTATGTAGAACAGACAATAGAAACGAAATGAAACAAAAGGAAAGAATAACATTTGATACAAACCTTTACTATCTCAAAAGGAAAGCGTTCATGGAATATACGATTGATTTTAGCACCCCCTGAGAGCTCCAGAGTGTCTACTTGATCCCCTGACCCTTCAATTCTCTTCTCAAAATCCACAGCAAATTGTTGAACCATCCTGTAATTGCCAAAGAGAAATAAATTCAAGTTAACGTTACAAGGCTTCATAGTTTTCATCTGAATTTGCTATGGTTATCCCTCAGAACTCTTTTCCTGGTGTTCTTAGTGGCACCTACTGGCAGAATTAAAAATGCACTCTAGTCAGTGCTCAAAATGTAACTATATGAAATACACATTATCAAGATTTCAGACATCTAATTTAAAATATATAGTTTAAATGTCTGCATCATTAAATAAACATTCTGCCATTTAGCTGCAACTATAAAACGACATTTTAAAATACTTAAATTAGAAATACACTACCACGTGTAAAATTGATGGCTAGTAGGAGGCTGCTGTATAACACAGGGAGCCCAGCCCAGCACTCTGTGACAACCTAGAGGGGTTGGATAGAGGGTGGGGTAGAAGAGGTTCAAGAGAGAGAGAGCATATGAATATACTTAACGGCTATTTCACGTTGTTGTATGCAGAAACTAACATAACATTGTAAAGCAATTATCCTCCAATTAAAAAAAAATCATCTAAGCAATACAACTTCATATAAAATAGTTAAATGAGCCAGAATCCTGTGACATCACTATCACCTAGTGTTCCAACTGCTCCAGTAGAGTGCTCTCATATTTTATGAGCTACTCTCTTCCCTGACCTCAGCATCCCAGACCTCATTCTGCCAAAACAATGCAAATTTCTGGCCCTCCACCCTTGCCCCTATGCAACTAGCTCTAGCCTTGTATTTCCATGACTCCCTAGAATTTAATAAAATGGAAGCTCCTGACCCCATCACCTAAGATTCTCCAGGGTCTGGCCCTGGATGCCTCATCTCTTACTACTCATCCCCACTCACCTTCCAAACCAACTAAAAAGAAGCTATTTGGAGGTCCCCATGAGTACCATGTCTCTCTGCTTTACACTTGTTTTCCTTTCTGCTCTGCCTTATGCTTCTTTGTCTGGCTAATTATTATCTGTCTTTCAAGACTCAGTTTAAACATTAGTTTTTTCAGGAGGCTTTCCATGATCCACAACTCTATCCACCACCACCACTCACTGCTACTCAGATGAAGGACCCCTTCTCAGCTTCCTCAGAATATTTTCAGCAGAGCATGCAGCAGAGGGCATCACCATCACTCATCTATCAGTCTCTCTCCTAAGGGCATGGACCATGCATATGATTTATTTTCTCCTGCTTGGCATATAAGAGGTACTCAGCAAGTTCAATGAAGGAATGAATTACCTCAAGGCAGTTGGTAAAAAACAAAGCAAAAAGATATGTTATACAGAAAAAATGACTAGTTGTATTTATGACTAATAGGTTTAGAAAGTCTCAATTTTGACACACTGAAACTATTTTTAAGTTCAAAATCTACTAGACTGAGAAAAAATTCAAACCACCTAAAATCTGAATCTTTTATTCTCTTTCATTAAAATTATGGATGAAGTAAAAGGAACTTCAAATATTTAGGCCTAAAAATCTAGAATATAACTGGATATAGCTATGTTCATGTACATGCTAATATTAATCCAATTTTAAACATCTGGAAAGGTATGAAATAGTGAGAAACCCCTGAAAATTCACCTCCAGCTACTCCATTCCCATTCCCTAGACCCCGGCCACCTGGCCCACTGGAACAAGCTGTACTGAAGTTCACACTATTCTCTTGACTTCCTTCTTCCACCTGACAAACTCCTCCCCTACTTCAGGGTCTCATCCAAGTGAGTTCACACCCTTCCTAGCATGTACCTGCTCTTTATCTGGTCTCCCTTAACATTTAATACTTACCAGAAATGTAGCATTTATCAGATTTTAACAGTTAGTTGTTATAGATCTGTTTCTGCTGCTCTACTGTGGTTTCTTTTTAAGGGTTAAAAATCTTATTCATTTTTGAATCCTCAGTAGATAGCACAGAGCCAGACATCAAATAGAATACAGAGATGTCAGCAAGGCAAGAGAAAGTAATGAAGAAAGGAAGGGAGGGAGAGAGGCAGGAAGGAAAGAAGGAGGTGAATCAGCTCCCTACAAGGGAGGAATCTAACTGTGGAAAATTGTAATGAGTCCAATGGAATCACAGAGGCAAGATCTAGTCTTTACAAAGACAACAGTTTCAGTTGAATGTTAAGATGATGACCTAGGGCCTAAACAGAAATAGCTTTCCTTTCTCTGTAACTTGAAGACTTTTAACAGGAGCTTAACCAAAGCCAAGAAGAAAAAGAAAAGATAAACTATGAGAGAGTTGAATCCAAGAAAAAAAATTTTTCCTCTGTATGATCTTACTGTTTTTTACATGGAAGAATATAAGATAATACATTGAATATATTACATAAGTAATTTGAACATTTAGAAATCCTCCTACAAATAAAAGGAATTACGTTGTGCATTTTAAAAGCCAGATTAGGGGTGTTTGATTACAAGACTGCAGAGAGAAAGGGGCCATAGGAAGTGGCAAGCATCATCTTTAGAGATGGACTTCAGATATCCAGGAATGTAAGCTGGTCAGTGGGGGTCTTCTGGTGGAGAGAGACCTGGGGCAATTTGAAACACAGGGATAAAAGGATAGATTAGGCTGAAAGGAGCTGAAAGAAGGAATGAGGGTAAAAGACATAAGGGGATGGCAATTCTCCAACAATTCTGCTATCCTAACCCAAGAAACCTCAGGGATAAATCTAATAACCCAAGGATAAGAAGAAAAGATCCTGAAGGAGTAAAAAGACACTTGGCAGTTTTCATATTTGTGTATTTAAAGGTCTACATTAAAATCATTACCAAATAGGAAAAAGAAACTTAAATGTGCCCTACTGTCTGCACTTTTTAAAGTTAAATCCCTGGTTCTCACCACACTGAAAAATACACACAGAGAGATGATATGAAATGACTGAAATAAAAATGATAATAAATACATGTGATACCAACAGAAACAGTTGCACAATCCAGATGACATGTTCAACAGGAACCTAGCCCACTTTTAAAGACTAAGGGCAAACAACCCTACTGAGTTATCACTGTTGGTTTTGCTCTTTTACTGAATCCAATTAGAAAAACACAATAAAACTGGGCAGAGGATTGGGCATTGGTTAAATTTATAATGACAGAATTAAGATAGACAACTATTCTTCAAGAAAACAAAGATTCAAGGCTTATTTTATGACATATACAAAGCCTCATATACTTTACTTCTATGGGGAAAAACCTAGAAACTAGCATGTAAATAGACTAAGGAAAAAGCAAACTGAAGAAACGTGTTTCAAGTGCTGAACAAGGGAAGGGCAAGGCGACTCACTGCAGCAACGCTTTGGTCTTCCGGGCGGGGTCCTCTGGCTTGAAGTTTTTGTAGGCTTCCACTTCATGTTCTATGGACAGCAACTGGCCCTGTAGTTTGTTCCTGAAGTTGGGCAGGGTGTCTCGAATGTGGTTGGTAAGTTGCTAAATAAAACAAAACAAATTCATTCACACATATAAGAGGTGGAAGTTCAACTCAGAAGATAAAAATTGGCCTTCACTGTTTTCCAGATCACTCAAAACCTTAGAAAGTCATACACACACGTGAGTCTGACTGTGTAGACAGATGTGAGAAGTTCCAGCTCTCTCCTCCACTGCCTACATCCAAGGTCAAAATTCCCTCAGCTAAAGTCACTAGTTGAGACTATCTCTTTATATCTGGGATACCCTGTTAAAGGCAGCTAAGTTTACTAATGAAGCTGCCTAATGACACCTTAGTCTGGACTAATCTGTCAGATCAGCTACCCTGTCCAAGGGAATCTTAAGTTAGAATGTGATACAAATGAAAGAAGCAGAGAATGACAGGTGCTGCCTGAATTTTCAGAACCAAA
Organism: Oreotragus oreotragus; assembly: GCA_006410675.1. Classification (NCBI taxonomy): domain Eukaryota; kingdom Metazoa; phylum Chordata; class Mammalia; order Artiodactyla; family Bovidae; genus Oreotragus; species Oreotragus oreotragus. The sequence continues at coordinate 405,244 of SJYX01006116.1, read as the reverse complement.
AGGCTCACCACCAGTGGAGCTCAAACCCATGTACCTGTCAGTTGTTAACTTCCTTTCCATTCTATAGCTCAGGCAAGTGGTTCCTCTTTCCTCCATCTTTAGGCCCCAGTCCAACTGTGGTTAGTCCCTAGCTTATACCCTCAACAGGTTGTATATAGAAAGCCCTGGTATTGATACCTCTACCTAACCACTTGCTTTGGCATTTCCACTGAAGTCATCTGCTGACACCTCAAGCTTAGGATAAAGAAAATTCTCTAAGAGATTTTCTAAGAGGGATAAAATTAATTGAGAACAAAGGTGGGATATAAACCCAGATTGATTAGCCCTCTGACTAATGCTCTTTCTGTTACAATATAATTAAGTCTGAATTAACAGGAAAAAAGATCACCTTTTTGTATGGCTTAAGAAATAAACTCAGAATCAAGAGAAGATAAATGTAAATGTTATAGAAATCTAGGAAAAAGAATAATAGATTTAAAGTCAGTGAGTCAATTCAGTCACTCAGTCGTGTCCAATTATTTGTGACCCCATGGACCGCAGTAAGCCAGGCCTCCCTGTCCATCACTAACTCCCAGAGTTTATCCAAATTCATGTCCATTGAGTTGATGATGCCATCCAACCATCTCATCCTCTGTCATGCCCTTCTCCTCCTGCCTTCAATCTTTCCCAGCATCAGGTCTTTTCAAATGAGTCAGTTCTTTGCATCAGGTGGCCAAAGTATTGGAGTTTCGGCTTCAACATCAGTCGTTCCAATGAGTGTTCAGGATTGATTTCCTTTACGATTGACTGGTTTCATCTCCTTGTAGTCCAAGGGACTCTCAAGAGTCTTCTCCAACACTACAGTTCAAAAACATCAATTCTTCAGCACTCAGCTTTCTTTATAGTCCAACTCTCATATCCATACATGACTATTGGAAAAACCATAGCCTTGACTAGATGGACATTTGTTGGCAAAGTAATGTCTCTGCTTTTTAATATGCTGTCTAGGTTGGTCATAAATTTCCTTCCAAGGAGTAAGTGTCTTTTAATTTCATGACTACAGTCACCACCATCTGCAGTGATTTTGAAGACTAAAAAAATAAAGTCAGCCACTGTATCCACTGTTTTCCCATCTATTTCCCATGAAGTGATAGGACCAAATGCCATGGTCTTAGTTTTCTGAATGTTGAGCTTTAAGGCAACTTTTTCACTCTCCTCTTTTACTTTCATCAAGAGGCTTTTTAGTTCTTCTTCACTTTCTGCCATAAGGGTGGTGTCACCTGCATATCTGAGGTTATTGATATTTTTCCTGGCAATCTTGATTCCAGCTTGTGCCTCATCCAGCTCAGTGTTTCTTATTGTGTACTGTGCACATAAGTTAAATAAGCAGGGTGACAATATACAGCCTTGACGTACTCCTTTCCCAATCTGGAACCAGTCTGTTGTTCCACGTCTAGCTCTATCTGTTTCTTCCTGACCTGCATACAGATTTCTCAGGAGGCAAGTCAGGTGGTCTGGTATTCCCATCTCTTGAAGAATTTTCCGCAGTTTGTTGTGATCCACATAGTCATAGGCTTTGGCATAGTCAGTAAAGCAGAAGTAGATATTTTTTCTGGAACTCTCACTTTTCCAATGATCCAATGGATGTTGACAATTTGATCTCTGGTTCCTCTGCCTTTTCTAAATCCAGCTTAAACATCTGGAAATTCATGGTTCATGTACCATTGAAGCCTGGCTTACAGAATTTTGACCATTAACTTGCTAATGTGTGAGATGAGTGCAATTATATGGTAGTTTGACTATTCTTTGGCATTGCCTTTCTTTGGGATTGGAATGAAAACTGACCATGAATCAAGGCAAATTGGAAGTGATCAAACAGGAGATGGCATGAGTGAATATCGACACTTTAGAAATCAGCGAACTAAAATGGACTGGAATTGGTGAATTTAACTCAGATGACCAATATGTTTACTATGATGGGCAAGAATCCCTTAGAAGAAATAGAGTAGCCATCATAGTCAGCAAAAGAGTCCAAAATGCAGTTCTTGGATGCAGTCTTAAAAACGACAGGATGATCTCTGTTTGCTTCCAAGGCAAGCCATTCAATGTCACAGTAATCCAAGTTTATGCTCCGACCAATAATGCTACAGAAGCTCAAGTGAATCGTTCCATGAAGAATTACAACACCTTCTAGAACCAACACCCCAAAATGATGTCCTTTTCATTATAGGGGACTGGAATGCAAAAGTAGGAAGTCAAGAGACACCTGGAGTAACAGGCAAATTTGGCCTTGGAGTACAGAATGAAGCAGGGCAAAGGCTAATAGAGTTCTGCCAAGAGAACACATTGGTCATAGTCAACACCCTGTTTCAACACACAAGAGAAGACTCTACACATGATCCTCACCAGATGGTCAACACTGAAATCAGATTGATTATATTCTTAGCAGCCAAAGATGGAAAAGTTCTGTACAATCAGCAAAAACAAGACTGGGAGTTGACTGTGGCTCAGATCATGAATTCCTTATTACCAAATTCAGACTTAAATTGAATAAAGTAGGAAAAGCACTAGACCATTCAGGTACGACCTAAATCAAATCCCTTAAGCTTATACAGTGGAAGTGACAAATAGATTCCAGGGATTAGATCTGATAGAGTTCCTAAAGAACGATGGACAGAGTTTCATGACATTGTACAAGAGGCAGTGATCAAGACCATCCCCAAGAAAAAGAAGTGCAAAAAGGTGAAAAGGTTATCTGACGAGGCCTTACAGATTGCTGGGAAAAGAAGAGAAGCGAAAGGCAAAGGAGGAAAGGAGACAGATACCCATTTGAATGTAGAGTTCCACAGAATAACAAGGAGAGATAAGAATGTCTTCCTCAGTGATCAATGCAAAAAAATAGAGGAAAACAATAGAATGGGGAAAGATTATAGAGATCTCTTAAAAAATAGAGATACCAAGGGAATTTTTCATGCAAAGATGGGCACAATAAAGGACAGAAATGGTATGGACCTAAGAGAAGCAGAAGATACTAAGAAGAGGTGGCAAGAATACACAGAACAACTATACAAAAAAGATCTTCATGACCCAGATAATTTTGATGGTCTGATCACCCACCTAGAGCTGGACATCCTGGAATGAGAAGTCAAGTGGGCCTTAGGAAGCATCACTACGAACAAAGCTAGTAGAGGTGGTGGAATTTCAGTTAAGCTATTTCAAATCCTAAAAGATGATGCTGTGAAAATGCTGCACTCAACATGCCAGCAAATTTGGAAAACTCAGGAGGACTGGAAAAGGTCAGTTTTCATTCCAATCCCAAAGAAAGACAATATCAAAGATTACTCAAAACTACCACACAATTGCACCCATCTCACAGACTAGTAAAGTAATGCTCAAAATTGTCCAAGCCAGGCTTCAACAGTATATGAACCGTAAACTTCCAGATGTTTGAGCTGGATTTAGAAAAGGCAGAGGAGCCAGAGATCAAATTGCCAATGTCCATTGGATCATAGGAAAAGTGAGAGTTCCAGAAAAAGATCTACTTCTGCTTTATTGACTATGCCAAAGCCTATGACTGTGTAGATCACAACAAACTGTGCAAACTTCTTGAAGAGATGGGAATACCCGGCCACCTGACCTGCCTTCTGAGAAATCTGTATGCAGGTCAAGAAGCAACAGAGAGAACTGGACATGGAATAACAGACTGGTTCCCAATCAGGAAAGGAGTACGTCAAGGCTGTATATTGTTACTCTGTTTATTTTACTTACATGCAGAGTACTTCATGAGAAATGCTGGGCTGGATGAAGCACAAGCTGGAATCAAGATTGCCGGGAGAAATATCAATAACCTCAGATATGCAGATGACACCACCATTGTGGTAGAAAGGGAAGAACTAAAGAGCCTCGTGATGAAAGTGAAAGAGGAGAGTGAAAATGTTGGCGTAAAACTCAACATTCAGAAAACTAATATCATGGCATCTGGCCCCATCATCAAGGCAAATAGATGAGGAAACAATGAAAACAGTGAGAGACTTTATTTTTGGGGGGGCTCCAAAATCACTGCAGATGGTTACTGGAGCCATGAAATTAAAAGACACTTGCTCCTTGGAAGAAAAGTTATGACCAACCTAGATAGCATATTAAAAATCAGAGATATTACTTTGCTAACAAAGGTTCATGTAGTCAAAGCTATGGTTTTTCCAGTCGTCATGTATGGATGTGAGAGTTGGACTATAAAGAAAGCTGAGTGCTGAAGAA
>SJYX01006116.1:380902-397467 GCA_006410675.1 Oreotragus oreotragus | reverse complement strand
TGGAGAAGACTCTTGAGAGTCCCTTGGACTGCAAGGAGATCCAACCAGTCCATTCTGAAGGAGATCAACCCTGGGATTTCTTTGGAAGGAATGATGCTGAAGCTGAAACTCCAGTACTTTGGCCACCTCATGCGAAGAGTTGACTCATTGGAAAAGACTCTGATGCTGGGAGGGATTGGGGGCAGGAGGAGAAGGGGACAACCAAGGATGAGATGGCTGGATGGCATCACGGACTCGATGGACGTGAGTCTGAGTGAACTCCGGGAGATGGTGATGGATAGGGAGGCCTGGCGTGCAGCGATTCATGGGGTCGCAAAGAGTCGGACACAACTGAGCGACTGAACTGAACTGAACTGAACACATATATACAAAATCTAGAAAAATGTTACTGAAGAATTTACTTATAGGGCAGCAATGGAGAAACAGACACAGAGAACAGACTTATGGACATGGGGAGAGGGGATGAGAGGGTGAGATGTATGGAAAGAGTAATATGAAAACTTACATTGCCATATGTAAAATAGATAGCCAACAGGAATTTTCTGTATGGCTCAGGAAACTCAAATAGGGACTCTATATCAACCTAGAGGGGTGGAATGGGCAGGGTGATAGGAGGGAGCTTAAGAGGGAGGGGATACATGTATACCTATGGCTGATTCATGTTGAGGTTTGACATAAAAACAGCAAAATTCTGTAAAGCAATTATCCTTCAACAAAAAATAAATTAATTAAAAAAAAAAGATTCTGCACTTCCAATGTCGGGGGTATAGGTTCAATTACTGGTTGGGGAAATAATATCCCACATGCCACATGAATCCAAAAAAAAAAAAAAAAANCTATGGCTGATTCATGTTGAGGTTTGACATAAAAACAGCAAAATTCTGTAAAGCAATTATCCTTCAATAAAAAATAAATTAATTTTAAAAAAAAGATTCTGCACTTCCAATGTCAGGGGTATAGGTTCAATTACTGGTTGGGGAAATAATATCCCACATGCCACATGAAACAAAAAAAAAAAAAAAACTAAACTAAATTTGAAGAAAACAAAGATAATGCAAAATACAGAAGAAAACTATTATTTATATTAACATCCTCAGAGAGACAGAAGTCATTGCATTCATGGAATAAAAACAGAATGTCATAAAAGGAAATTATCAAGCAAACAAAAAGAATTTTCAAAAATTAAAAGTATGAGAGCAGAAAATAATAATGCTGGAGTACCTCCAGAAAACAAAAAGAAGTTGATAATAGTAAAGGAAAAACTTTTTTTAAAACTAGAGAAATGAACCAGAAGATCCAATATCTGAATAACTGGCATTCCAATAAGACAGAGACTATCAAATAGAAAGAGTCAGGGATGTGGGGACGTACTATTCATAAAATGTCATATAAGTGAAACGTGAATTTAGGGATTGAATGAACTCACCAAGTACCCAACAAAATATGAAAAACATACACAAATACACCTCCACACAATATGGAATATCAGTAAAAGATTTCATAATACAGAAAACAAATAAAATATGCTAAAAAGCTCCCACAGAAGTTAAAAAGAAAGCTACAAAAAGAGTTTTGAGAATCATCACAGCGTCAGTCTTCCCAGCAGCAAACTGGAAAATAAAAACTAGCAGAGCAATATTTCCAACATTCTAAGAGAAAGATTAATTTCTAGTCTAGAATTCTAAACTATCAATAAATGTGACAATAGAAAAGGTTATTTTCAGACACACAAAATCTCAAAATATTTTATATCATTTTCTCCTTTTGGGCTGCAGACTAAAAAGATGTATTCCACCAAACATGGGAACAAACTAGCAAGGAAGTAGAAACCCAGAAGGAAATCGAGAAGAAGGGAATCCAATCTAACCAGAAAAAGAAGGAAATTTTCAGGATGGTGTAAATTTTAGGATGGTTTAAGGCCAGGAGAGCAGTCAATATTTATTAGAGTAAGATAACTGTGGTGACCCAAGGACAAAAGAGCAGATAAAACCAAGGAAGATCTTGGAATGCAGGAACAGAAAAACCAGACCCTTATCGTCCTTCCTTCCCCCATGTTGTAACTACTAATGGAACAGTATAACCTGTCTCCCCTCCTACGCCATAGGGAGAATAGAATGGCAGTGGCTAAAAGACAAGGAAGGGAAAAGCCTGAGAAAATAAAACAAAGGAAGGTCTGAGGACCACAGTGAGGACCTCAGGTAGAACAAACAGCACTCCTGGCTAGCCCAGTTTACATAGGGCAAGCCCGGAGGAAAGAGAAAAAAAACACATAAAAAGAGGAGCCAAAGGGCGGGGGTATCTCCCCTCTTCTCTTAGCGTCTTTTGGGTTGGCGTGCCCTCATACCTCAAGGATGTATTTTCCTTTATTTTCTAAATAAGACTGAGCTGTAACACAGAGCTGTAACACCAATTTGCCCGAGAGCTGTGACAGGGTGTGTCCGAGGGCTGTAACGCTGGTCCGTCACTTCAAATTTTTGTTGGGACGAGACAGAACTGAGGAAAGTCCACACTCCTTCAACAGACTTATCATGTTATTCCCCTGGCATGTGTTGCCATTATGGTTTTGAAGTAGAAAATAAAAGAATAGAGAAGACTGTATCCCCAGTAGCAATGCCCAGGAACAAACTCCAAATCTAAGAGTAATAGTAACCACTTGCCTAACTTCTCTTCTTGGAAGTGTCAACCTCAACATGACTGAAATCAAGTATCTAATATTACCTTCAGAAGTTTCTCCATCTTGGTGATTTCATAATAACCTGGAACTTGGGAGTTATCCTTGACTTTCCCTCTCCATCACCTGCCAGAGCTAATCCACTGCCTAGTTCTCAATTATCCCAAATATGCCCCAAATCTTATTTCTTTCCCATCTCCACTGGCCCTAACCAAGACCAGGCTACCATCATTTCTCATTTTGACTCATAAGTGAGAGATCTTCTCATTTCTCTTTTTCTCTTTTTCTCCCCCGTTTCTACTCTTGATCTTCCTATTTGCAACCACCATAATCATTTTAACCCACAGATGTGACTGTTATTCCCCTTCTAAGATTCCTTAAACAACTGACTCCCCAGGGCTCTTACGATAACAGCCAAAATCTTTAATATTGCCTACAAACACTATAGGATTCAGCCACTGCCTTCATCTCCACATTCAACTTTCACAACTCACTCTCTGACCTCCAGCCATAGTGATATTCTTTTCAATTCCTCAAAAATGTCCTGTCCTCTTTCAGTTTTTGCTATAGTAAGAGTCCCTCGGGGTCAGACATGTTATACACATAAGATCAGCAATACAATTATCCTAATTTCAGGAGACTTCCTTGGCAGTCCAGTGGTTACAACTGTTTGCTTTCAATGCAAGGGTTCAATCCCTTGCTGAGAAACTAAGATCCCACATGCCACATGGCATGGCGAAAAAAAAAAAAAAAAATCCTAATTTCCAACACAGTGTGAAGATCCTTGAAGCAACAGAGAAACTGATTATACAGGAAATGAAAGATCTTTAGTATAATATTTATTCAATTTTCAGTCAACCAGAATCAGTTATGCCATAATTTATAGGTCACATTGGACAAGACTCTTGAGAGTCCCTTGGAATGCAAGGAGATCCAACCAGTTCATTCTGAAGGAGATCAACCCTGGGATTTCTTTGGAAGGAATGATGCTAAAGCTGAAACTCCAGTACTTTGGCCACTTCATGCGAAGAGTTGACTCATTGAAAAAGACTCTGATGCTGGGAGGGATTGGGGGCAGGAGGAAAAGGAGACGACAGAGGATGAGATGGCTGGATGGCATCACTGACTCAATGGACGTGAATCTTAGTGAACTCCAGGAGTTGGTGATGGACAGGGAGGCCTGCCATGCTGCAATTCATGGGGTCGCAAAGAGCTGGACACGACTGAGCAACTGAACTGAACTGCAATAACCAAATGGTCAATCATACCTGTTCTACTTTTCTAGTATTCATATTTCTAACTTTATTATTTCTAATTATTTTAGTGACTTTTCTCTAAGTTTTTTTAGTTTATTTGCATTTTTCTTATCCCAATACAAGTATGAAAGGAGAAATCAAAAAATAGTTTTATCAGAGCTAAATACATTGATAGAATATCATGATTCTTGCATGACAAACCAAAGTTCTTTCTCCAAAACAAGTTAATAATTTTTAAATGACAACTATATTATTGCTTTATGGCTTCCAAATTATTCATCTACCCTTAATTTAAAAATACAAATTTTATATTAGTCTGTGTTACTTCACTTAAAATACAAGTATACTACTGTTTTTTATTTTCTAAAACTGCTTCAATTGCTGCCTAAATGGTTCAGATATAATGTTACTAGTAGCCTACTGTTGTGTTAGCCTCTACTGACACCTTCTAGGAGTATTCATCTACCCTTAATTTAAAAATACAAATTTTATATTAGTCTGTGTTACATCACTTAAAATACAAGTATACTACTGTTTTTTATTTTCTAAAACTGCTTCAATTGCTGCCTAAATGGTTCAGATATAATGTTACTAGTAGCCTACTGTTGTGTTAGCCTCTACTGACACCTTCTAGGAGGGAACAGTCAGAACAATTGTTAACTACTTGACTTATTTAAGTTCATAAATAAAAGTTAAAGCATAATTTTTGTGAGAAAAGTTGCTCACCATCTGAGTTAATGTAATCAAAACTTGGGGTGGAGGCTCTATACTCAATGACAATGACACAATTCTACTAGGGACTGAAAAAAGTATGAAAAATAAAGTACAATAAATTTTTATGGAAGAAATGTATACATGCATGAAGTGAGGGGAGGCAAAGGGTCTAATTCTATCTGTTATGGGGAAAGGGGTAATTAGGAAAAGTTTCTTAGATGAATGAAGATCATTGATTGCTTATGTGTTTTTAAGATTGGAAATTAAGGATTAAACCAATCCTAAACAAAATCATAAAGAAATTTTAACTTAACCATCACAGATTAACATTTCCAAAAAAAAAAAAAAACAGATGACAAGACACCAATTTTTCAGAGAGATACAAATTTAACTCCTTAACACAATTATATATTATGAACAAACATGTGCTAAAATGTGTTCCCCTGTTCACTGTTTCTAAATAAATACATATTTCTGCTTAGTACACTGCTGCTGCTAAGTCACTTCAGTCGTGTCCGACTCTGTGTGACCCCATAGACGGCAGCCCACCAGGCTCCCCCGTCCCTGGGATTCTCCAGGCAAGAATACTGGAGTGGGTTGCCATTTCCTTCTCCAATGCATGAAAGAGAAAAGTGAAAGTGAAGTCGCTCAGTCTGTCCGACTGTTAGCGACCCCATGGACTGCAGCCCACCAGGCTACTCCGTCCATTGGATTTTCCAGGCAAGAGTACTGGGGTGGGGTGCCATTGCCTTCCCCGGCTTAGTACACTATTCTTTCAATAATATTAAGGTGGAATCTGGTCATTTAGAATTACTAATGACAGGGGTCTAAGTATTCCTATTAATCTTTTAACTTTTCTATTAATACTGCTATGTTAAATAGTTCAGAAAAAAGTATACAGATAAGAAATATGGATTCCAATAGCCATTCACATATTTTATAATTGTTCTTGTTGTTCAAAACACCATTTTTACCTGATTAAGGACCTTCTGAAGGTGTGGGGTTCCCATCCGATCAGCAATATGTCTGTAAGCCGGGTGTGAGAGAAAAAATTTCCTTTCTGCCAGCATGGCAGCCTTTATGTCCTTCTTCCCATCTATGTCCTTCTGGCTCCTGTTTACCACACCAACGTAACCTAAAACAAAACACACACCTATGGAGTTGGGGACACTTTTGGTTTCTTCTTCTGGGGAATTTTAAAGCTCTCAAAGCGGCCAAATAAGAAAAACAAAATTATTTTAAGAGTCTGAAGAATAGATCCCCTTACAAAACTCAATTTGAGATATCAGTATTTAATGAAAGCTGAACAATTTGGCTAATGTTGCTTTTTTAGCATTAACAAAATAACGTCCTTTTGTCCTTAAAATTCTGTTCATTTAAATAGAGTCAATCTCTAAGCAGCTTTGTCAGACAGCAGCAAGTAAATAATTCAGACTTAAACAGAATACGTTTATGCAGACTATGATGAATAATTACACCCTTCCTTCAAACCCCCTCCTTTTCCTGTTTTAGTCCTATTGTTTGAAGGAATAGTCCTTTCTTTGGATCAATTTTACTACATTATTTGGGAACACCATGTCATTCCATAAAATGTTTAACTAAGCTTAAATCCATTCTTTGCAATGTGGAGGTATGCAAATTCAGGCTTCCACTGGTTTCCCAGTTGTTTCTCTGCCACACCATCAAAGAAAGTCCTGTATAGGACACAGTACATTACCCCTGCGAAGTGGCAGCAGCTTATTCTCTAGAACATCCCTGGCATCCGTTCCTTCATCCATGAGATCCAGTTTGGTGATGACTCCAATAGTTCTCAGACCTGCACCACAAACAGAACCCACATTACACAATTTGCAGAGACCAACAAGTTTCAGAGACATATATGTCTCAATGTTAATTGCAAACCACTCATATTTCTGGTTCTTTCCCTGTTCCTCCCCACCTTATTTTGTTTTCTAATCCACAACTATCCCATCTAGTAAATGTCAACAGGATGAGACAGAGAACTGCAAAATCACCCATCCATAATATAACTCTTGATCCAGGAGAGAAAAAACAAATAGCTGTTTCACCAAAATACTTAATAATGTATGAGTTTATTTTTGTACTACATGTACATGGAAATTATATATTTAAAGTATCCCCTCAGGTATTTCACACAGTATGGATGCTTTCATTTTATTCATTACATTATTAAAAACAAAAAATAGGTTACACATGGACCAGTGATGTGGGTATGTAAGAAACCAAAGCTTATTATTGATCCAGGTCTGAGCACTTGAGATCAAACTATAAAGAGAAGAAAATTAGGTACAGGATACCATCACTACCAAAAATAAACTCAAAAGTCTCACATATTCATTGTTGCTTAGAAAAGGAAATATGACTTAATGGAAAGAAGACTGAAATAGGAATTCTGAGTCATGGATTCTAGTCTTAAGATGAGTCACTTAACTCTCTGAGTCTCAGTTTTCCTCTTTTATAAGATAAACAGTTGGAAATCATGAATCAAAGTTTCCTTTCAGTAATAAAATAAGGCAAAAACCTAAACATTTTATGTACCATATCAGATATACTGTGTTTGTTCTTTGCTCCCATCATTAGATAAAATGAACAATATTTGCCTTATTCATCTTTTTAAGTGTATTTCTTGGCTTTGCTATTAAACATGGTTAACTGAATACAAGTTTTTATTTTCTGACTGAAACCACTCTCAATGGCTTCCCTGATAGCTCAGTTGGTAAAGAATCCTCTTGTAATGCAGGAGACCCCAGTTCGATTCCTGGGTTGGGAAGATCCCCTGGAGAAAGGATAGGTACCCACTTCAGTATTCTTGGGCTTCCCTTGTGATTCAGCTGGTAAGAATCTGCCTGCAATGCAGGAGACCTGGGTTCGATCCCTGGGTTGGCAAGATCTCCTGGAGAAAGGAAAGGCTACCAATGCCAGTGTTCTGGCCTAGACAATTTCATGGATTGTAGAGTCCATGGGGTCTCAAAGAGTTGGACACGATTGAGTGACTTACAGGTTCACTCTCAAATAATAATGTTTAATACTTTCTAAAACAGTTATGGCTTTAAATGCTTTGCACATCTTAAATCATTTAATCCTATCAAGTACTCCAACTACTCATTTGGAAGTACGAAGTGACTCATGGTATCATTATGCTTATGTTACAGATGAGACCCTGGAGCTATTAATAGCTGTGCCAGCAGCTATTCTGCCTATCTCTTATAAATTACAGTCTCACTATTTCCCCACTGTGTGACCTTGAGCAGGTCAATGACCTCTCTGACCCTGTTTTGTCAGAGAAACCAAAGCAATAGCTGGCTTATATGGGCTTCCTTGGTAGCTCAGTTGGTAAAGAATCCACCTGCAATGCAGGAGGCCCCAGTTTGATTCCTGAGTCGGGAAGATCTGCTGGAGAAGGGATAGGCAACATACTCCAGTATTCTTGGGCTTCCCTTGTGGCTCAGCTGGTAAAGAATCTGCCTGCAATTCTGGAGACCTGGGTTCGATCATCGGGTTGGGAAGATCCCCTGGAGAAGGGAAAGATTACCCACTCCAGTATTCTGGCCTGGAGACTTCCATGGACTGTATAGTCCATGGGGTTCAAAGAGTCGGATACCACCGAGCGACTTTCACTTTCAAAGAAAAGTAACCCTGGCACCCACCTCGCAGGTTTNGATATTTTGAATTGTAGTGCTAGAGAAGACTCTTGAGAATCCCTTGGACTGCAAGGAGATCCAACCAGTCAATCCTAAAGTATATCAACCCTGAGTATTCATTGGAAGGACTGATGCTGAAGCTCCAACACTTTGGCCACCTGATGTGAAGAGCTGACTCCTTAGAAAAGACCCTGATGCTGGGAAAGAGTGAGGGCAGGAGAAGGGGACAACAGAGAATGAGATGGTTGGATGGCATCATCAGCCCAATGGACATGAGTTTGAACAAATTCCAAAAGATAGTGAGGGTCAGAGAAGCCTGGTATGCTGCAGTTCAAGAGGTCACAAAGAGCAGACAAGACTGACTAACAACAGCCATTGGCCAAGAATTGTGTTAGTGATTATACATGTTATGCCATCTACATCTCATGGAAACTCTAGAGAGTAAGTACTGTTATTCCCAATTTGCAGCTAAAAACAATGGAAAACAAAACTGGAAATTGCCTCAACCTTGCATTCTTCTCTCTACTTTTCTTCTGGTGAAAGGAGAGGCATCATTAGTCATATTTTGAGATTTAGGGAGAACAAGTTATAGCCCTCTGCCTCTCTTGAATTTTTTCACGGATGGGTATTTGTCCCAACTGGATCACAGTCACTCCCATAGACTTCTCTGGTTTGAGTTAGTGAGAAACTGAGAAAGAGTATTGCCCTGGCTTTCTGCTTGGGATTCTATGTGTGTATGTCTGAAGTGATTCATGGAATATTCTACATAGAAAATATCTATCTCTATTAAAAGAAAGCGAGTTTGATGCAAAGAAATTCAAACTGGGAAATGGATGGTGTGGAGCCCTTGGATCAAATCATTTTGTGTCTGCATCTTATGCTCTTGTCATGTTCCTCAACATTTTTGTATATATATACACTTTAGCTAATTAAACCTGGATTTCTGCAACTTTCAATTAGAATAATTCCTCCTAGTTAAGTCAGAGGTTAAACATATTTTCCAAAATGATATGGCTGGTTAGTTGTAGAGGCAGGACCAAGACCAGTCAAAGGCCCATCCCTTGATCACTCTGAGCTCCCTCAGTTTGACAAATAAAAATATTCAGCAATTCCCATGAGCAAGATGAATATCTTATAAGGATCCTTGGACATTTTCCTAAAATTATAACTAATATAGTAGCAAATGAACAAAACGAAGCCCAAACTGTCAGTATCAGTAACCACTTCCACAGTAAGGCCTTTTATAACAAGGAGATTAAATAGATTTTTATAGCAAATCACTGCAAAAGAAGCCCAATCAAGCATCTTTTTCTGAGCATGTTGTCCATTGTGATGATAAAACAGAGATATTGTGCTCACACAGCTCTGGATTCTGGTTTTAGAAGTGAGAGCCCTAGACTGGTGGCATCTATAAACGTGCGCCTGAGTAGGAGCTGAGCAGAGGACAGAGGGCAAAGGAAAACAAATAGCTGCAGTTTCTCCAAGCCATTGAAAATAGTGCACCAACAATTCAAGAAGCAAATGATGGGCATGTGCTGCTACTAAAAGAATATACCCCATAGTATTTTGATTTTGTGAGGATGCTCTTTCCTAGATCAGAGCTGATAATAAAGTGTCCCTATTGGTGTTTAGCGGAGAAGGCAATGGCACCCTACTCCAGTACTCTTGCCTGGAAAATCTCATGGATGGAGGAGCCTGGTAGGCTGTAGTCCATGGGGTCATGAAGAGTAGGGCACAACTGAGCGACTTTGCTTTCACTTTCATGCATGGGAAAAGGAAATGGAAACCCAATCCAGTGTTCTTGCCTGGAGAATCCCAGGGACGGGGGAGCCTGGTGGGCTGCTCTCTATGGGGTCACACAGAGTGGGAAACGACTGAAGCGACTTAGCAGCAGCAGCATTGGTGTTTAGATATAGAATTGCTATTTTAACTTCAGATGTTCTGTCTGTTACTAAGTCTAGTTCACATGAACAATGGATCTCAGCCCTGACCACTGTGCGAGAAACTCAGATGGATGATCTTGGTGAGTACAACCATCACTTTTTTAGATTGCCAAAACCACGTGGTCTGCGGTGGCTGGAGCTGACTTTATCCCTGTAGGGCAGATGTTATGATTCTCCACACTCTTCTAGAAGGTCCATGGCTGCCAAAATATTTCATGGGGTGCTCTTAAACATCACCCAACATGATCTAATATTTCATTTTAACTGCAGGTCTGGAAAACACAAATGGAGATGTTGGGTTGGAAATATATGAGGTGCCCTGGACAGGGAGTATATTGACTTTGAATGCAGAGGATCTCAAGAAAATATGTACTCCTCTGAAACTGTTTCCGTATGTTTCCTGATCCACTGCTCTTACTTCATGAGACACAGTGCTATCATGATTAATGCCTTCATCGTAAATACATGATGAATGGGACTTTAGGTCCGTTCTGGCCCTTTCTCATTGTAACAAGATCAAAGTAAATATATTTCATTCTGCTATGAATGTATTTTCTTCATGTTGTGTTATAAGAAGATGATTCACTCTTAGAGCAGCTCTACTTTTATACATGCCTGGAAAGAAAGAAAGAAAAAAATCACTTTCTAAAGTTAAAGTATCTTCTGTAAGAGATAAAACTAATTTTTTTCATTATATATGAAGAGATTGAAAAAATTATAATAGTCTCTTCCTATTATTCACTTATGCCAGATTTTCAAAAACAGAAAAAGAAAAGTCACTTTTACCAGTTCTATCAGACAAAATTTTATTAAATCTCATTTTCTTTAGTTATTTGAGAAGTTTTAATTCTGCATTTAATTATGATGAAGTGTCCCATATTTTTCTTTTAAAATAGTCCTTCAGTGAACATCTTATATGCCCATTTTACCTATAGAGCAAATTCTTAACAGTGGAGACTATAAGCCAAAGGGAATATGTATTTTAATTTTTTAAATATACTTACCTTGAACTATCCCCTGGTGGCTCAGTGGTAAAGAATCTACCTGCCAATGCAGGAGATGCAAGAGATGTGGATTTGATCCCTGGGTCTGGAAGACTGCAGAAAGGAGGAAATGGCGACCCACTCCAGCATCCTTGACTGGAGAATCCCATGGACCAAGGAGCCTGGCAGGCTATGGTCCATCAGGTTGCAGAGTCAGACATGACTGAGTGAGCATACACGCAGTGATTGAGCATCTTGAACTAACTTGTGAGAAGTTATTTGAATTTGTATATTTATCTGCATGCTTTCAAAAACTCTACTTTGTTAAGAGTGTACAGATATAATGCCATTCAGGCTTTTTTTTTATAATGTGAGAAAAGTTTGAGCATGTTTTTATTTGTTTTGGATAATTTCTATTACTTTCTCGTTATTTTCTAACTCTATATCTTTTGCTTATTTTTCCTTGGATTTTTCATTTTTAATGATTTGAAAACTATTTTTACATTTAAAAATTATAGGTACTTTTATGTCTAAAATGGAACTTTATCAGTTAATCAGTTAAAAACTAATTTTGCCAATTGCCTTTTGGTGTTTTGAAAGGTATTTACTAACACAGAAAACCCATACATATTTATAAAATTTAATCAGTTACATTCTTTTAGGCATTTAGACATTTGTTCTTGCTTAGAAAGGATTATCCTAATCAATTATTATTAAAGAAAAAAATGATCTATTTTTGCCTATTTATAGCTTCATTTTTATATGCAAATGTTTGGTTCAGGGAAAATTGCTGCTTAACACAAGCAGAATAGGAAGCAATTTTAATTTCCTTTTTTTCCCCAAATGGATAGCCTATTTTCCTAATACTATTTATTTTGTTCTTCACAGAACACAGGCTTAAAAATGAGGACATTTCTTATGTGACCTGAACTTCAGGTATCTTATCAATAGAATTATTGTGCTGCTGGCTAACACTATATATAAGACAATATTCAATGGGAAAATAGCCCATGACCACAAAACATAAGCTTTATTAAATTTGAATATGTATTTTCATCTCATCAAGAATTGTGTTAAGTGTAACCAGTTAATTTCCTCAGTTGGAATTTTTTTTCAGTAAAAAGTATACTGAAGGGGAAAATTCCATACACATTTTTTTGCTGGTATCTAGACCAAGATGATTTCCTATGTGACAATTATTGACAACTTGGAAGTAGTTGTGATGAAGGAAATATGATGTGGCTATTGATCCACATGTGTCCAGCACGGCCTTTAACTTCATTCCCATGTAATGGGAAAGATTTTCTTTGAGTCATTCTCCTTTGTGACCCACATATTGCAGCTGAAAGCCAGAGACACATGGGTGTCCAAGGTATTTTAATTGACTGAATTTAACTAGATTTGGCTAGATTTGGCAATTCTGTCCCTCAGCCTAAAAAATAAAGTTGCTAAATATTCTCCATTGTGATTTGGTTCGGTATCCTGGTATCAAATATCTTGACTTTATTCTAATTGTATTTAATTAATAATAACTAGCCAGCGATAGACTTGTACAGATGCGAGAGTTGGATCATAAAGAAGACTGAGTGTTAAAGAACTGATGCTTTCAAATTGTGTTGCTGGAGAAGACTCTTGAGAATCCCTTGGACTGCAAGGAGATTCAACCAATCCATCCTAAAGGAAATCCGTCCTGAATACTCACTGGAAGGACCGATGCAGAAGCTGAAGTTCCAATACTTTGGCTACCTGATGTGAAGAGTTGACACTCACCGGAAAGATACTGATGCTAGCAAAGATTGAAGCCAAAAGGGGAAGATGGAAACAGAGGATGAGATGGTTAGAAAGCATGCCTGACTCAATGAATATAAATTTGAGCAAACTCTGGGACATAGTAGAGGATAGATTAGCACAGTGTGCTGCAGCCCATGGGGGTCACAAAGAGTTGGACACGACTTAGCTACTGAACAGCAATGGTAACAAATAGATCTTTGTGAATTCTGTTCATCTATGTGTGTATGTTCATATTTTTAGGTTTTAAAATGTGAAATGCAGACTTAGTGACAGTCACAATCCATACATGTACCAAGTGCTGACTGCCAGAAAGAAACATATTCTTTTCAATGTCCTAGAGGAGCCTGGGAAAGAAATTCTTCAGAAGTGAACAGGCAGGCAGCCCATAGGGACGCAAGTTGCTTGTAATGGTTATTGTGCCAGTGTTCAGTATTGAAAGACATAAATAAAATGTGATGGAAATAGAAAGTAAAGACTCCATTTCCATGGGGACATCGAAAATATTGTGATAATATTCTAACAGGAGTTACATAACTTTTTGCCAAAACCCATTTTTAAAGTGGAAGATTAGAGTTGGATTTTGTTTAAAACCATAGAGGCTATGTTCCCTATCATTTTTGACATCTATGATAGATTAAAAACTAAACACCTCTAATATTAAATATGAAATCATAGCTTTAGGATAATAAACTAAGCATGATATTGAAAACAAGAAACATCATTTTGGAATAAGAGTGTCATGAGCTGAATTATGTACCCCCCATAATTCATATGCTGAAGTCTTAAATTTCAGAATGTGACTGGTTTTGCAGGCAAAACCGTTAAAGGGCTAATTAAGGTGAAATGTAGTCATTTGGGTGAGACCTAACCTAATATGCAAACATGCCTCATTTTATAAGTAAGAGGAAGTTGGGACACAAACAGTAATAGGATAAGACAGTGAAAACATGGACAGAAGACCACACCAAACAAGGAGAAAAACTTCATTCAGAGAACTCGGCGACGCTGGTGCCTTAATCTTAAGTCCTGCCATTTTTGTCATGGCAGCCCTAGCAAACGAATACAGTGGGATTCTCACATAATTCTTTTCAAAGTCCTATTTTTCCATTCAGGGTCATATGTCCTAATAAGTCTGTGTGTGTTCTTATTTGCCTCTTATGACAAGTCTATGATTTATATAGTGTTATTTTGAATTTATGATGCAAATGAGAAAAATGAGGTTAAGAGAATTTAAGTAATTTTCCATGGTCACCCAGCTCATATGTCACTAAGGCAAAGACTGAGACTAGACCATGTCCCACTCTGAAACCTTTCCTTTAATCACTGTGCTATATCTGTATGGAGCTATCTTTGACAAAATATTGCCTGTGCGCTGTTCAAATGGTAACATAACTGTCATGCTGCTGGCTGCTAAGTCACTTCAGTCATGTCCGACTCTGTGCGACCCCATAGACGGAAGCCCACCAGGCTCCCCTGTCCCTGGGATTCTCCAGGCAAGAACACTGGAGTGGGTTGCCATTGCCTTCTCCAATGCATAAAAGTGAAAAGTGAAAGTGAAGTCGTTCAGTCATGTCCAACTCTTTGTGACCCCATGGACTGCAGCCTACCAGGCTCCTCCATCCATGGGATTTTGCAGGCAAGAGTACTGGAGTGGGGTGCCATTGCCTTCTCCGATAACTGTCATAGTTTTGGTTAAAAACAAAATAAGATCACTTCTATTAGTTGAAGAATGCCTACTGTTATATTTAGAATCCAATAGATTAATGATTAACTAGAAAAGAACACAATTGTAGAACAGGAGCCTTGAGGAAACAGCTCTGGCTAGTAAGTTAATAATATAATCCACTTTTTTTTTTTTTTTTTTGAGCACGTGTTCTAGGCACTATATTCAACACTGTATTAAGAACTGAATATGGTCATAACACTGAATTCAGAGTCTGGAACTTGATGGCAGAAAATGGACAAATTAAAATATCAACTACAAAATCACCAAAGGTGTGAGTTCATGGACTATGGGAACTTAAACATGGCTTCCAGCTCAGACTTTGAGAAAAGATTTCTGTGCAAAAGATAGAGAACTGTGTTCTCTATAAATAAAATAAAGGGAAGCAGAATAAGAAAGATAAATTTTATGATATAAAGAAGAGGAAAGTTGAGTAGAGATTTCTGATTGTATCCTATTTTTAAGCAGGTTTTGAATCTTCACAAGAGAAATAATGTAAGTATGTTCTCAGTTATAAGGATCCCTGCTATTAATGTCAGGAATAATACTTTTAATGTACATGAATTCTTACGCCTTAGCCAAGTATTCTGCATATGTTTTAGGCTTCTTTTAGAAATCTTTAAGCTATTGTTCCTTACTCATATGTTGTGTTAGCTTTCTAGGACTGCAGTAACAAATTACCACAAATTGAGTGGCTGAAAAGAACAGAAATGTATTCCCTCATTGTTCTAGAGGTTACAAGTTTGAAATCAAGGTGCTTATAGAATTGGTTCCTACTGGAGCCTCAGTGAGAATCTCTTCCAGTCTTCTCTCTTAGCTTCTGGGGGTGGTTGGCAATCCTTCACATCCCTTTAAAAATATATACTGGAGTATAGTTGATTTACAATTTGTGTTAGCTTTAGCTGTACAGAAAAGTGAAACTGTTATNCTCTTAGCTTCTGGGGGTGGTTGGCAATCCTTCACATCCCTTTAAAAATATATACTGGAGTATAGTTGATTTACAATTTGTGTTAGCTTTAGCTGTACAGAAAAGTGAAACTGTTATACTATACTTGCACCTACTCCTTTTGAAATTCCACGTCCCTTGACTTTTAGACGCATCAAGCCAATCCCTGCCTCAGTCTTCATGTGCTGTCTTCCTCCATGCCTCTTCTCTGCTTCCTGTAAAGACACCGATCTTATTGGATTAGAGACCTCATCTTAGCTTGATGATATCCACAATAGATGCAATTAAGGTTACGTTCACAGTTATCGGGATTAGAACATCAGGTATCATCTAGGGGAACACAGTTCAACCCTGCATACATGCCTTTACAGAAAGCGTCTTTTGGCACCCATGATACTTATATGAGTAATTGATGGCCAGAATCATGCTGTGTAACAAACAAGTACAAAAGCTCACTAATATGTAACAAACATATTTCTTTTCACGCAGAAATCTTGAGGCCGGTTGCTCTTTCTGTTTGTCTGAGTTGGGCTCCGGAGACTCATTCTAACTCATCCTTCTGGCCAGCTGCCTGTGGACTAGGAGCCTGCTAACCATGGTTGGGGTCCTCTCACAGGCCTGGATCTTGATGGAGAAATCTGAACTGGCTTGGTTCTTCTCCACATACCTCATCATTGAGCAGGTTCTGCTGAGAGGCAAGAAAAGAAGTGGAAATACACAAGCGTTTGTTCAGGTCTCTGCTTAGGTCAAATTTGTTATTGTCCTACTGGCCAAAACAAGTAGCATGGCCCACCCCAAATTCAGAATGGGAAGATATCACTAAATGTCACTGAGAGACAGGAAAATACTGGGGCCATTAATTTAACTTCCTATAGG
>SJYX01006116.1:324661-376417 GCA_006410675.1 Oreotragus oreotragus | reverse complement strand
AAAAAAAAAACTTACAGAAAATAATATACGAGTTATATGGATGATTATTTCATTGAATAAAAACTAAAGATATTAATAAATATATTAGAAACTCAGTCTTGCTTATAATTAAATAAATGTAAGACAAAATAACAGATAATACTTTAATCCATAATATTGGCAACTATTTAAAAATCTTAATGATATTTGGCATTGACACATAAATTGGCAAGCAGAAACTCTTATATTTCATGAAAGAAGCCAAAATGTACAATATGCTATGTCTTGTAGCATTATTTATAATAGTAAAAAGCTAGAATATTAGCTAGGAAGTGGGTAAAAATTTTAATTGTACTTATCACATGTTAAATAGAATGAGGTAAAATCTACATGTTTTGACATAGTGATATGGGATCCTTTTGATAAAAATAAACAAGTAAATATTATATATATGCCAGTATATACACTCTATCAGAAAAATACATTTGTAAAAATGTCCTTACCTTTGAGGAAATATACAGAGGAAATCGGGTATAGGAATTTAAAAAAGGATATTTGCATTTCATATCAAAGACTTTTGTAAGTATTTTCTGACCATTTACATGCAATATGCATTTTAATGTCAACAGGGGTTCTTTGAGTAATGAGATTAATA
This sequence comes from Oreotragus oreotragus, assembly GCA_006410675.1. Taxonomy (NCBI): domain Eukaryota; kingdom Metazoa; phylum Chordata; class Mammalia; order Artiodactyla; family Bovidae; genus Oreotragus; species Oreotragus oreotragus. Next base: position 375,783 of record SJYX01006116.1, on the reverse strand, counting down.
ATCTTTTTTTGTTTATTTCTGTGTAATAGTCTTTAATAGCATAAAAATATAAAGATTAAAGTAAAAGTTGGCTACCTCAGATATTTTTTCATGAATGAATATTCTTGCAGACATTTTCCCCCAGCTATACTCTAGGGTGATTTTTCTAGATATTTGAAATATCAGAATTGTAAATTAAACCATCTATTAAACAGTCTGAACTTGAAGTGATATTAAACTTGAAGTAGAATTATTTTTATCTCATCTCTCTTTCAAATAGTATGTATTTATGCATATCAAATCATCCTTTATCACCACTGAACTATCCTACAATTTTCCTGTCAGTTTTGTTTATTTAAAAGCACGAGTAGGCCCATTTTAAACCTCTGATCTCATCTTCTTCACTCCGTCTTGACCTTGGCTTGGAGGGAACTGGGGAATGGACCATTCTTTCCATCCTCTTTCTTCTTTTTCTGGTACTGGAGTAGGAAGGATGCATCAGAGGAAAGAAACAAAGTATCTTCCCTGAAACCAAGCATGGAAGCGTGCCATTGTTCTGAGGTGTCTGAATCCAAAAACTCCTTGGAGCACGTGTGTAAATTTTTTGGAATGTCCTTCAGAAGTCTCTCCATTACCCAGTTTCTTAGTATATGAAGTCTAACCCCATCATCCTTTTCTGATCCTATGCCCTTTCTTGGTAGAGTGGAAAGTGGTAGGCATCTAAACCCCACTGAGGCAAAGCACACTTGATTCTCCTGGCTACCTTTCACTCTCATTCTAATTCTTTCCTTCGTGTTACAGTGATGAAGACAAGAAGTACAGGCTATACAAACAGATGTTGTTGACCAGCTAGTTCTCCTTCGATAAGACGGAAGAAGGACAGGGTGCTGACCTCTTGGGTCCAGTTCCAGGACAGCAAGATTACCATCCATTCTTATTTTCCACTAACTTCTCTCATAGTATCCTAATAGACCCCAAATGCTAGCTATCTTTTTACATTTGAGTAAGTCTTTGATGCTAGGAATATGACAGTTTATTCTAAATCTCTTGTTAGATACAAGATTTCTTGAGGATATTACTAAGTTGATAGTGCTAATAGTTATTCTGTGCCTATAAGAGATGACATGATAAGACATAAGGGCTGAAGAGATAAACTAGAATAAGATCCTTAAAAGTATTTATTCCACCAAAAAATGAGGATTTTCCCCTGAGGACTCTCTGAAAAATCTAAGTTTACATGGAGCTTCAGAGAAGGACAGTTACAGGATTTGTGAAATGACAGAATTTAAAAGAGACACAAATGATACCCCAAATGCCATTTTGAGAAACTAGCAAAATGATATTGCTGTTTATTTTAATAATGAAAATTTTAGCAAGTTGGAGAAGATATTATCATTTCAATTTTTAGATATAGAATAGCTGACTAGATTAGGATTTCTCAGCCTTGACATTCTGTACACGATGATTCTTTGTTGTGGGGTAATATTCTATGCATTGTACATGCTGTGCAGCATCCTTGGCCTTTTCTCTCTAGGTGTCACAGATCCTCAAGCTGTGAAAACAGACTCCAGATCTTGTCAGCTGTCCCCTGGAGGTCAAAATTGCCCTAAATGAGAAGCACTGACATAGAGGATAAGAAAAACAGTGAAAGTAAACTTTGCTCAGTCGTGTCTGACTGAGCAAGCCCGTGGACTATACAGTCCGTGGAATTCTCTAGGCTGGAATACTGGAGTGGGTAGCTGTTTCCTTCTCCAGGGGATCTTCCCAACCCAGGGATCGAACCCAGGTCTCCTGCATTCCAGGTGGATTCTTTACCAGCTGAGCCACCAGGGAAGCCCATAGAGGATATAACTAAGGCAAAAAGTTAGTTGGGAAATTTACTAGGATAGGGAAAAATTACCAGAGTTACATCAACATTAATTGTATACATAAACAAAGAACCATTTACAAAACATAGTGAAGAAAGTCTATCCCAAAAAGAAAGGAAACAGAGGAGCATGGAATCATAAAATCATGAGGAGAGTTCAAGAAAGAGGTGGTAAATTATATGGAAAACATAAAAATAAGATAAACATATTCATTTTCTATTGATACTGCTGTTGCACTACAAACTTGGTGCCGTAAAACTACAGAATTTTATTTTCCTATGGCAGAAGAGTTCAAGGAAGACAAGGGTCTTGCTGAGCAAACATCAAGGACTCTTCAGAGCTGCATTTCTTTCAGAAAGTTCTAAGGGAAATCTGTCTCTTCACCCTTCCCGGTTTCTAGAGTCCCCCCACTCTCCTTGGCTTGTGTCCCCTCTTCTGCATCTCTGAAGCTGGTAGCATTGCATCTCTTTGGCCTTTCTTCCTTTGTCACATACCTTATCTCTATTTCTGACCACAGCTGGAAATTTTCTGTTTTAAGAGTTTGTGCAATTATATTGGTTACTGTAATCACAGGATTGCTATGGGTAATCCAGACTACTCCCTCTATCTTATTGTCCTTAATTTGATAGCATGTACAAAGTATCTTTTGCCCTGTTATGTGATATATTCTCTGATTCTAGAATTAGGACTTGAATATCATGAGAGGGGGATTATTTTGCCTTCTGAAATGAATCAATGAAGGACATTCAGATTTAGAGAACCCACACTACTCATTTTCCTTTAAGTTCAGATATGTTCTTATTAATAGTCCATGCTGACCATTTTTCAAAGCAAATGCAGTGAAAATGTGTGTGTGTGTGTGTGCTCAGTTGTATCTGACTCCTTGTGATCCCATGGACTATAGCTGACCAGGATCCTTTGTCCATATTAATTTTCCACACAAGAATATTGGAGTGGCTGCATAGCCATGGTCAAGCACATTAAAAAAGAAATCTTAAAAAATTAGAAAACTATTTCAATTAAAAATAAATATTATATATAAAGATTTTGTGAGATGCAGGTAAAGCTTTGTTGTGAAAAATATAATCTGATAGGTTTATATTAGAATAAAATACAGATTTATATTAGCATAAAATATAGGTTTATATTAGAATAGTGAGCAAAGAGTACATTTCAAGTTATTAAAAAAGAAACAGAAAATGAAAGAAGGTAGAAGAAGAAAATAAAGATTTAAAAAGAATATGGTTGAAAGCAAGAATATACGAAAGGAGATCAGAAGAAAAGAAAGCTAATTCTTTTTTTTTTTTTAAGCCTTTACAGTAGAAAATTTGGGGGGAGTGCTGATCAAGAAAATAAAAAAGAAAAGAGGTGCAATTAAATAAAAATAAAATGCTAAAGGAAGGGGAAGTAGGGTGTGAGAGGGAAATGGAATAGTGTGTTCCCTGGGAGGTTGGGTGGTGATGAATTCTCCAGATTTTGTCTAGCAATTTGTCTTAGAAAAGAGTAAACTTCATTGTAAGAAGAGAGAATGAGGAAGGATGGGTGTGAATGCAGGACAATTTGTTAATTAGGTGACTGAAAATTTACAGAATGCATTTACTTTATCTGGTATAAATAAAGCAAAAATAATTTTTTAAGGCGAATATCAGGTTGGTAGGAAGTTTTGAGGTAGGAGGCAGATGGGTCCAGGGTAAAGTAATTGGAGATTCATTCCCTATTAACCAAAACTTCAAGATAGGAATAGCAGGATAATTAAGGTGAGGAGGCTGAGCCATGCCCAGCCCACATATTTCTTGTTCCTGGTCAGGAGACCTCCTTGACTATACCTGCACAAAAAGGGCTCCTTGCAGGCCAAAGGAAGAGTGATGTCAAGGGATGCTCTACCCAGACGCTTGTGGTAGGATCTATCTTGGCTAAGAGATGTGTGTGCAAACAGGGAAGGGTCCTGAGATGTACTAAATATGGACTATGAACCAGGTAAATCAAAATGATTGGCCAGAGGAAAACTGGAAGAAATGCCCTATCTAAGTGATTTAAACCACCACACAGGCCCAACTCAGGGACTCTGCCTCTGAGTCTGCCCATGTGTCTGTTCACACATACTGTACTCTCTTTCCTCTTAATAAACACTTTACTTGCTTCAGTACTTTCTGTCCTTGGAGATATTCTTTTCTGCAAAGCTGAAGAGCCAGAACCTTTGTCACTGACTGCTGGTCTAGTAGTTAGGATCTGGTGCTTTCACCACCACAGCCTGGCCTCAGTCTCGAGCGAGGAACCCAAGTCCCACTCCAAGCTGCTGCAGACCAAGGCCACTGGATATCATATTGAGAAAACTGGAAAACATATGAAATATTTCACTTAGGAGATCAAACTGTGGAAACATAAGAAGTGTTGATGGACATTGTTGAGTAGCTAGAGCAGCTCTCTTTGCCATCTTTGTGAGCTTAGTGTATTCCTGAGTAACTTTCATAGGTGTTCACCCAAAACTCTGTTACTGAAATGACAGCTTGGGTCTGCTCGTTCCAATTTTGACACCTGGTTATTGTGCCGGAAAGTATGGTGTCACAAAGGGCAACTCTTGTTCCAAAGACTGGAACTCCCAGAGAGCATTTAGGAAGGAGTTTTAAAAGATAGCGCTTGGCGTGAGGGTTTCAGTCATGGAGTTCATTCTGATTGTGAATTCATTCTCACTGCCAAGTGAGGTAACAGGGTGACTTTTCAGGACTCTCAGTCCTCATCCTTCTGGTTTCAACCAGTCTAGGGCCTGCATGCTTGTGGTCAGGAGTGGTTACTATCCTTCACCTGGATGGGGTGGTTATTTTCTGCAGAACAACTCAAAAATATGCATCAGACATCCCTTGAGCAGTAACTAGGACTTTGTTTGATTGCTATAGTTTCTTGATTGCTTTTCCTTTGTTTTTGCATTTCTTCATTTCCCTAATTAGTAAGGAGTCTGCTTGAGTCTGCTCTTTGGAACTCAGGGAAGGCCTGGGAAACTAAGCCTTTCCTACAAATAGGAATGAGAGACCAGAGGGGCTTTTGTACCCAGGAAGGCCCCATAGGGTCCTGCTCAGTTTCAAGTTCCCCTTTCCTTTAATACTCTTCAATACTGAGGGGAACAAGGGTAGGATAAGAAAGGAAATAAGTTTTGGAAGTTCATCATAAACTTGTTAGGGGAGCTCACTTTTAGGGGGACTTATCAGCTGCTGTCGAACACTGTGTCTAATTTTCCTTCAAATCCTATCTAAATTATATTCCACTGTGTCTAGATATAGATCTTTGGGATGTATCCTTAATGTCCCACTCTATGCCTGTGTGGGGGAGGAAAAGTAATTTTTCCTCTATGTATCATTTTAGGTTCTTAGCTGAGATCCTACCTCTCCCCCCAAATAGTAAGAGAAAAATAAACAGAAATTTAATAACATGTATAGTTTCTGGATACATGGGAGATACCCAGGAAAACTGAGAAACTCCCTGAAGTAGTCCAAGACTTTTATTCACTCAGTCATGTCTAACTCTTTGTGATCCCATGGACTGTAGCCCACCAGGTTCCTCTGTCCATGGATTTCTCAGGCAGGAATATTGGAGTGGGTTTCCATTTCCTTCTCAGGGGATATTCCCAACCCAGGGATTGAAGCCAGGTCTCCTGCATTTTAGGGAGATTCTTTACCATCTGTGCCATGGGGGAAACCCTGAATTGGTTTACCACCTTAAATACCATCTTAAGTTAAAGACAAAAGAAGATGTTGGGACTGGGGAGTCAGTTATGGGAGGTTATACCAGGAAAAGCACAATAAACAGAGTAAGGTTGTTATGGGGATATAAATCATTGCCTGATGCATTGATGAGTTTCTACAGATTCATAGTCAACATTCTCTTACTAGTACAATGAGGAAGACACTGTTATAAATGGAGATTTTCTTTATAGATATAAATATCTTCTGAAAAGGGTAACTCCTACTTAGTTTACATAGCTTCACCTTAGTTTGCTGTTTCTTAAAAATAACCAGCTCACAATAATCAGTAGGCCAAAGAGGCATATTTGGGTTGTAGATTTTGCTCCCTCTCACCTGGAACCATAGACATTTCGCATCTTTTCTTCAGACAGAGAATTTCATTCTAGAAATTCTGGCAGACTTGTGTGCCCAGTCGTTTCAGTCATGTCGTCAGACTCTTAGTGACCCCATGGACTGCAGCTCTCCAGGTTCCTTTGTCTGTGGGATCCTCTAGACAAGAATACCAGAGTGGGTTGCCTTGCCTTCCTCCCAGGAATCTTCCTGACCCAGAGATTGAACTCACATCTCCTGCATTGCAGGCAGATTACTTACTGCTGAGCCTCTAAGCCCTGCTGGTAGGCCATGGTTACATTAAAATCAGAAATGTTTAAGGTATTCTATAAGATTTAATTTAGGATTCAAATAGTTCATTTAGCCTGTACACTGTTACACAGGTCTCATTTTTGAAATAAATGGTATTTCCATTTTTAAAATCATTGTTGGTTTCACTGCTGCCCCAAATATCATATTCATTTTGCATCCATGCAACTGTTTATAATCATAACTGCTTAATTTTTTGAATTTTTCAAAATGCTTTCTTTGCCTTTTTCTTGACTATGCATATACATGCTGCTGATTGAAACAGTATCCAATCATAAACACATGTTACACAATCAATGATTTCCAACTTGAAGTCTGAGACAGTTGGTCAATGTAAACATTTCTGAATAATCAAAGTATGCAGCATATTTTATTACTGTAGCCCTCAAAGGGTTTGTCTGTTTTATCCACCATATTGATGTTTTTATGCTGTTGCTCTCAAGGTAGATGATTAAGAGTTTCTGCTGTAAATTGGTTTTGATGTTTTGTGATCTCTTTTGGAAATAAAGTGAGTAATGGCCCAGAACTGAAGGGTTCCCAGACTGTGAGATTTCTTAGCTTTAAAACAAGGACAACCCTGGGCAAGCTGATAAAATTGGTCATCCTATCTGAAAGCCAAACTGGGTTCAAAGTTTGTATTATTTCTGTTATTTCTTTTTCTGGTCAGAATTCAATCTGTCACCAGTTTGTCATTATTTCATTTTTTCTTATACTAATGAATATGATGGGCTTCCCAGGTGGCAGAGAGAGAAAAAATCTGCCTGCCAGTGCAGGAGATGCCAGAGATGTGGGTTCAGTCCCTGGGTTGGGAGGATCCCCTGAAGGAGGAAATGGCAACCCAGTCCATTGTTCTTGCCTGGAGAATCCCCATGGACAGGGGAGCCTGGCAGCTACAGTCGATAGGGTTGCAGAGTCAGACACGACTGAGGGCACACGCCCACAATAACTATGATAGTTCCATTCGTGTGTTCTACCGTATACATTTGACTTCAAAAGTCTTACAAAGTGTGCATTTTAAATGAGGTACACACACAACAAAATTTAAGAGACTAGTTTGAAGAGGTAATATTTGTTCTGCACAACTCACGCACTTAATGTGTATGAACTTTTACAGAGAACAGCATCTCAAAAAATCTGGAACTAATTTGAGGTTGCAGACCATGAAACCCTTTGCCTTACATCTGAAGTCAAATGTCAAGACACTTTACCAGATTTGTCTGACACAAAAGAGGAGTGAATACATCTATGAATTGGGGGAGCAGGGTATTGTTGGCTTGCAGAAAGATAAGCAGCATAAGAATTGTGAACTTAAGTTGTATTTAGTCTTACCTGGGACTATCGCCTGAAAAGACAGCTCTGAGGAACTGCTATGAAGAGCTGGGGGAAGAACCAGTATATATTATATATTTTATATATATATACACTTTTTCTTTTTTTTTTTTTGGCTAGGAAATACGTGCAGTCAAGCACACATTTTGGTAAAAGTTTACTGCTAATCTCAAAGAACAGATATCTCAAACCAATGATTTTACTGCTTTCTTAAGTATAGGAAGAAGAATCTGTGGTCACTGAAATTCTTCCTGGGATATGCATCTAACTGTCTAAAGGCATGCTTCAAACAAAGCACAGAGTGTCTCAGCCTGTTTTTCATCCTGAATTCCTCTCCCTCTTGGGGTGCACTCTCAGTGGGGTGAAACATTACCCTTGTGTAATTGGATGATGGTAAGCCTCTTTGTCCTTTTATGTTGTTACTATTCACAGTACTATCTAAGCTATGCGAGAAGAAATTGTAAGGGTGGAAAAAAAATTCCCTATTCCTTTCTAAGTTTTTTTTTTTTTGGCTGGTCTAATAATTAAATTGACATGAGAGATTAACGAGAAAAAAACAAAATTACTTACCTACAGGCGTGCCATAAAGGTATGAAGACTCCAAAGACAGCCAGATAATTAAACCTTACATAACATCATGAGCTAAAAGAAGGAAAGGGGTCTGGGAATACAAACAGGAGAAAGAACATTCCCAGGAGGGCAGAGGGGATGTTTAGAAAACAAAGGTTTCTCTGTTATGCAAGTAAGTTTCTGAGTTCAAAAAGTGTCTCTGTAGTGGTTCTCTTCCTGATACAAGCCCCCTTTCCAAAGAAAATGTAGGCAGTTGAAGGCACAATAAAGAGCTTTTCCCGAATTTGCTGGGTTTCGATTGCCTTTAATTCAGAATAATCCTGAAGCCAAAGTGACATATTTTGGGGTGACAAATTATGCTCCTCGTGGGGAAGGATGTAACTTTGGTATAAGTGCCTGCGTGCCCACCTCTGCATCATCCAGCTTCCTTTGCCTCCTNGTGGTTTATCACTGGAAATATCTAATAGTTGTATTCTAGAGGCATATATGATAATCAAGTCTTTCTTGGACTACATGATTGGAGCTCAGTCACTTCATTCTTCATCTGAATTTTTAGAAGTTTTCACTGTTATGCATATATTAGGCATCTTTTTCTCATTTTCCAAATGTGTGAATTGGAGTAAATGCAATTCAGTGTTACCTGATTCTAAATGGTTCTATATCATGTTGCATGAGACATTAAGACAACGTAATGTTACATAATATAAAGGACATGTCAAATTATGCTATCACTTTTTTCCATTTCAAGGACAGTTTTGTAATATTGTTTAGATTTATAATGCTATACGAGTTCTATGAAGCAGAAGTGTCCCATTTCCTTTCACACACTTAGAAAATAAACATTGTGCCAGATTTATCTGTTCCCACAGCTGTGTGTTTGTAAATGTCAAAGTAAAACATGTTACTTTAGATCGGAATCTATTATCATTCATGAAAATAAGTTACATTTGTATAGTTACAAAAAAGGGACAGAAAGCTTAAAAAATTAAATTCTTCTAGAACATAAAGCAATAATAAAGACAATCTATATTTTAGCTGGCTGTTACAAAGACTTTGCTTTCAAATTCCTTATGGTTGTTGGTGTCCTGTTCAGTCTTTGAAAATCCAAGTAGGTTTCTATTACATTTTTTTTAGCCAATGGAAATATTAAACTACTTGGTAGTGTGAATTGTATTCAGCTTAGTTCTTTATAGATTCTATTCCTCCTCCCTCGTGTATGACCAGTTGAAAGCAGCATTGCTGCTCATTGTGTGTGTGTGTGTTATGAGCTAAGTCGCTTCAGTCGTGTCTGACTCTTGGCTACCCCATGGACTGTAGCCCACCAGGCTCCTCTGTCCATGGGATTCTCCAGGCAAGAATACTGGAGTGGGTTGCCATGTCCTCCTCCAGGGGATCTTCCCGACCCAGACACTGAACTCGACTCTCTTTTGTTTCCTGCACTGCAGCTGAGTTTTTTACCACTGAGTCAACTGGAGACTGCTGCCCATTTCAAATTACTGTTGGGTTGGCCAAAAGTTTGTCCAGGTTTTTCTGTAACATCATACAAAAAATTCAAACTTTTTGGCCAATCCAATACATGACCAAAGAGAGGAACAAGGATATAGTATTTTGAGAAATGAGAATTTAAAATATTCATCAAAATAATTTTTGAATTTCCTTTCAGTAACATTGGATTCCTTTCTGTTCCCCAAACCACACCTTGATTCCCATTTTGACTGCATATTCTCTTCCAGCTGAATATGTTCAATCTCAACTCTGATCAACTCATTCTTAATTTAAATACCATATTTTTCCTGGTGTCTTAAATAAGTTCCTTTGCTGGGTCTCTCAGGCTGCCTGTGAATAAGATTATGCCTTCCCTTTTGCTAGAGGCTTCCATCCTCAGCATCTGTTTTTTCAGGGTTGATCACTCACCCCTGCCAGACTGTCCTCCTTCAGCTGGGTGTAAGCTGGCTCAAGGGTGGATCTGTTTCTCAGTATTTCATATCGGTGTTGGGAGACAGTTCTCCAAGAGTCTGTTGTGTTCCTGTGTGTCTTTTGAGCCTAGGCACCATCTGTCTTTGTTCCAGACTACCTTTTCAAGAATGTCTGTGTAGGGAACACTCTTGGAAAACAAGGAATTTCTAACTCCAGGGCAAAGAGGGATTGGTTTGTTGTTCAGTATAATACAAATAATATCTGCCCCTGGGGTCAATATCGTATGGAGTACTGCTAGCTATAAAGCCCTGTGTTCTTTAAGTTCAGGGTTGCTCTCTTGTGATCCAGCCCAATTGCTGTGAAAGTGCGTCTTAGTTCTCTTGTATCACCCTTTGGGTGCTGGGGCTTGGGCAAGTAGTTCAAATGCTGATTCTCCGGCTATTACTATTTCTGTGACTAGTAAATCAGCTTTTGCCTCTGACTCAGGACTCTTGTTTCTCCTGTTAGTTCACAGGAAATTTGGGCAGCATGCCTCATTAGCTCAAAAGTAGGCTAAAGTCTCAGACCCTTCCCACTCTTGACATTCTTGGCGAGGGAAAATGTTGACCTCAGCTTCCTCAGCTGTCAGGGTTATTACTCCTTAGACAGTGCTCTCTTTCTCTTCTCTGATGCTTCCCATCTTTAGATTCATCAGGTATGTGTCAGCTCAGAGTCAAATGCAATTTCAGACTCAAGGGCAACATCTCTGACTCTCCCAAATAGTTCTTTCAAAGCCTCTTTTTCTAAGATCATGCTGAAGGAAGCAGCATCCCCTCCCCCTGGAAGGCAGATTATATTATGGAAGTAATTCTCTCCAAAGAATCTTTTCAAAAAATTTGATTTTTCTTCTCTAGTCTGTAGAATTTTTATTTTCTTCATCTAAGAGTACCTAAGAAGGACACCAAAATAATACAATTACTTTTTGAAAACCTACATTGAAAAATGTGCCTTTTGATATAATCCTAACTGTTGTATTGGGTATTTATCACATTAAGGCCTTCATTGAAACTGAAGTAAGAAAAATCCCATTTTTAGTTTCTTTTTATATATAGTTTAAAACATGCAGAAGTTTATTATATTATTTAATAAAACCTTTTAAATAAGTTCCTGGAGCATTCATGGGAAATACAGACATCAAATTCAGACAAGCATTTATACTTAGACATGAGTGGAGAGAGAGTGGAATGGGAGAGTTCAAGAGGAAATAACTTCAGCTGTATTTGTAAGAGATGGGGCAGAAGTGGGGAGAATAGATAAAACATGAAGATTTGACATAGAATGGAACTGTTAAATATGTGGAATTTGCTATTTTAATCTCTGTACTGTTCTGTATCCTATCGCTNTCACCTGCCTTCCTTGAAGCGGGTGAATGAATGGGAAGGAAGGCTCAGCAGTACCTTTCCTTGCTCTCCTCCCTCCGACCCCCCATCACCTACCTTGTCATCAGCAGAGGGTGAAACAAGGCAGGTGAAACAGCTGGAGAGATTCACGTTATATAATTCAGTTTCCCTGACTTGTGGGTATGTCCACAGAGTATAAGCTAGATGTATGTTGGCTGGTAAGGTTAATTCATTCTTCTAATCATAAACCAAGGACCTAGGGAATTCCTTCCCAGGATCAACGTTTATGAAAAAGGCTGAATTTTTATGTGTATTTCCTCCTTCCACCTGCTAATTTTTAATCAGAAAATTCACAAATGACAAGGCCAGGACATGGTGCAGCCTTATTTCGCCCTGGCCTGTTCTATCCCTAAATGTGAGGGCCTCATGATATCCAGCCTGTTTTATCTAAATCCAGAGAGTGCGTCTGACCCTTTCTTGAAAGCCCAATTTTTCTTCCTTTTTTATATTGATTTGTTTACAGCACTGCCAAATGCATTGATTTATCCTCTTACCTACTGTCAAAGCAGCCCTGTTCTGATGTTGAACACGGGCCATTTCAGGTAATCTATCACGAAGTGGCTCAGCAGTGCCAAGTTTTTCTAAACTCCTTTTCTGAATGTTTTCTTATTCCACAGCAACCACTTTGTGGAGTGACCCCTGTACCTGGTGTGTCAAGATTTGATAACTAATTGAATACACAGTGATTCCAGTTTTCCACCTGAGACAGTCCTGATAATCAAACTGAGGCTTATCTCTCACAGTGGGTCCCATAAATTAGTTAGTCCATCAATCCAGGCTCTGTCAAAAAAAAAAAAAAGGAAGGAAAGGAGAGAAAGAACTGTTAGCAAAATTGCACCCTTCTACATTTGTACTCAACAAGCAAATAATCATCAGCACACTGATGCATGTTAGGAAGTGGAATAAATATAGCCCTCTATTGAAATCCTTGGCACGTAGAAGGAAAAGAAAGCACTCATTTGGGTTGAACACATTTTACTTAACAATGAAGGTCTAAATCCCAATTTCATCTTCACTGTCATGAGCCTTACCTATTTTTATATATAGTAGGCATTATTGTTGTACAAAATACACGCTTGTTACAGTATAAAAACAAGGTGATCTAATAAATCTGGGGCTGCAGGTCAGTTCTCTGAGATTCTGAAATGAAATTTAGCAGAAAGTTTACTAGGCAATGTCCCAGGAAGCGAAGGAAGCTGGATGATGCAGAGGAAGAAGGTGGGCTCCCAGGCAGTAATACCAAAGTTACATCCTTCCCCATGAGGAGCCTGATGCCTTGGATGCCCACCCAAGATATATAGATTTGGGGTTAGGTCCTTGTACTCTTGATCAGTCACTATATGCAGGATGCTCAGGGGAAAGTGTGACCTTGGCCAAGGTGACTATCCTCACGTTCAGGACAGAACTTAAATGACAGCATTCCCAACAGCTGGGAGAACAGACCTATGAATTCTGAAGGGGGATCCCAGCTGCACAGCAGAGTGTTCACTAGGTCAGGCTAATGACAGCTATAACAATCCAGTTGAAGCATCCAGACAGATGCAAGAATTTTTTTAAAAAATCACTTGGATTTCAGGTGAAATCCAAGTAAATTAACTATCATATTTCTTCCCAAAATAAATACTGGTGAAAATCCTTGAATACAACTGTCCCACTATTGAATTCCTGATTATTTCAATCCTTGAAGCATAGTTTGGTTGAGATGAGGGTGATCTGACTCCACAAGATATATCACAAATTTTGCCTGATGATTTAACTAACTAATAAACCAAAAGATTTTTGATAGCATCCTCAGGAGCAAAGGGCTTTTTGAGACCCAGAGAATGGGCAGCCACAGATGTCATCACTTTCCCAGAGATTTCGTTGTTGTTGTTCAAGGAATATTATAGAAATAGGTGAGTTTCCACAGACCACAGACTCATATTTATATAGTTAGAAGGTAGAGAGGCCATCAGTGCCTTGCACTCCATTAATCTGGAGATAATAAGTAAGAACAAGTTATAGGCGTTAGAAGAGTTGATTGAAATTAGTTGGCTCATGGACAACTAGTGCTTTGCAAGAAACATTCTATTATAGGAGGCAAAAGTTTGCTGTGAGAAAAGACATGGAGAAGACCAGATGGGAGTGATGTGGGGGGAAGTGTCTCTTTTGGGCAGGTCTTGTGGCTCAGACGGTAAAGCGTCTGCCTGCAATGCGGGAGACTCGGGTTCGATTCCTGGGTCGGGAAGATCCCCTGGAGAAGGNAAGACCAGATGGGAGTGATGTGGGGGGAAGTGTCTCTTTTGGGCAGGTCTTGTGGCTCAGACGGTAAAGCGTCTGCCTGCAATGCGGGAGACTCGGGTTCGATTCCTGGGTCGGGAAGATCCCCTGGAGAAGGAAATGTCAATCCATTCCAGCACTCTTGCCTGGAAAAATACCATGGACGGAGCCTAATAGGCTACAGTCCATGGGGTCGCAAAGAGTCAGACACGACTGAGCGACTTCACTTTTCCTTTTCTCTATCTCAACATTATTGACATTTGGGGTTGGATGATTTTTTGTTGTGGGGGATGCCCTATCCATTGCAGGATATTAAGCATCATTCCTGGGCTTTAATCCTGTAAACCAAAGACTATTGCCCACTATTCACTTCTGCATGGTTTAAATCACTAGCCACTGCATTCACTGACCAACAATGCAGCATGGAAGGAATTCAAGACAAAAAAACATGGGTAACTCTGGGCTTTGGGAAAAACAGTTGCCTTAGATAGTTAGATGTGTATCTCAGAAAGAATTTTAAGGAACCAAGGTTTTGGATCTTCTCATACAGAGGAAGGCACTAATATCAATGGCTTGAGATATATGTTCTTTTAGACTAGGCAATGGCACCCCACTCCAGTACTCTTGCCTGGAAAATCCCATGGACGGAGGAGCCTGGTAGGCTGCAGTCCATGGGGTCACTAAGGGTCGGACATGACTGAGCGACTTCACTTTCATTTTTCACTTTCATGCACTGGAGAAGGAAATGGCAACCCACTCCAGTGTTCTTGCCTGGAGAGTCCCAGGGATGGGGGAGCCTGGTGGGCTGCCATCTATGGGGTCGCCCAGAGTCGGACACGACTGAAGTGACTTAGCAGCAGCAGACTAGCAGTAATCTTCCACCAAGATATAAGCTTTAGTGCATGTATTCCTTTAGCCCCAAATCCTATGTATTCTGGCGTCTCCCTCTGTCTCTTCAGAAGAGGTCTTTCAGATGTTCTGGGAGGCTGTTTCCTAGGCTGTTGCTGTTGTTTAGCCACTAAGTTCTGTCCAGCTCTGTGTGACCCCATGGACTGCAACATGCCAGGCCTCCCTGTCCTCCACTGTCTCCAAGAATTTGCTCAAAGTCATGTTCATTGATGCCATCCAACCATCTCGTCCTCTGTCATCCCCTTCTCCTCCTGCCTTCAATCTTTCTCAGGGTCTTTTCCAAGGAGTCAGCTCTTTGTATCAGGTGGTCAAAGTACTGGAGCTTCAGCTTCAGCACTAGTCCTTCCAGTGAATATTCAGGACTGGTCTCCATTAGGATGGACTGGTTGGATCTCCTTGCAGTCCAAGGGACTCTCAAGAGTCTTCTCCAACACCACAGTTCAAAAGCATCAAGTCTTCAGTGCTCAGCTTTCTTTATAGTCCAACTCCCACATCCATACATGACTACTGGAAAAACCATAGCTTTGACTAGACAGACCTTTGTTGGTCAAGTAATGTCTGTGCTTTTTAATAAGCTTTCTAGATTGGTCATGGCTTTTCTTCCAAGGAGCAAGCATCTTTTAATTCCATGGCAGCAGTCACCATCTACAGTGATTTTGGAGCCTAAAAAAATTAAGTCTCTCACTGTTTGCATTGTTTCCCATCTATTTGCCATGAAGTGATGGGGCCACATGCCATGATCTTAGTTTTCTGAATGTACTCTTCATATAAAAAATTAAATAAGCAGGGTGACAATATTTAGCCTTGAAGTACCCCTTTCCCAGTTTTGAACCATTTAATTGTTTCACTGTTGCTTCTTGACCTGCATGCAGGTCTCAGGAGACAGGTAAGGTGGTCTGGTATTTCCACCTCTTTAAGAATTTTCCAAGTTTGTTGTGAGCCACACAGTCAAAAAGGTAGTCGGTGAAGTAGAAGTAGATGTTTTTCTGCAATTCCTTTGCTACATAGTCATATATATATATAAGAATATATATATGTATATATATTCCTCAGCTATAGTCCTCTGTAAAGTCCCTGAACAAAACTCAAACTTTTATCTCTTATATTAAGCCTTTTCCTTTCAATCAAGATCTACTAGATTTCAGTAGTAACCCCCACCTAAAATCATGATATTCAAAAATGTTTCCAAATTGCCATTTGTCCCCCAGAATTAAAATTACCTTCCACTCTCATCTTCCACTAAGAACAACTGATCTGAGAGAAACTATATTTTAATTACCCCCTCAAATTGTTTTAATCCTATATTGTGTTGTTGTTGAATAATAGTATTGTCTGTTCATCTAATGAACGTGTTCCTCACTTAATATTTATCATTTTTTAGGTCATGGTAGCTGTGAGTGTAGGAGAAACCATCTAATTGGAAAAGATGGAAATTGGGTGCAGAAAGAATGAAAAGCGTAATGGAGGGAGTCGATGGCCGTTTAATCCTCAGGAGATTTGTAAAGTATTTCAGGCGTGGTTTATCACTGGAAATATCTAATAGTTGTATTCTAGAGGCATATATGATAATCAAGTCTTTCTTGGACTACATGATTGGAGCTCAGTCACTTCATTCTTCATCTGAATTTTTAGAAGTTTTCACTGTTATGCATATATTAGGCATCTTTTTCTCATTTTCCAAATGTGTGAATTGGAGTAAATGCAATTCAGTGTTACCTGATTCTAAATGGTTCTATATCATGTTGCATGAGACATTAAGACAACGTAATGTTACATAATATAAAGGACATGTCAAATTATGCTATCACTTTTTTCCATTTCAAGGACAGTTTTGTAATATTGTTTAGATTTATAATGCTATACGAGTTCTATGAAGCAGAAGTGTCCCATTTCCTTTCACACACTTAGAAAATAAACATTGTGCCAGATTTATCTGTTCCCACAGCTGTGTGTTTGTAAATGTCAAAGTAAAACATGTTACTTTAGATCGGAATCTATTATCATTCATGAAAATAAGTTACATTTGTATAGTTACAAAAAAGGGACAGAAAGCTTAAAAAATTAAATTCTTCTAGAACATAAAGCAATAATAAAGACAATCTATATTTTAGCTGGCTGTTACAAAGACTTTGCTTTCAAATTCCTTATGGTTGTTGGTGTCCTGTTCAGTCTTTGAAAATCCAAGTAGGTTTCTATTACATTTTTTTTAGCCAATGGAAATATTAAACTACTTGGTAGTGTGAATTGTATTCAGCTTAGTTCTTTATAGATTCTATTCCTCCTCCCTCGTGTATGACCAGTTGAAAGCAGCATTGCTGCTCATTGTGTGTGTGTGTGTTATGAGCTAAGTCGCTTCAGTCGTGTCTGACTCTTGGCTACCCCATGGACTGTAGCCCACCAGGCTCCTCTGTCCATGGGATTCTCCAGGCAAGAATACTGGAGTGGGCTGCCATGTCCTCCTCCAGGGGATCTTCCCGACCCAGACACTGAACTCGACTCTCTTTTGTTTCCTGCACTGCAGCTGAGTTTTTTACCACTGAGTCAACTGGAGACTGCTGCCCATTTCAAATTACTGTTGGGTTGGCCAAAAGTTTGTCCAGGTTTTTCTGTAACATCATACAAAAAATTCAAACTTTTTGGCCAATCCAATACATGACCAAAGAGAGGAACAAGGATATAGTATTTTGAGAAATGAGAATTTAAAATATTCATCAAAATAATTTTTGAATTTCCTTTCAGTAACATTGGATTCCTTTCTGTTCCCCAAACCACACCTTGATTCCCATTTTGACTGCGTATTCTCTTCCAGCTGAATATGTTCAATCTCAACTCTGATCAACTCATTCTTAATTTAAATACCATATTTTTCCTGGTGTCTTAAATAAGTTCCTTTGCTGGGTCTCTCAGGCTGCCTGTGAATAAGATTATGCCTTCCCTTTTGCTAGAGGCTTCCATCCTCAGCATCTGTTTTTTCAGGGTTGATCACTCACCCCTGCCAGACTGTCCTCCTTCAGCTGGGTGTAAGCTGGCTCAAGGGTGGATCTGTTTCTCAGTATTTCATATCGGTGTTGGGAGACAGTTCTCCAAGAGTCTGTTGTGTTCCTGTGTGTCTTTTGAGCCTAGGCACCATCTGTCTTTGTTCCAGACTACCTTTTCAAGAATGTCTGTGTAGGGAACACTCTTGGAAAACAAGGAATTTCTAACTCCAGGGCAAAGAGGGATTGGTTTGTTGTTCAGTATAATACAAATAATATCTGCCCCTGGGGTCAATATCGTATGGTGTACTGCTAGCTATAAAGCCCTGTGTTCTTTAAGTTCAGGGTTGCTCTCTTGTGATCCAGCCCAATTGCTGTGAAAGTGCGTCTTAGTTCTCTTGTATCACCCTTTGGGTGCTGGGGCTTGGGCAAGTAGTTCAAATGCTGATTCTCCGGCTATTACTATTTCTGTGACTAGTAAATCAGCTTTTGCCTCTGACTCAGGACTCTTGTTTCTCCTGTTAGTTCACAGGAAATTTGGGCAGCATGCCTCATTAGCTCAAAAGTAGGCTAAAGTCTCAGACCCTTCCCACTCTTGACATTCTTGGCGAGGGAAAATGTTGACCTCAGCTTCCTCAGCTGTCAGGGTTATTACTCCTTAGACAGTGCTCTCTTTCTCTTCTCTGATGCTTCCCATCTTTAGATTCATCAGGTATGTGTCAGCTCAGAGTCAAATGCAATTTCAGACTCAAGGGCAACATCTCTGACTCTCCCAAATAGTTCTTTCAAAGCCTCTTTTTCTAAGATCATGCTGAAGGAAGCAGCATCCCCTCCCCCTGGAAGGCAGATTATATTATGGAAGTAATTCTCTCCAAAGAATCTTTTCAAAAAATTTGATTTTTCTTCTCTAGTCTGTAGAATTTTTATTTTCTTCATCTAAGAGTACCTAAGAAGGACACCAAAATAATACAATTACTTTTTGAAAACCTACATTGAAAAATGTGCCTTTTGATATAATCCTAACTGTTGTATTGGGTATTTATCACATTAAGGCCTTCATTGAAACTGAAGTAAGAAAAATCCCATTTTTAGTTTCTTTTTATATATAGTTTAAAACATGCAGAAGTTTATTATATTATTTAATAAAACCTTTTAAATAAGTTCCTGGAGCATTCATGGGAAATACAGACATCAAATTCAGACAAGCATTTATACTTAGACATGAGTGGAGAGAGAGTGGAATGGGAGAGTTCAAGAGGAAATAACTTCAGCTGTATTTGTAAGAGATGGGGCAGAAGTGGGGAGAATAGATAAAACATGAAGATTTGACATAGAATGGAACTGTTAAATATGTGGAATTTGCTATTTTAATCTCTGTACTGTTCTGTATCCTATCGCTAAGTCACTTCAGTCATGTCCGACTCTGTGCGACCCATAGATGGCAGCCTATCAGGTTCCCCCATCCCTGGGATTCTTCAGGCAAGAACACTGGAGTGGGTTGCCATTTCCTTCTCCAATGCATGAAAGTGAAAAGTGAAAGGGAAGTCGCTCAGTCGTGTCCGACTCTTCACGACCCCAAGGACCGCAGCCCACCAGGCTCCTCTGTCCATGGGATTTTCCAGGCAAGAGTACTGGAGTGGAGTGCCATCACCTTCTCCATCTGTATTCTAGACAAAAGACAGCCTTCTGAATGGGAGAAAACAATAGCAAATGAAGCAACTGACAAACAACTAATCTCAAAAATATACAAGCAATGTATACAGCTCAGTTCTAGAAAAATAAATGACCCAATCAAAAAATGGGCCAAAGAACTAAATAGACATTTCTCCAAAGAAGACATACGGATGGCTAACAAACACATGAAAAGATGCTCAACATCACTCATTATCAGAGAAATGCAAATCAAGACCACAATGAGGTACCATTTCACACCAGTCAGAATGGCTGTGATCCAAAAGTCTACAAGCAATAAATGCTGGAGAGGGTGTGGAGAAAAGGGAACCCTCTTACACTGTTGGTGGGAATGCAAACTAGTACAGTCACTATGGAGAACAGTGTGGAGATTCCTTAAAAAAACTACAAACAGAACTGCCTTATGACCCAGCAATCCCACTGCTGGGCATACACACCGAGGAAACCAGAATTGAAAGAGACACGTGTACCCCAATGTTCATCGTGGCACTGTTTATAATAGCCAGGACATGCAAGCCACCTAGATGTCCATCAGCAGACGAATGGATAAGAAAGCTGTGGTACATATACACTATGGAGTATTACTCAGCCATTAAAAAGAATACATTTGAATCAGTTCTAATGATGTGGATGAAACTGGAGCCGATTATACAGAGTGAAGTAAGCTAGAAAGAAAAACACCAATACAGTATACTAACACATATATATGGAATTTAGAAAGATGGTAATGATAACCCTCTATGCGAGACAGCAAAAGAGACACAGATGTAAAGAACAGACTTTTGGACTCTGTGGGAGAGGGAGAGGGTGGGATGATTTGGGAGAATGGCATTGAAACATGTACACTATCATATAAGAACGAATCACTAATCTAGGTTTGATACAGGATACAGGATGCTTGGGGCTGGTGCACTGGGATGACCCAGAGAGATGATATGGGGAGGGTGGTGGGAGGGGGGTTCAGGGTTGGGAACTCATGTACACCTGTGGTGGATTCATGTCAGTGTATGGCAAAACCAATACAGTATTGTAAAGTAAGAAAATAAAATTTAAATTAAAAAAAAATAAAATCTGTTTGTCTGATATGAGTATTGTTACTCCTAGTTTCTTCCAATTTCCTTTTGCATGGAATATCTTTTTCCATCCTCTCACTTTCAGTATATATGTGTCCTTAGGTCTGAAGTGGATATCTTGTAGGTAGCATGTACTCAGGTCTTGTTTCTGTATCCATTCAGCCAGTCTGTGTCTTTTGGTTAGGGTACTTAATCCATTCACATTTAAAGCAGTTATCAATATGTATGTTCCTATTGCCATTTTCTTAACTGTTTTGAGTTTGTTTTGTGGGTCTTTTTCTTCTTTTATGTTTCCTGCCTAGAGAAGTTCCTTTGTTATTTGTTGTAAGGCTGCCTCTTAGCTCTTGCTTGTCTGTAAAGCTTTTGAATTCTCTAGCAAACTGAATGAGATCCTTGGTGGGTAGAGTAATAATCTTGGTTGTAGGTTTTTCCCTTTCATCACTTTAAATGTATATCCTCTGACCTGCAGAATTTCTACTGAAAATTTAGATGATAGCCTTATGGGGATTAATTTGCATGTTATTTTTTGCTTTTCCCTTGCTGCTTTTAATATTTTTGTATTTAGTATTTATTAGTTTGTTTAATATGTATCTTGGCGTGTTTCTCCTAGGGTTTATCTTGTATAGAACTCTCTGCACCTCCTGTACTTGGGTGGCTATTTCCTTTCCCATATTAGGGAAGTTTTTGAATATATCTCTTAAAATATTTCTTATATCCTTTCTCTTCTTCTTCTGGGTACTCTATAATTCAAATGTTGGTGCATCTAATATTGTTCCAGAGGTGTCTGAGACTTCTCAATTCTTCTCACTCTTTATTTCACTGATAGGCAGTTATTTCCACCAGTCTATCTTCCAGCTCACTGATCCATTCTTCTGCTTCAGTTATTCTGCTACTGATTACTTCTAGAATATATTTAATTTCAGTAATTGTGTTTTTCATTGCTGTTTATTTATCCTTTATTTCTTCTAAGTCTCTGTGTTAAAAGTACTAAATGTTTCTTGCATTTTGTCCATTTTAAGGATTTTAGAACTTCTTTACTATTACTCTAAATTATTTTTCAGAGAGGTTACGTATTTCCTTTTCATTTATTTTCATTTACTTGTTCCTTCATCTGTAACAATTTTCTGTCATTTTTTTTTGACGGGTGGGACTGTATTCTTACCTTCCTAGGTGTTTGGCCTGAGGTTTCCAGCAGTGGTGTTTGCAGGCAGTTGGATGGAGGCAGGTCTTGGTATTGAGATGTGGGACTCTGGGATACTTCACTCCAATTAATATTCCCTGGTGCCTGACATTGTTTGTTAGTCCAGCAGTTCAGACTAAGCACTCCTGCCACAGGACCCCAGGCTTGAGCCCTGGTTCACTGTTGTCATGTTTCCAACTCTAAGATTCAACATACTTTTCTATGATATACATAAATCTAGATATGCTTTATATGTGACATATAAATCTAGATAAAATCTTAGATATAATTCTAAGACTCAACACATATTTTTAAAGCTCAAATGGAAGTTTTTTCTACACCTGGGCAAGCCTATTTATAAATTGCAGATGAACTACTCTCTTTGCAAAGAGGCTAATTCTAACATAAGATTTAACAAACTTATTTGAATTGTATATGCATCAAAATCTTAAAATTCAAGTGAAAATGCAGAGTAGCAATATGAATTTGAAATATGTATCTGTAATTTTCAGACTTCAGACTATAATATTATGATGATATATTTCATACATCTTCTATCAAAGTTCTGACGCACAGGACTGTAAGGTCTTGTGTATCTGTGGTCCCTGCTTTCTTTACAGCAAACATCTAATGTATTCCTTATTTAAGCCTAGTAATAGCAGATGTTTAAGAATAACCAGAAATGAAGTAAAACAACTTTTTCAAAGACCATAAACATTTTAGTCTCTGTTCCTAGCATTTTCTCTATTTGGGGGAGGGGGAAGCTAACCTAATTGATTTTAAGAATTCACATGTTCAAAAATAAGCTCAAAAACACATCCCTTAAGAAGTCAAAACATGCCTTCTATGAGATAACACACATAGAAACCCGCCAGGCTCCATGGACAGTGGAGCCTGGCAGGCTACAGTTAACACTGACTCTCAGTATCTGTGGATGCAAAATCTGCAGGTGAAGAGGGCAAACTGTATTCATTGCATTATGCCATTTTACAAAGGACTTGAATGTCTGTGGATTGCAGTATCTGCATAGCCTCTGGCAATCAATCCACCAGAGCACTAAGGGACAACTGTATTAGGTTAAATATCTGACCATTTTCAAAAGAGTTAAGAATTTCAAGGTAAAACAGGAATTCAATGAAGCAAAAAGAATAGCCTCAGGGAAAGAGACACTGCTTGAAAATAGGTTTCCTCTATGAATTGCTCTTACATTTGCATTTTATAACCATATTCATCTTATTCTGAATGCTGACTTAATGCCTGGATGCTTGAAGTTTCTGTTTAAATTAGCAGCACCTCCAGCACCTCCATAACCAGAGAGAAAAGTAAACTGTGTTGGTAATTGCTAAGTGTTGCCCAAGGTCAATGTTATATCACCTATGAACTAATTTTTTCCAGACTAATTATGAAGACTTTTGGAAAGGCAAAATCTTGAGGAAGTAGGCTGGACAAATAAAGAAGTCTGCCTCCAGCTTCCTGGTAAATTCTGACCAATTCACAAATTTCATCTCAAGAGAAAATGGTGCCCTCTTTCCCATCCAGAAGTCTAACACTCCTCTTAGAAGTGCTTCTTATCCTTCAGGAAGGCTTCTGGTCATGCTAGAAATGAAATTTGTTTGCTGTGAAATAAATCACCATAAAAAAATTTCCAGACACATTTGTCTCCCTAGTAAGGCCTCTGAACAGCCCTCTATTGCAGATGACAAGCTTGAAGGTAATGCCTAAATACTGCTGTGCCCAGAAGATAAAAGGCACAATGAGAGTCTTCATGGGTAATGAACTCATGCTCAAGTAATAATTCAGTATCATTGTTGGCACTGACTCTTCTGCTTTTTATACAGAAAATGTGAGTGCCTCTTTATGATGAACTGCTCAGTGAGGATACAGCAGTATCTGTAAAACACACAGATGTTAGTGTCACCTCAGGTCATGTTGAACAGTGGTGTAAACATGGTGTCTTCATTTTATGACCCTTAGAACCTATCAGGACAGGTGGGTATTACATTACCATAAATAAACTCAATATGTTGAAAGCTCTCTCTCCACAAATCAATCTAACCAGCTATTGTTATCTTTATCCATATCATCTGCCTTTCCTATTCTTAAAATTGGGAACAATCTAATTCTCTTCTATCTTTGGTGAGGACTCCCACAGGTGCCCATAAAACATTTCTACTCCCCTGGGATTTTTCTCACATATTTACACTGTCTTTATCCTGTTTCTCCTACATTTATTCTAATTCTATTCTTATTTACCAATTTTCTCTCTCTTCTGGTCAGTTCTCATCAACACAAAAACACACTATTAATACTGCTCATCTAAAAACATTCTCTGGCTTTAAATGACTAGTGCCCCATTTTTCTCTTTCCCTATAGAATGAACCTTGCAAAAGCTGTCTGTATTCTGTCTCCACATCCAAGCTGCTTTGGAACCTCCCATACTTTCTATTTTTGCTTTATTGACTATGCCAAAGCCTTTAACTGTGTGGATCACAATAAACTGTGGAAAATTCTGAAAGAGATGGAAATACCAAACCATCTGACCTGCCTCTTGAGAAACCTGTATGCAGATCAGGAAGCAAGTTAGAACTGGACATGGAACAACAGACTGGTTCCAAATAGGAAAAGGAGTATGTCAAGGCTGTATATTGTTGCCTTGCTTATTTAACTTATATGCAGAGTACATCATGAGAAATGCTGGGCTGGATGAAGCAACAAGCTGGAATCAAGACTGCCAGGAGAAATATCAATAACCTCAGATATGCAGATGACACCACCCTTATGGCAGAAAATGAAGAGGAACTAAAAAGCCTGTTGATGAAAGTGAAAGAGGAGAGCGAAAAAGTTGGCTTAAAGCTCAACATTCATAAAACTAAGATCATGGCATCCAGTCTCATCACTCCATGGGAAATAGATGGGGAAACCGTGGCTAACTTTATTTTGGGGGGCTCCAAAATCACTGCAGATGGTGATTGCAGCCATGAAATTAAAAGACGCTTACTTCTGGGAAGGAAAGTTATGACCAACCTAGATAGCATATTCAAAAGCAGAGATATTACTTTGCCAACAAAGGTCTGTCTCATCAAGGCTATGGTTTTTCCATTAGTCATGTATGGATGTAAGTGTTCGACTATAAAGAAAGCTGAGAGCCAAAGAATTAATGCTTTTGAACTGTGGTGTTGGAGAAGACTCTTGAGAGTCCCTTGGACTACAAGGAGATCCAACCAGTCCATCCAAAAGGAGATCAGTCCTGAGTGTTCATTGGAAGGACTGATGCTGAAGCTGAAACTCCAATACTTTGGCCACCTGATGAGAAGAACTGACTCATTTGAAAAGACCCTGATGCTGGAAAAGATTGAAGGCAGGAGGAGACGGGGACGACAGAAGATGAGATGGTTGAATGGTATCACCAACTCAATGGAGATGAGTTTGAGTAAATTCTGAGAGTTGGTGATGGACAGGGAGGTTTGGCGTGCTGTGCTTCATGGGGTTACAAAGAGCTGGACATAACAGAGCAACTGATCTGAACTGAACACTTTCCTACCAAACCTTCTTACCAAGGTCTGCAATGGCTTTCATGTGCCAAATCCAATAGTTAATTCTCTACCCTCATCACCATTAGATGAGAACATAAAAGTCCGGTTTAGATATAAAAATTGAAAGTAATGATGACTTAAAAATAGTTTATGACTATTTTCTGTCTACTATTGAATCTTCCTCCCCTGGTTCCTCACAGAGGAGTACTGTAAGTTTGAAGTTGAACACAGCTGTGAGGACTGCAGAAATTGTCAAGTAAGAGAGACAAAGAAATATGAATGCACTGCCTTTTATGCCATTAGGTTGGGTGAACCACTTCACTACAACGTAAGAGAAATCCTAATATCCCACAGTTACCAAATCCTGTGTTTCATTTCTTATGGTGTTACTGGGCTTCCTTACAATGAGCAGTAGAATTGGCCTTGACATACCAAATCACCCTCTTGATCTCTCTGCAGCATTTGACACAGCCAATCACAGTATCTTTCTTGAAACCCTCTTTTCCCACGGCTTCTGGAATACAATACTCACTTGGGTTTCCACCCAAGATTCTTCTGTCACCTTTGCTTTTTCTCTTCCCCTTCACCATGACCAAAATACCAGGAAGCCCCAGTGTAACTTCCTTGGCCTTGTTTCCTTTTTTTATCAACATTCATCTATGTGATCTCAACTCAATTAGTCTCAAGAAATTAGACACTATTTGAACTGGTTCCCAGGGATGTCACAGCAAATTACCACAAACTGGTGGCTTAAAACAATAGGAATTTATTTTCTCATAATCCTGGAGCCCAGAAGTCTGAATTAAGGTGTCAGTACATTCCCTCAAATCATTTTCTCAAAGGCTCTAGAGGAGGACCCTTCCTTGCCTTTCCAAACTCTAAAGGCTCCTGGCATTCCTTCACTGTGGCTGTACAGCTCCAGTCTCTATCTCCATCCTTACATGGGCTTCTCTGTGTCTCTCTCAAATCTCCCTTTCTCTTCCCCTACAAAGACACTAGTCATTGGATTTTGGAAGCATTGTAAATCCAGGAATATCTATCTCAAGATTCTTAATTACATCAAGACTCTATTTCCAAATAAGGACACATTCACAGGTATCAGGAGTTAGATCTTAGACATATCTTTAGGGGTGATATAATTTGACTCACTACACTGCCTTGAGGCTAATATCTCCCAGATTCGTAACTTCAGCTTGAAACTCTCCCTTCAATTCTAGTCTCTAAGATCAATACTTAGGCAACTAATAAACGTCTCAAATTTTATATGTCCAGAAGAGAACACTTGATTCCCCAAAACATGTTTCTC
Organism: Oreotragus oreotragus; assembly: GCA_006410675.1. Classification (NCBI taxonomy): domain Eukaryota; kingdom Metazoa; phylum Chordata; class Mammalia; order Artiodactyla; family Bovidae; genus Oreotragus; species Oreotragus oreotragus. Next base: position 349,378 of record SJYX01006116.1, on the reverse strand, counting down.
TCCTAATATTCCCAATCTTAGTAAATGGCATCACCATTGAAACCCCTGGAGTGAACTTGTACTCCTTTCTTTTACTCACAGCAAGTCATCAGTAAACCATCAGCTCTACTTTCAAAATATATCTTGAATCTGACACTTTCTTCCCTCTGTACCATTACTCTCTTATTCTAACCCTCTCCCCACTGGATCTCTTTGCCAGAGTAATGCAGCTGATGCCCTTGTTCATACTTGTGCCTCTCTTCTAATCACTTCTTCTCACAGCAGCCAGACTGACCTATGAAAACATAAATCAGATATTGTCTCTGTATTCAAAACCCTCCAGCAGCTGCTTATCACACTTTGAACAAAATACAAAGTCTTTGCCATGGCCTAGAAGATCCTACAAGATCTAGTTCCACCTACCTCTCTGACTGCAGAGAGTACTTTTCTTCCTTGAGCTCCATCCTTGATGGCCTTCTTGCTGTTCTTTAACATGTCAAGCCAGTTGTATTGCAGTCCTTTGTTCCTGTGGGCCCCTCTACCTGGAATGCACCACTTACAGATATTCACAGGGCTTGTTCCCTCATTTAGCAGTCCTCTGCTTATGTGCTGCTTCCATGGACCATCTACTAAAATAGCATCCCCAGTATCTCTCTCTTCCCTTCTCCTATTTTACTTTTCTTCATAGCACTTATGGCGAGTAGATAGTTGGTCTGTTTCCCCCATTTGAATGTGAATTTCATAAGGCCAACATTGATTTGTTACACTGTATTCATGATGCCCAAATTGATGTATGGCATATAAGAGTTGGTCATTAACTACTTGTTAAAAAAATAAACAAGCAACTACAACGATATTTTAAAATTAGTTAAGGCAATGTAGCCATATTGAAAACTGTTACAAAAAGTAAAAATCACATTAAACCAGTTGAAGATAATATTCACTGAGTGAGTGCTTTGGGGAAATAATGAAGCATTCAGATGCAAATGTTAACATGAATGCTTCCAAACCAATTCTTTCTCCAGTATTTATAATATTTGCTCTAGAAGTTCAGTCTTAAGTTTGTCAAGAAGTCTGTTTCTTACACAGACTGATACAGAGATATTATAGTAAATCTTTTCCTTAAAAAGAATTATGAAGCAAAACCTAATCCAACATAACTTTAACAATGCTTCACCATGCTTAGTACAAAAAAACTTTTTCAAGTAGCTATTATTCCAATTTTTTAAAATCTAATGTGTTTATGATTATCACTGCACAAAATGTTTAAAACACAATTGGTGTGAGAAAGATAGATGATACAATGGCAAATTACACCTACTGGCACCAGAGATAGGCCCATATCATGTTCTGCTACTCATCAGCTATTATAACCAAGAGCAAGTTCTATAGCTTCTTCAAGCTTCGTCTTTCAGTCACTCAGTCAAGTCCAACTCTTTGTGACCCCAGGGACTGCAGCAAGCCCGGCTTTCCTGTCCTTCATTATCATCTGGAGCTTGGTCAAACTCATGTTCATACAGTCAGTGATGACATCCAACCATCTGACTCTCTGTCATCCCCTTCTCCTTCTGCTTTCAATCTTTCCCAGCATCAGGATCTTTTCTAATGCTCTTCACATCAGTGGCCAAAGTACTGGAGTTTCAGCATCGGTCCTTCCAATAAATATTCAGGGTTGATTTACTTTACAATTGACTGGTTTGATCTCCTTGCAGCCGAGGAAACTCTTAAGAGTCTTCTCCAACACCACAGTTCAGACACATCAATTCTTCAGTGCTCAGCATTCTTTATGGTCCAGCTCTCACATTCATACATGACTACTGGAAAAAGCATAGCTTAGACTAGATGGACCTTTGTCAGCAAAGTAATGTCTCTGCTTTTTAATATGCTGTCTAGTTAGTCATAGCTTTACTTCCAAAGAAAAGCATCTTTTAATTCTGTGGCTGCAGTCACCATCTGCAGTGATTTTGCAGCCCAAGGAAATAAAGTCTGTCACTGTTTTCATTGTTCCCCATCTATTTGCCATGAAGTGATGGAACCAGATGCCATGTCTTAGGTTTTGTTTTTTTTTTAATTTTGAGGTTTTAGCCAGCTTTTTACTCTCACCTTCATCAAGAGGCTCTTTAATTTCTCTTCACTTTCTGCCAAAGGGTGGTGTCATCTGCATATCTGAGGTTATTGATATTTCTCCTGGCAATATTGATTCCAGCTTGTGCTTCATCCAGCCCAGCAATTCTCATGATTGCATAAAAGTTAAATAAGCTGGGTGACAATATACAGCCTTGACGTACTCCTTTCCCAATTTTGAACCAGTTGTTGTTCCATGTCTGCCTCTGACTGTTACTTCTTGATTCGCATACAGGTTTCTCAGGAGGCAGGTAAGATGGTCTGGCATTTCCATCTCTAAGAATTTTCATAGTTTGTTGTGATCGACAGTCAAAGGCTTTAGCATAGTCAATGAAGAAGCAGATATTTTTCTGGAATTCTCATGCTTTTTCTGATTTAACAGATATTGGTAATTTGATCTCTGGTTCCTCTGCTTTTTCTAAATACAGCTTGTACATCTGGTAGTTCTTGGTTCACATACTGTTAAGTCTAGCTTGGAGGATTCTGAGCATTACTGAAAGGTAGCTGCTACCATTCGTGAATGACGCCAGGATTTGTGACCTCCAAAGGAGAGGAATTTGATCCAGGGCCAGTGACAAGGTTTGATCACTAAGAGCTTTTTGTGTAATAAAGTTTTATGGAAGTATAAAAGAGATAGAGAAAGCTTCTGACACAGACATCAGAAGGGGACAGAAAGAATGACTCCTTGTCAGTTTTTAGCAAGGAGTTATATACCTATTAGAATGCTGCTAATTAAGAGAAAGGAAATGCCTCAAAACTGAGAGATTTGCACCAGGCCTCTCACCCACAACATGCATTTTGAGAAAACATTGGCACAAGGTGAGTCATCCCAGGCCATAAAAAAATTGACATGAATCTTGAAGAAAAGCAGATTTCCAAACAAATATATATTTCAACATAGCTTTAAAAAGACATTTCCATGAGAAAAATGCATTGGTTAGCACAAGGTTTGAGATAAAGTTCAGATGGATCAAGTGTCACCATGCAACACAGGATAAGAAGTGAAAATAATAAAAAACATTTGCCACTTGCAGTTTTATTTCCTTCTGCAGTTTGGGGGCCTCTGACCTTCCTACCAAGGCTATTAACACTCTCATTACCTTGCTAGCATGTGAAATGAGTGCAATTACACAGTAGTGTGAACATTCTTTGGCATTGCCTTTCTTTGGGATTCCAGTGAAACTGGACTTTTTCCAGTCCTGTGGCCACTGCTGAATTTTCCAAATTTGCTGGCATTGAGTGCAGCACTTTCACAGCATCATCTTTTAGGATCTGAAATAGCTCAGCTGGACTCCATCACCTCCACTAGCTTTATTCATAGTGCTGCTTCCTAAGTGATGCCCACTTGACTTCCATTCCAGGATGTCTGTCTTTAGGTAAGTGATCACACCATCATGGTTATCTGGGTCCTGAAGATCTTTTTTGTGTATTTCTTCTGTGTATTCTTCCCAACTCTTCTTAATATCTTCTGCTTCTCTTAGGTCTACCATTTCTGTCCTTTATTGAGCCCATCTTTGCATGAAATGTTCCCTTGGTATCTCTGATTTTCTTGAGATCTCTAGTCTTTCCCATTCTGTTGTTTTCCTCTATTTCTTTGCCTTGATCACTGAGGAAACCTTTTTTTTATCTCTCCTTGCTATTCTTTGGAACTCTGAATTCAGTTAGGTATGTCTTTCCTCTTCTCCTTTGCCTTTTGCTTCTCTTCTTTTCTCAGCTATTTGTAAGGCCTTCTCAGTTAACTGTTTTGCCTTTTTGTATTTCTATTTATTGGGGATCATTTTGATCACTGCCTCCTGTACAATATTACAAACCTCCATCCATAGCTCTTCAGGTACTATGTCTATCAGATCTAATCCCTTGAATCTATGTGTCACCTCTACTGTATAATCATAAGGGATTTGACTTAGGTCATACCTGAATGGTCTAGTGGTTTTCCCTACTTCATTTTAAGCCTGAATTTTGCAATAATGAGTTCATGATCTGAGCCCCAGTTAGCTCCCAATCTTGTTTTTGCTAACCATATAGAGCTTCTCCATCTTCAGCTGCAAAGAATATAATCAATCTGATTTTGGTACTGGCCATCTGGTGATGTCCGTGTGTAGAGTTGTCTCTTGTGTTGCTGGAAGAAGGTGTTTGCTATGACCAGTGTGTTCTCCTGGCAAAACTGTGTCTGCCCTGCTTCATTTTGTACTCCAAGGCCAAACTTGCCTGTTATTCCAGGTATCTCTTGACTTCTTACTTTTGCATTCCAATCCTCTATGATGAAAAGGATATCTTTTTTGGTGTTAGGTCTAGAAGGCCTTGTAGGTCTTCACAGAACCATTCAACTTCAGTTCTTTGGCATAAGTGGTTTAGGCATAGACTTGGATTACTTTGATACTGAACGGTTTGCCTTGGAAACAAACTGAGATAATTCTGTCATTTTTGAGACTGCACCCAAGTACTGCATTTTGGAGTCTTTTGTTGACTGTGAGGGCTACTCCATTTCTTCTAAGGGATTCTTTCCCACAGTAGTAGATATAATGGTCTCCTGAATTAAATTCACCCATTTCTGTCCATTTTATTAGTTCACTGATTCCTAAAATGTTGATGTTCACTCTTGCCATCTCGTTCCTGTTTGACCACTTTCAATTTGCCTTGATTCGTGGACCTAACATTTCAGGTTCCTATGCAATATTGTTCTTTACTGCATCAGACTTTACTTTCACTACTAGACACATTCACAACTGGGCATTGTTTCTGCTTTGGCTCAGCTTCTTCATTCCTTCCGGAGCTATTTTTCCACTCTTCTCTAGTGCATATCGGACAACTACCAACCTGGGGTGTTCATCTTTCAGTGTCATTTCTCTTTGCCTTTTCATATTGTTCATGGGGCAATTGTTCTCAAGACAAGAATACTGAAGTGGATTGCCATTCTCTTCTCCAGTGGACCACGTTTTGTCAGAACTCTCCACCATGAACTGTTCGTCTTGGGTGGCCCTACATAGCATGGCTCCTAGTTTCATTGAGTTAGACAAGGCTGTGATCCATGTGATCAGTTTGGTTAGTTTTCTGTGACTGGTATCTGCTTTGACTCTTCTATGATGAATGAGGATAAGAGGCTTGTACAAGTCTCCTGATGGGAGAGACTGGCTGTGGGGAAACCTGGGCCTTGTTCTGGTGAGCAAGGCGATTCTCAGTAAATCTTTAATTCAATTTTAGGCTGATAGGTGGGGCTGTCTTCCCTCCCTGTAGTTTGGCTTGAGGCCAATCTATGGTAGGGGTAATGGCAACCTCCTTCAAAAGGCCTTGTGCCAGCACGCCACGGCTCCCAGGACTGTTGTAGCCAGTGCCCCTGACCCCTCAGCAGGCCGTTGTCAACCCATGCCTCTGCTGGAGAGACTCCAGGACACTCACAGGCAAGTCTGGCTCACTCTCTTGTGGTGTCACTGCTCTGGGGGTTCTCAGTTCCTTTGCTGGATCCCCAAGTTGGGAAATCTGTTGTGGGCCTAGAGCTTTCACAACAGTGCAAGAACTCCTTTGCTATAATTGTTCTCTAATTTGTGGATCGCCTACTCTGCAGCTCTCTGGTAGGGCTAATGGAGACCTTCTCCAGGAGCTATGGCATAAGTCTCTAAGCTTAGTTTCTCTTACATAAAACTGGGCAATGCTACCTACCTGACAGATACTTGTGGTTACAACATATGACACATAGTGTTATTACACTACCATTTCACTTGAATTAATGATATATGTTGAGGGCCAAATCACATCCCCTAAAATATAAAAGTATTCATTTCATAAAGCAGGTCCTCTATAAACTCTTTTTTCGGGGGGTGGGGAGGGGAACTCTTATGATCCCACAATAAGAGAAGATGCCATGGAAACAGCTTATTTTTTAAGTAGTGAAGAGTCACAAAAATAATCAGAAATATGTACTGTACATCTACCTAGTCTAGCAGCCTACTAGATGGTCCAGCATGTAGAATTAACACTATTGAACACAAGCACTTTGCCGGGCTCAATAGATGCCTGGTGAATGTCTGTTGAACAACAAATTAATGAATTAGCTAACAAAGGCAGTAACTGAATTTTTAAGACACCTGAGTAAAACTTCTAAATAGCTGGAGGAAGTATTTCTTAGAGAAATCAATGCAAGGTAGTCACCAAGGTGAGAATCATAGCAACCCATGTTAAGAATCCAAGTCTGACCCTTTTACTCTGTATCTGTGAGTAGCAGTTGGCACAATGCCTTAAATACACTAAGCCAGGTTAAGGATAATCCTCCTTCCACCCAACCCCAGACTCAACCTAGCTAAGGTCTTCTGTCACCTAAAGTTAATCTAGTAATTTGCTGGTGAATCCAAAATTATTTTAACTTTTATGACACATTACTAAAATACTCAAAATAATTCTTTTACAATTCTGTTATCAAGCCTCATTAATTCACATTCCTGTAGGCAACAGTTTGGATTACAGAATACTACTGATTGTTTTACACATTTATTATTACTATAACTGATGTACAATAAACAAAAGAACAGGGACATCCCTGGTGATCCAGCAGTTAATACTCCATGCTTTCATTGAAGGGGTAAAGGTTCCATCCCTGGTCAGGAAACTAAGATCCCAGATGCTGTGCAGTGCAAACAAAAAGTGCAAACAAACAAAAAAATTAATTAACAAAGTAGTGTCCCATGGATATTTTCAAAAGGAAAACAATTGCTAGCATCTGACTAGCCATTTAGACTAAGAGTTGTCTTTACAGACAAATTTACCTTATTTATTTATCATAGCAACCTTCTGAAGTAAAGTTTATTATCATTGCATGTCATTTTAGAGTTGAAGTAATAAAGTTCAAAAAAGTTAAACAGCTTGCCCAAGAATATATAACCAGGAAGTCACAGATCAGTTTCAAAACCCTGTGTTCTTTCATCTATAACATTTAATAAAGAAATTAATTGAAGAGTGATTTGATGAAGTACAAAAAGNTTTAGAGTTGAAGTAATAAAGTTCAAAAAAGTTAAACAGCTTGCCCAAGAATATATAACCAGGAAGTCACAGATCAGTTTCAAAACCCTGTGTTCTTTCATCTATAACATTTAATAAAGAAATTAATTGAAGAGTGATTTGATGAAGTACAAAAAGCACTAGAGGAAGAGGAAGGGGATATCACAAATGCACTGTGTGGTTGCAAGTATGTTATTCAACACTGCGTACATCTGACAGGCAACTTAGCCAAACGCACACACATCACCTGAACAAATGTCCTCATCCCAAAATAGGACCTCACAATAACCAATCTCAAAGTATTCTGGTGAAACTAAAACCAAAGTACGTAAAAGTACTTCGAAAATTTAAGACTGGGAAAAATATATTAAAATATTTTATCATTCTGATGATTAGGAATTTGACCTTTTAAAAAGTATAGTCATTCCTCTTGAAGTGTTACTAAAAATCCTCATTTAGTTAGTAAAAACATTTTTCACAAATTACTCAAAAGATAAGCTTAACCTTTGTCTAGCTACAAATGTGTGACATTACACATACACTGGGAGAATAATTCATCATGAAGCTTATTTCAGTATAAAACATGTATAACTCTATCCCAGCATTTTAGTAACACTTATTTTGAAAAAAAGATTTTACTTTTAAGATCATTATGCAAATAATTTATAATTAACTTATCAACAGAAACTTCCTTCTCAAGTATATATTCAAATATATCCAAATCCTGCCTAATTGAAAATAGCCTATGTCAAATAGGGTTAATTCAGTGCAAATATTGTCAGAAAACTATATAATTATGTACCCTGGTGGATAAGATTATAATTCAGATATCTTGAATAAAGAATGATCCTCTATTATCTAAATAGGTCATCCTCTTTAGCTAAGGGCAAAACTTTAGGAAAGCTGTACATGAAGTGATGAGAACAGACTTTCAAGCTAGCCAAATCAAACCTGAAGACTAACAGGGTGACAGATGTCACAATCAGATTACCCTCATCATCTCAACTCAAATATCTTTTATATGGAAATGTCCTGATTTCCATATAATGTCCTATAAAGTTACATAGGATTAGGATAAAGAATATTGGACTAGAATAAGGAATGGTGGAACAGAACCTCTGAAAAGACCATTCCTTCATAAAAGCAACAATAATACAGACAATAGTTGTCAAAGTCAACTTTTTCAGAAGTCTCAAAATTAATCAAAGGCTTACAACGAAGTGAGGGGCATTTATTCAACAAAGTCTCTGGATCTCAGGAAAAACAGAAAGATTTGTGATGTTTCAACTTTCCCTATTCCCATTCCCCTCTCCTTCAGTTCAGTTCATGAATTGCAGCACTCTAGGCGTCCCTGTCCATCACCAGCTCCCAGAGTTCACTCAAACTCATCTATTTCCCATGAAGTGATGGGACCGGATGCCATGATCTTCGTTTTCTGAATGTTGAGCTTTAAGCCAACTTTTTCACTCTCCTCCTTCACTTTCATCAAGAGGCTTTTTAGCTCCTCCTCACTTTCTGCCATAAGGGTGGTGTCATCAGCATATCTGAGGTTATTGATATTTCTCCTGGCAATCTTGATTCCAGCTTGTGTTTCTTCCAGACCAGCGTTTCTCATGATGTACTCTGCATATAAGTTAAATACGCAGGGAGACAATATACAGCCTTGACGTACTCCTTTTCCTATTTGGAACCAGTCTGTTGTTCCATGTGTAGTTCTAACTGTTGCTTCCTGACCTGCATACAGATTTTTCAAGAAAAATTTCCCCTCTCCTTAGCTCTGCAGTAAACTTAAAGACCAAAATCCCATAATTATAGTGAAAAAGCTAGCATCCCGAAGCTCCTGGAAGGACTAGAATGGGGTTGGAATACATCAGAAGTACCACTTTCAGAGAACTATAATTATTTAACTTGTCTAGTAATTAAAATACTCATTTATAGGGCTTTTCTTTATTTTACCTGGCTCAGAGTTTCTCAGTAAAAATAGCCTTTTCCCCCAGGAAGCATGTGGAAAACAGTAAGTGGCAATTGTTTAACATAACAGCTGCCTCAGGCAGCAGTTTGGGCAGAAAAAAAAAAAAAAAAAAGATGATGACCAAAAAACTTTAAAGGAAAATTTGGGGAAAAAGATGGCCATTAAGGCCTTTGAATTTTATATAATCTAGAATCTAGCAGGCCATGCCTGGGGTTATATACATTCTCAGGAAACATCTCAGAAAGCCCTAAACTCTCATCTCTAGCTAACTTTAAGGGTCTACACAAGCAGAAAGTGAAAACTAAGGTAAACAGCTGTAAACCGCCTGCACACTGAAGGCATATTCCAAAATGCACATCAAATTCTTCAGTAAATGCTGGGAGACTTCCTGGCTCTGAGCATTTAAAAAAATCTCTGTCCAATAATTAGTTGACCAATGAGAAAATTGAGTAAAGACTTTAATGACCACAAGCAACAAAAAATACAGACTTTACAGAATTAGCTCAGGAAAATTACTAAGCAAATAGCAACAACAACCAACAACAAAAACAAACATTGGAGGAGGAGAGGAATCTGATTTTGAGTGGTGCCACATTATACTACCTGAAATATTCCATTTTCAACAAAACAGTATAAGATGTATGAAGAAAGTATGCCTCATACACAGAAAAATATTCAATAGAAACTGTCTCTGAGGAAGTCCAGACATCAACCTTACTAGACAAAGATTTTAAATCAGGTATTTTAAATATTTTTGAAGAACTAAAGGAAGTCATATATAAAATAAAAAAGTAAGAGAATAATATTTCACCAAATATCAATAAAGAAATAGAGATTAGTTTTAAAAAACAAAGTCTAGAGGTAGAAATTAAAATAATAGGAATAAAAACATTTCCTAGAAATATTCAACAGCAGATCTGAGCAAGCAAAAAAAAGAACCTTCAGACCAGTCAGTTGAGATTGTTCCTCTCATCTAAGGATCAGATAGAAAAAAAAAGAAAATAAAGGAGTAAATCAAGTATGTGAACATACCTTTAATGGAAATTTCAAAAAAAAAAGAAAAGAAATGGGAAGAAAGAATAGTTAAGGAAATAATGGCTGAAAAACCCCAAATTTGATGAAAACTAAACTACACATTCGAAAAGTTCAACAAACTCCCGGAAAGATAAAAAAGCAAAGAGATTCATAGCTATAAACATCATAATCAAACATTCAAAAGACAAAGAGAAAATCTTAAAAGCAACAAGAGAGAAGAGATTCAAAGGATCTTCAATGAGATGAACAGCTGATTTCTCATCAGAAAATTATGGATGTCAGAAGGCAGTAAGATGGCATGCTCAAAGTGGTGAAATAAAGACCATGATCTAAGAATTTTCCTTCAAAAATTAAGGAGAAATTAAGAGATTCCAAGACAAATAAAAACCAAAAGAACCCCTCACTAGCAAATTTACCCTACAAGAAATACTAACTGAAGTCTTTCAGGCTGAAATGAAAAGACACTAGACAGCAATACAAATCCACACAAAGGAGGAATACTGGTAGTCCAGCAAAGAGTCCGCATTTTTATTGCAGAGGGAACAGGTTAGATCCCTGGCCAGGGAACTAAGATCCCACAAGCCACACAGTGCAGCCTAAATAAATACATAAATAAATAGTCAATCAATTTTTAAAAATCCACACAAAGAAATAAAGAACATTGGTAAAGGTAACTACAGTTGACCCTCCATATTAACTGTTTCTATACCCATGATTCAACAAACCATGGATCAAAAATATTCAAAGAAAATTACATAAAGTTGCCAAAAGCGAAACTTGAATTTGTCACATACCAGCAACTATTTACATAGCAATCATATTGCATTAGGTATTATAAGTAATCAAGAGACGATTTAAAGTATATGGGAGGATGTGTATATTCTACAAGCAAATATCATGCCATTTTATATGAGGGACTTGATTCAGATATGTATCAGAACCAATTTTCCATGGATATCAAGGGACAAATGTACATAAATAAATGTAAAAGAAAATATAGTATATTTGTGTTTGTCTGTAACTTTTTTTCTAACTGATTTAAAAGAAAACTACAAAAGCAATAATTATATCTGTGTTGAAAGGCACATGATGTATAAAGATAAATTGTGTAATAATAACACAAAGGAGAGGGATGAACTGGAGGTCTATGGAAGCAAAAATTTTGTTTACTATTGAAATTAAGCTGGTGTTGACCTAAACCAGATTGTTCTAAATTAAGAGGTCAGTTGTAATCCCACTAGCAATCACTAAGAATATAACTTTAAAATAGTCAAATAAATGACACAGTAATTAAAATAATACTTTAGAAAACACATTTTTAACAAAAAAGGCAATAATAAAGAAATATAAAAACAAAAAATATATAATATATACATAATATAGTAAAACAACAGCCATAAATTCTATCAGTAATTACATGGAAATGGACTAACACTCCAATCAAAAGGAAGATACGGTTGAATAGGCTTTTTAAAAATTGATCCAACATATGCTATTTACAAAACGTACATTTTATATTAAGAGACACAAATAGGTTGAAATTGAAGGCTGGAAATAGTTATACCAGGCTAACAGGTACCAAAAGAGTTGAAGTGGCTAAAATCAAACAAAATAGAATTTAAGACAAAACTGTTACTAGAGAAAAAAGAGAACATTATATGATGATCAAAAGGTCAATCCATCAAAAAGATATAATGAGTACAAATACACCTACCAACTGAGTCTTAAAATATATAAAGCAAAATTCAACGCACTTGAAGGGAGAAACAGACAAATGTATCAATAATAACGAGAGGCTTCAAAATCTCATTTTCAATAATAGAAGAACAAGATTGAGGAACAAGAAGGAAACAGTATTTGAATGGCATTATAAACCAATAGACCTAGAAAACATCAAGAGAACACTCAACAGTAGAAAAAAAAATACATTCTTCTCAAATACATATGGAACATTCTTCAGGGTAGACCGTATGTTAGGTCATAAAATAAGTCTGAATAAATTTAAAGGGATAAAAATGACACAAAGTATGTTCTCTAATCACAGTGGGATGAAATTGGGAAGACAGAGAGGGTAAATAAATGTATCTACTTGTCAACCCCAAAATACTATGTCTCTATATCTCATATTCTAAACTCAAGTTGCATTGAGTCCTACAGCATCTCATCCTCTTCCTTTGGAGCTTCAGTAATGTCCAGGACCAGCCAAAGCCTCAGGATAGCAGCGCACAAAAGTGGGTCTCTGGCAGAGACCTAATAACCATGCAAACCTGAAGGTTCTCAAGTACAACAATGTTCAGGAGTTTCAGCACTGAAACTAGGATACAAAAACAAATAATTAAACCCTGCGGTTAGCAAGGAATTTGTAGTAACTAAGCCGAGTAGTGTGCTTAAGAGCCTTCAGGCAATGAATTTGTTCTCTTCAGCCATCACTATGCAAAAGTGGCTCAGACCGCGAAGCGTGTCTATAATGGGCGAGACCCAGGTTTTTTCAGCACTGAAACTAGGATACAAAAACAAATAATTAAACCCTGCGGTTAGCAAGGAATTTGTAGTAACTAAGCCGAGTAGTGTGCTTAAGAGCCTTCAGGCAATGAATTTGTTCTCTTCAGCCATCACTATGCAAAAGTGGCTCAGACCGCAAAGCGTGTCTATAATGGGCGAGACCCAGGTTTGATCCCTGGGTCGGGAAGATCCCCTGGAGAAGGAAATGGCAATCCACTCCAATACTATTGCCTGGAAAATCCCATGGACAGAGAAGCCTGGTAGGCTACAGCCCATGGGATCGCAAAGAGTCGGACACAACTGAGCGACTTCACTTTCACTTTCATGCAAAAGCAGACGAGGAAGTAGAAGAGCATGGCATTGAATATTTTCTCTGTTCCTGTGAAATTATCAGTTCTCTGTAAAGTTGTGTCAGTTATCTGCAAGCTTTAAAAAATCTGTTCTTAGGACTACTGTTTACAGGATATAAAAAAATTGGGGTAAAGATGGGCTATCTTTAAAAGCAGGAGTTAAAAAGAGCTGGAAGAAATGAGGTTCATTTGGGATAAATTCATGAATATTCATATGGCAATTTCTAAGCAGTATTTAATAAAAATAAGCTTGTAAAATAAGCCAGGTCTGTAACAGAAAGAGAGGCCTCATTTAACTTTCTGGATATAGATTTGTGGCAGATAGACTGGGGATATCATTTGCACTCCTCCATGAAGTTTCACTATGAACAAAACTAGTAGAGGTGATGGAATTCCAGTTGAGCTGTTTCAAATCCTGAAAGATGATGCTGTGAAAGTGCTGCACTCAATATGCCAGCACATTTGGAAAACTCAGCAGTGGCCACAGGACTGGAAAAGGTCAGTTTTCATTCCAATTTCAAAGAAAGGCAATGCCAAAGAATGCTCAAACTACCACACAATTGCATTCATTTCACATGCTAGTGAAGTAATGCTCAAAATTCTCCAAGGCAGGCTTCAGCAATATGTGAACCATGAACTTCCAGATGTTCAAGCTGGTTTTAGAAAACGCAGAGGAACCAGAGATCAAATTGCCAACACCCACTGGATCATGGAAAAAGCAAGAGAGTTCCAGAAAAACATCTATTTCTGCTTTATTGACTATACCAAAGCCTTTGACTGTGTGAATCACAATAAACTGTGGAAAATTCTGAAAGAGATGGGAATATCAGACCACCTGACATGACTCTTGAGAAATCTGTATGAAGGAAGCAATAGTTAGAATTGTACATGGAACAACAGACTGATTCCAAATAGGAAAAGGAGTATGTCAAGACTATATATTGTTACCTTGCTTATTTAACTTATTTGCAGAGTACATCATGAGAAATGCTGGGCTGGAAGAAGCACAAGCAATCATCAAGATTGCTGGGAGAAATATCAATAATCTCAGATATGCAGATGACACCACCCTTATGGCAGAAAGTGAAGAGGAACTAAAGGGTCTCTTGATGAAAATGAAAGAGGAGAGTGAAAATGTTGGCTTAAAGCTCAACATTCAGAAAACTAAGATCATGGCATCCAATCCCATCATTTCATGACAAATAGATGGGGAAATTCTAGATGTGTATAAGAGACAGGATGACACCACCCTTATGGCAGAAAGTGAAGAGGAACTAAAGGGTCTCTTGATGAAAATGAAAGAGGAGAGTGAAAATGTTGGCTTAAAGCTCAACATTCAGAAAACTAAGATCATGGCATCCAATCCCATCATTTCATGACAAATAGATGGGGAAACAGCAGATACAGTGGCTGTCATTTTGGGGGGCTCCAAAATCATTGCAAATGGTGATTGCAGCCATGAAATTAAAAGACATGTACTCCTTGGAAGGGAAAGTTATGACCAACCTAGACAGCATTAAAAAAGCAGAGACATTACTTTGCCAACAAAGGTCCATCTAGTCAAGGCTATGGTTTTTCCAGTGGTCATGTATGGATGTGAGAGTTGGACTATAAAGAAAGCTGAGCACGGAAGAATTGATGCTTTTGAACTTGGTGTTGGAGAAGACTCTTGAGAGTCCCTTGGACTGCAAGGAGATCCAACCAGTCCATCCTAAAGGAGATCAGTCCTGGGTGTTCATTGGAAGGACTGATGTTGAAGCTGAAACTCCAATACTTTGGCCACCTGATGCAAAGAGCTGACTTACTTGAAAAGACCCTGATGCTGGGAAAGATTGAGGGCAGGAGGAGAAGGGGACAACAGAGGATGAGATGGTTGGATGGCATCACTGACTCGATGGACATGGGTTTGGGTGGACTGCAGGAGCTGGTGATGGATAGGTAGGCCTGGCATGCTGCGGTTCATGGGGTCGCAAAGAGTCAGACATGACTGAGCAACTGAACTGATGAAGTTTCAGCTGAAGTTAGTGTGGATTTCTCAAGGATATGACTGTGCTGCACTCTCTAGACTCCAATGATGGAAGTGATAACTCTGTTTCATCAGATAACCTGATCTTGTCTCTTCAGGACAAGAAGGTTTATGAGACAGGGGTTTAGTATCATTTTTATAACTAGATTCCAGCCCTAATCCATATTCTGGCTCTCCCAAGCCACTAATGCTGAAGAAGTCCCAGCGATGTTCCCCATCTAGCCCCCTGAAACTTCCACCTGCTTTGTTTCAAGCTCCAGTCTCAAGTATATAGGTTTAGACTATATTCCCCAGTTATTTTTCTTTCAGCATCTTAAATACAAAAGAGCTAACAACATTAATAATGGCTAATGTAAAGGTCTTCCTAAGGGGATCAATGGTAAAGAATTCTCCTGCAAAGAAGGAGATGTGAATTCAATCCTTGGGTCAGGAAGATCCCCTAGAGAAGGAAATGGCAACCCACTCCAGTATTCTTGCCTGGAGAATCCCATGGACAGATGAGCCTGGCAGGCTACAGTACATGGGATTGCAAAAGAGCTGGACACAACTTAGCAATTAAATAACAACAATTTAACTGATAATGAAATCAAGTCATGAGATTTTGTATTATCTTGAAATATACCCAAACTCTTGACATTTGAAACCAATTCTCTTTCATCTAATGGGCCACACACTCACCTTGAGGATCAACTTCTTTCGCTAGCTTCAACGCATCTGAGTTTGCAAGATCGGTGTTGGCTGGGGTAACAGCCAGAATCAGACAGTTCTCCCGTGTGATGAACTGCATAATCATTTCTCGGATCTGGTACTCAATATCTGGAGGCTGATCTCCCACGGGTACTTTAGTAATTCCGGGTAGGTCAATCAGGGTTAGATTTAACACTGAGGAAAGGGAAAAAAAAAAGTCTTACGTGTACCATCAACACTGAAAGATATCAACAAGGCAGAATCATGTGTTATTTTCATAGAAATGAAACAAGCTGAGCTTTATATAATGTGTATCTAAAGAGTTCCAACTCATGCGCATAGAATAAAACAGGACAGAATTCAAACTGACCTTGCAAATTTTCTCTATTTTTATGATATGATTGTGCTAAGCCAAATGATCATTTTAACATAATTTAAGAAGCACTGATTTGCATACCTAATAGCTTTCTCAGAGAGCTGCCATGTTTGTAACTAGGGGCCTATAATTCAAACACGCAACAATAAGCAAATATACTGTCTGTCTTGTACTTCCCTTTTGGAGAAGAAAATGGCAATCCACTCCAGGACTACTGCCTGGAAAATCCCATGGACAGAAGAGCCTAGTAGGCTACAGCCCATGGGGTCGCAAAGAGTCGGACACGACTGAGCGACTTCACTTCACTTCACTTGTACTTCCCTTTAAATGGTGTAAAAATTCTCAGAGTAAGGTTCGTCCTTCCTTTTAAAAGCATTATGCATTATTTACAAAGTGTTAACCACTTAGCCTGGGCTTCCAAGGTGGCTGAGTGGTAAGGAACCTGATTGCCAATGCAGGAGACATAGGTTCGACCCCTGGGTGGGGAAGATTCCCTGGAGAAGGAAATGGCAGCTCACTCCAGTATTCTCGTCTGAAAAATCCCATGGGCAGAGGAGTCTGGTGGGCTACAGGCTATGGGGTCACAAAGGGTCAGACTCAACTTAGAGACTAAACAATAGCAACAAGTCGCTTAGCTTTTTGGAAAGCAGTTAGTCACAAAGCTAGTGTGCAGCCTCTACAGCCAGACCCACAGAGCACCGTTTTGGAAACCCAGGAAACTACTAAGTCAGTGACTCCAGCCCTGACCTGGCTATCGTTCTCTCTATACACAAAAGCTCCAAGTCTCTCTATACACTTGGCTCCAAGACCTCTTGGGAAGTCATAATTGAGCATTTCATGGTCCAATTTAAAAGCAACAGAGCTGGGGAGAAGATTAGAGATGAAAATCTGTCCAAATAAAATCTTAGTCATTCTGGAGGCTATTTATTCTGTATTACCCACCAAGAACTGGTTATCTAATTTATAAGTTTTTGCTGACAGTCTGGAGAGAAAAATCACAGTTGATTCCTCAGAAAGAGAATAAATAAGAATATATAGGACTGAAAGAAAATTCATTAAAGAAAACTCAACCATAGAACCAAGCACCTCTAAGATTTCTGCAAAAGCTGAAGCTACTAATAATGGAAGTTTTCAGGCATTCTTCTTTGGAATTCTAAGTTTAAAATATACATAAAGAAAACTTTGTAAAATAATGTACTCAATTCTCTTTCACAAATTATCTCCTCCTGACTCCCATAAACAATTCTATCAGCTGTTTGGGTTATATCATTTACTGAAGTACCATAAGCACAATCTTAGACACCAAGATTTTTTGAGAGAAAAAAAGCCATTTTACATAAATAATGTATGTTAATTAACATACATAGTAAAAGTTTTTCAGGACAAGAATTTGGAATTTTGTTATTTTACTTACCATGTGGGGAATAGACTCGTAAATTAATGGGTATGGAGGAAATGCCTTTATTCATTCCAGTTACTCGATCTGTTTCAGCTTCAATCTCATGGCGAACTTCATCAAAATCTGTAAATTTTTTTCCTTTGCAGTGCAGAAATTCAGCATATTCTATAAAAGACAAATTAATACAATCTAAAATTCAGGTACTTTTGCAGTAATTATAAGGAAATGATGCTTCTTTAATTACAAGTCAAAGTATCCAATATTGCCTCTTCAGCCATCATAATGAGAGAACATGGAGCTAACTAAAAAGCACAGTTAACACTTGAGAAATCTCAAACACAGTACAAATGCTAATGGTGAAAAATTGCTAATTTTCAGATTAGCAATTAAGTATTATAAGCAGTCTTTAAACTGCAAAGCCTATTAAATAAAGAGAATTCTGGCACTCCAAATGATATAACAAATAACAGCAACCAATTGCCAGAGAAATTAGAGCTGGAATATACAAAAACCTACTTACTAATTCTATTAACATGTCCTTTCTGAATATCACCACTTTATCATGATGGATGCTAAACCAAGTATGTTAGATCCATGAATCAAGGTAAATTGGACATAGTAAAGAGGAGATGGCAAGAGTGCACACTGACGTCTTAGGAATCAGTGAACTAAAATGGATGGAAATCAGCGAATTTAATTCCGATTACCATTATATTTACTACTGTGGGAAAGAATCACTTAGGAGAAATGCAACAGCCCTTATAGTCAACAAAAGAGTCCGAAATGCAGTACCTGGGTGCAATCTCAAAAACAACAGAATGATCTTGGTTTGTTTCCAAGGCAAATCATTCAACATCACGGTAATCCAAGTCTATGCCCCAACTGCTAATGCTGAAGAAGCTGAAGTCAATTTTATGAAGATCTCCTACAAGAGCTTCTAAAACTAGCACCAAAAAAGGAAAAAAAGATGTCCTTTTCATCACAAGGGATTGGAATGCAAAAGTTGGAAGTCAAGAGATACCTAGAGTAAAAGGCAAGATTGGCCTTGGAGTATAAGATGAAGCAGGGCAAAGGCTAATAGAATTTTGTCCAGAAAACATACTGGTCCTAGCAAACACCCTCTCCAACAACACAGAAGACAACTCTTCACATGGACATCACCATGGTCAATACCAAAATCAGATTGATTATGTTCTTTGCAGCCAAAAACGGAGAAGCTCTATACAGTCAGCAAAAACAAGACCCGGAGTTGACTGTGGCTCCAATCATGTACTCCTTATTGCAAAGTTCAGGCTTAATTTGAAGAAAATGGTGAAAACTACTAGGCCATTCAGGTATGACCTAAATCAAATCCCTTATGACTATACAGTGGAGGTGACAAATAGATTCAAGGAATTAGATCTGGTAGACAGAATGCCTGAAGAACTATGGACAAAGATTCATAACATTGTAAAGGAGGTGGTGACCAAAACTATCCTCAAGAAAAAGAAATGCAAGGAGGCAAAATGGTTGTTTGTGGAGGCCTTAGAAATGGCTGAGAAGAGAAGAGAAGTGAAAGACAAGAGAGAATGGGAAAGATACACCCAAATGAATGCAGAGTCCCCGAGAATGGAAAGGAGACATAAGGAAACCTTTCTAAGTGAACAATGTTTAAAAAAAAAAAAAGAAAGAAAGAAAGAAAACAATAGATCGGGAAAGACTAGAGATCTCTTCAAGAAAGCTGGGAGCTATCAAGGGAATATTTCATGCAAGGACAGGGATGATAAAGGAAAGAAACAGTAAGGACCTAACAGAAGCAGAAGAGACTAAGAAGAGGTGGCAGGAAGTTCTTCTATATAGAACTATACAGAAGAAAATACAAGAAGGGTCTTAATTACCTGGAAAACCATGATGGTGTGGCCACTCACCTAGAGCTAGACATCCTGAACTGTGAAATCAAGTGGACCTTAGGAAACATTACTACAAACAAAGCTAGTAGAGGTGATGAAATTCCAGCTGAGCTATTTCAAATGCTAAAAGATAATGCTGTGAAAGTGCTGCACTCAATATGTTAGCAAATTTGGAAAACTCAGCAGTGGCCACAGGATAAGAAAAGGTCAGTTTTCATTCCAATCCCAAAGAAGGGCAATGCCGAAGAATGTTCAAACTACTGTACAATTGCACTCATTTCACATGCTAGCAAAGTAATGCTCAAAATCCTTCAACCTAGGCTTCAGCAGCATGTGAAATGAAAACTTTCAGACGTACAAGTTGGATTTAGAAAAGGCAGAGGAACCAGAGATCAAATTGGCAACATTTGCTGGATTACAGAGAAAGCAAGGAAATTCCAGAAAAACACATACTTTTGCTTCAATGACTATTCTAAAGCCTTTGTGTAAATCACAACTGGAAAATTCTTGAAGACATGGGAATAGCAGACCCCTTTACCTGTCTCCTGAGAAATCTGTATGCAGGTCAAGAAGCAACAGTTAGAACTTCCATGAAACAACTAACTGTTTCAAAATTGGGAATGGAGTACATCAAGGCTGTGTATTGTCACCCTGCTTATTTAACTTCTATGCAGAGTACATCATGCAAAATGATGGCTGGATGACTCACAAACTGTAATCAAGATTGCTGATCAACAACCTAAGACATGCAGATGATACCACTCCAATGACAGAAAGCGAAGAGAAACTAAAGAGCCTCTTGGTAAGGGTGAAAGGAGAGAGTGAAAAAGCTAGATTACAACTCACCATTCAAAAAATGAAGATCATGGCATCTGGTTCCATTACGTCACGGTGAATAGAAGGGGGAAAAGTGGAAACAGTGACATATTTTATATTCTTAGGCTCCAAAATCACTGCAGATGGTGACTGTGGGCATGAAATTAAAAGATACCTGCTCTTTGGAAGAAAAGCTATGACAAACCTAGAGATTAGGATATTAAAAAGCAGAGGCATCACTTTTCCAACAAAGATTCTTATAGTCCAAGCTATGCTTTTTCCAGAAGTCATGTACAGATGTGAGACTTGAACCATAAAGAAGGCTGAGCACCAAAGAATTGATCCTTTCAAATTGAGGTGCTGGAGAAGATTCTTGAGAGTCCTTTGGACTGCAAGCAGATCAAACCAGTCAATCCTAAAGGAAATCAACGCTGAATATTCACTGGAAGGACAGATGCTAGGCTAAATCTCGAATATTTTGGCCACCTGATGCAAAGAGCTGACTCACTGGGAAAGATTGAGGACAGAAAAAAAAGGTAGTGACCAAGGATGAGATGGTTGGTGTTACGCCCGAAGTCCGAGTCCCAAAAACTGAGAGAATAAGACGTCCACAGCAATGCAAAAGCAAAAAGGGGTTTATTACTAGCTCGAGCTAGGGCTCAAGTCGCATCCAGCGCAGTGGAGTCGAACAAGAGCCCTGAGCCCAGAATTACAGCAGTATTTATAGGTTTAGAATAAAGACAGGGAGTTGGCAAGGGCAGATTGGCTGCAGGGGTTTCCTGGTATTTACTAATTGGCTAATCTTTATTGGCTGCAGGGGTTTCCTCAGTTCAGTTCAGTTCAGTTACTCAGTCCTGTCCGACTCTTTGCGACCCCATGAATCGCAGCACGCCAGGACTCCCTGTTCATCACCATCTCTCGGAGTTCACTCAGACTCATGTCCATTGAGTCCGTGATGCCATCCAGCCATCTCATCCTCAGTCGTCCCCTTCCCTCCCTGCCCCCAATCCCTCCCAGCATCAGAGTCTTTTCCAATGAGTCAACTCTTCGCATGAGGTGGCCAAAGTACTGGAGTTTCAGCTTTAGCATCATTCCTTCCAAAGAAATCCCAGGGTTGATCTCCTTCAGAATGGACNTGTCTTTTACGTCCTGATAGGCTCAAACCAGGCTACGGGGAGTATGCTGATTGGACAAGTCCTGGCATCCACGGGGATGACCTCACTGGGCAATGACTCAGCTTTTCATGTGAGGCCTACCTTAGTCCCTGAAGCCTGTCATGGTGTTTGTTAGGTCCCAACAAAGACACCAGGAAAGTAATTCAGGAGAATAGCAACAGTTAGCTGACCCCTCCATTCTTTATTTTTGGCCTTTCTAATGCTTTTAATTTTCAAGTGAGTCATTTATTTAATTGAAAACTGTCTTATGAAGCTGTATAGGAAAGCATGCTTGGAAACCAAAATGACAATCCATTGTTTTTATTGAAGGGTAAGTGGCATTTTCCGTTAATTTTTAAACCTGAGACAAGAAGGTTACTAGCTGGCTTTGCAAGGGCCTGTCTAACCTTTGACTTTTACTTTTGGTGTATTTGTTAGTTAAAATTGGGAGCTTTCTAATTCTCCAAGTTAGCTGGTGTATTTTAAGGAAAAAGTGAAAATACTAAAGAAACTTGGTTTTTTTCACACACACATAAAAGAGACCTATTTAGTGTCCCTCTCTCTATTCCCCCCTCTTCTTCGCTCTCCTTCTATCATGACAGTAGGTTAAAAGTTCACTTATGAAAAAAAAAATCTCTTTTCTCCTTCAACCATGTGATGGAGAAACTATTGAAAAGCATGGTCTTAATTTTTTTTTTTTTTTCAGAAATTCCTGTCTCTTTAAAACCACTCAAATTAATTTAAACTAAATTGTAACCAGAAAGCCTCTTTGTTTATTCCATTAACGGTAGGTAAACGGGGGAGGGTGCCATNGAGAAACTATTGAAAAGCATGGTCTTAATTTTTTTTTTTTTTTCAGAAATTCCTGTCTCTTTAAAACCACTCAAATTAATTTAAACTAAATTGTAACCAGAAAGCCTCTTTGTTTATTCCATTAACGGTAGGTAAACGGGGGAGGGTGCCATTTTGAATAAAAAACAGAAATCTATGCTCTCTGCTGAGTTTCCCAGGTGGCACTAGTGGTAAAGAACCCACCTGCCAATACAGGAGACTTAAGAGTTAATCTTTAATGTATATAAATCTTCTTCATCTGCCTCTTTTTAACTTTGCATATCTATTCTTTCTTTCTTTTCTTTCATCCTCTCCTCTCCACGTATTTGTTAGTTTTACTATCATTGCTTTATTCCCCACTTGGCACCTTGCTTTAGTTTTGTTTCCAGTTTGTGCTTTAGTTAGTTTTGTTCCAGTAGATGTCATTTTTGGTTTCCTTGTTAGCCGGGTCAATCTATTGTACTTCATTTTTGCTGGGCTCTTTGATTTTGCTTATGGGTATATATGTATGTGTGTATATTCAGCCACATTTTTGATTTTTGTTATAAACCTCTGCATCTATGTTGGGCTTTTGCAGTTCTGAGGAGTTTTTCTTTTTTTCTTTTTTCTTTCTTTCTTTTTTTCTTTTCTCTTTTTTATTATTTTAATTTTTAAGCCTATTTTTTTTCCTGCATTTATCCCTTTGTTTGCCTTTCCTACTGCTCTTTTTCCCTTACAGTTAATCTTTAATATATATAAATCTTCATCTATGCCTATTTAACTTTGCATATCTATTCTCTCTTTCTTTTCTTTCTTTCCTTTCCTCTCCACATATTTGTTTTCCATGCAAATGGGAAGCAAAAGAAAGCTGGAGTAGCAATCCTCACATCAGAGAAAATAGGCCTTAAAATAAAGAAGGTTACACAGGATAAGGAAGGACATTACATAGTGATCAAGGGATCAATCCAAGAGGAAGGCATAACAATTGTAAATATCTATGCACCCAATACAGGAGAACCTCAATACATAAGACAACACTAACAGACATAAACAGAGAAATTAACATTAACCCAATAATAGTAGGAGACTTTAACACTCTACTCACATCAGTGGACGGATCATCAAAACAAAATAAGGAAGCACAAGTCTTAAATGATACATTAGATGAAATGGATCTCAGTGATATCTTCAAGACATTGCATCAAATGCAGAAGAATACACCTTCTTCTCAAGTGCCCATGGAATATTGTCCAGGATAGACCACATCTTGGGTCACAAATCAAACCTCAGTAAACTTAAGAAAATTGAAATTGTATTAAACATCTTCTCTGACCACAATGCTATGAGACTAGATACCAATTATTAAAAAAAAAACAAAAAACTGTAAGAAACACAAATGGAGATTAAATAACACATTTCTAAATAACCAACAGGTCATTGAAGAAATCAAAAGGGAAATCCAAAAATTTCTAGAAAAAAATGACAATGAAAACGACAACTAAAAACCTATGGAATGCAGCAAAAGCAGTTCTAAGAGGGAAGTTTATAGCAGTACAATCCTACCTTAAGAAACAAGAAAAACATCGAATAGACAACCTAACTCCACACCTAGAACAACTGGAAAAAGAAGCACGAAACAACCCAAAATTAGTAGAAGGAAAGAAATCCTAATGATCTGAGCAGAAATAAATCAAAAAGAAATGAAAGAAATGACAGTAAAGATTCAGTTCAGTTCAGTCACTCAGTCATGTCTGACTCTTTGCAACCGCATGACTGCAACACCCCAGGCTTCCCTGTCCATCACCAACTCCCAGAGCCTACTCAAACTCATATCCATTGAACCGGTGACACCGTCCAACCATCTCATCCTCTGTTGTCCCCTTCTCCTCCCGCCTTCAATCTTTCCCAGCATCAGGGTCTTTTCCAGTGAGTTAGCTCTTCGCATCAGGTGGCCAAAGTATTGGAGTTTCAGCTTCACCATTTGTCTTTCCAATGATTCAGCACTGATTTCCTTTAGGATGGACTGGTTGGGTCTCCTTGCAGTCCAAGGGACTCTCAAGAGTCTTCTCCAACACCACAGTTCAAAAGCATCAATTCTTCAATGTTCAGCTTTCTTTATAGTCCAACTCTCACATCTATACATGACTGCTGGAAAAACCATAGCCTTGACTAGATCGACCTTTCCTAGCAAAGTAATGTCTCTGCTTTCTATGCTATCTAAGCTAAGCTAAGTCACTTCAGTTGTGTCCGACTCTGTGTGACCTAGGTTGGTCATAACTTTCCTTCCAAGAAGTAAGTGTCTTTTAATTTCATGACTGCAGTCACCATCTGCAGTGATTTTGGAGCCCAGAAAAATAAAGTCTGACACTGTTTCCATTGCTTCCCCATCTATTTGCCATGAAATGATGGGACCAGATGCCATGATCTTTGTTTTCTGAATGTTGAGCTTTAAGCCAACTTTTTCACTCTCCACTTTCACTTTCATCAAGAGGCTCTTTAGTTCTTCTTCACTTTCTGCCATAAGGATGGTGTCGTCTGCATATCTGAGGTTATTGATATTTCTCCCAGCAATCTTGATTCCAGCTTGTACTTCCTCTAGCCCAGCATTT
>SJYX01006116.1:268436-284095 GCA_006410675.1 Oreotragus oreotragus | reverse complement strand
CTTTTGTTGACCATGATGGCTACTCCATTTCTTCTGAGGGATTCCTGCCCACAGTAGTAGATATAATGGTCATCTGAGTTAAATTCACCCATTCCAGTCCATTTTAGTTCACTGATTCCTAGCATGTCGACATTCACTCTTGCCATCTCCTCTTTGACCACTTCCAATTTGCCTTGATTCATGGACCTGACATTCCAGGTTCCTATGCAATATTGCTGTTAAACATTCACAGATGACAAAAGCCATACATTGTCAAAAATGCAGAGATCAAAAGCAGGTATTTTTAGCTCATATCATGACAGCTCTTGATATCATATTCTTTCTTTAAAGCCTCTTCGCTCCCTTCTATCCTCTAGCTCTTCCTTTCTAGTCACTCTGGGAGTCCACTGCTGGTCATGTGACCCTTCCTTTAACCAACATTCTCTTCTCTTCTTTGCAACTCTATCCCTCCAGTGCACTCATCTTACAAAACTCTGACTCCAGGAGTTTTCTCTCTATGACACCATGAGTCTGAGCACAATCTGAAGCTATCTGTACTATCACAATAGTACAGTTCATCCCTGATACAAATTAATGGTCTCCAACCTAGGCGTTGTCAGTCAAAGTATGTTCTGATCAGCTACCTCATCCGTAAAAACAACTACAAACCTCCACTACTTCTTTTAACTTAACCTCCCTCTACACCCCTATGTCCAGCAGAATTTAGCTAGTCAGTTCAATCACCGAATCGTGTCCAACTCTTTGTGACCCCATGGGCTGCAGCACTCCAGGCCTCCCTGTCCATCACCAACTCCCAGAGCTTACTCAAACTCATGTCCATCAAGTCAGTGATGCCATCCAACTATCTCATCTTCTGTTTTCCCCTTCACCTCCTGCCTTCAATGTTTCCCAACATCAGGGTCTTTTCAAACGAGTCAGCTCTTTGTATGAGGTGGCCAAAGTATTGGAGTGTCAGCTTCAGCATCAGTCCTTCCAATGAATATTCAGGACTGATTTCCTTTAGGATGGACTGGTTGGATCTCCTTGCAGTCCAAGGGACTCTCAAGAGTTTTCNGCATGAGGTGGCCAAAGTACTGGAGTTTCAGCTTTAGCATCAGTCCTTCCAATGAACACACAGGACTGATCTCCTTTGGGATGGACTGGTTGGATCTCCTTGCAGTCCAAGGGACTCTCAAGAGTTTTCTCCAACACCACAGTTCAAAACCATCAATTCTTCTGTGCTCAGCTTTCTTTATAGTGCAACTCTTACATCCATACATGACTACCGGAAAAATCACAGCTTTGACTAGATGGACCACTGTTGGTAAAGTAATGTCTCTGCTTTTTAATATGCTGTCTAGGTTGGTCATAGCTTTTCTTCTAAGGAGCAAGCATCTTTTAATTTCATGGCTGCAGTCACCACCTGCAGTGATTTTGGAGCCCAAAAAAATAATGTCTGTCACTGTTTCCATTGTTTCCTCATCTATTTACCATGAAGTGATAGGACCAGATGCCATGATCTTCGTTTTCTAAATGTTGAGTTTTAAGCCAAGTTTTTCATTCTCCTCTTTCACTTGCATCAAGAGGCTCTTTAGTTCTTCTTCACTTTCTGCCATTAGGGTCATGTCATCTGCATATCTGAAGTTATTGGTATTTCTCCCAGCAGTCTTGATTCCAGCTTGTGCTTCTTCCAGTCCAGCATATCTCATGATGTACTCTGCATATAAGTTAAATAAGCAGGGTGACAATACACAGCTTTGACGTACTCCTTTCCCTATTTGGAAGCAGTTTGTTGTCCGTGTGCAGTTCTAACTGTTACTTCTTGACCTGCATACCAATTTCTCAGGAGGCAGGTCAGATGGTCTGATACTCCCCTCTCTTGAAGAATTTTCCAGATCTTGTTGTGATCCAGACAGTCAAAGTCTTTGGCATAGTCAATAAAGCAGAAGTAGATGTTTTTCTGGAACTCTCTTGCTTTTTTTTGATGATCCAAAAAAAGCCACCTCTTCTTAATATCTTCTGCTTCTGTTAGCCGAGGTCATCAAAGATATTCTTTCTTATCTTCCTGTTCCTTTATTTACAAACAACTCTGCCTCACTCAACCCTGCCTTCAATCTTTTGGTCACATAGTACAGTTTACACTGCAGAGTCAATTATTTGCCTGGATCCTTGACCCCTTGTTCTCCCAGGTACTCCATCAAGCATTTCCCACCCCTCCTTTATCTTCATCTTTTCATATTCTCCCGACTCCCCGACTCCTTTTGTTCTGAAAATATGCAAGTCTCCTCCATCCTATAAAAAGCGGAACTCCCTTAGCTAGACTGCACTCTAGCTATCACTTACTGTATTTGTTTCTACTAAGGTTGCTGTAACAAAGTATCTCAAACTGGGTGGCTTAAAACAAGAGAAATTTTATTGTTTCAGTTCTGTAGTATAGAAGTCCAAAAATCAGCACAACCATGCTTTCTCCAAAAGCTGGAGAGAATAATCTTTTCCATAACATTCTCTTAGTTTCTGGTGGCTGCCAGCAATCCTTGGCATTCTTTTTTTGTTAAAAGCTAAAAATATATTTCTCTGGGTTCTTACAGGTACATATGGCTCATTAACAGTGTTATACAAAAACACACTACAAGACACAGTATATTTCTTAAATATTGTGATATATGAGGTCCCAACAACAACATTTGAAAACAGACATGTAAACTGGTGAAAAAACACATTTACTGTCTAAATCAGGTATGCCATCTCTTGCCTAATCCTTGGCATTCTTGGCTTGTGGATGCATCACCCCAATCCCCGCTAACACTGTCACATGGCATTCTCCCTGTGTGTCTGTACCCAAACTTCTCTTCTCATGTGAGGACACAAGTTATTGGATTAGGACCCATTATAAGCCAGTCTTTACTTGATTCCCCACCTTAACTTGCTTACATCTGCACATATGTATTTTGAAATATGGTCACAATCTGAGGTTGACATGAATTGGGGGGGGGGGTGAAATTCAACTCAGGACACTCATTTTTACAAACATTCCTCTACACCCTCTGTAACCAGTGTCCCCCAACTGCTCTGAGACAGAACTCACTGAGGTCAGCAGAGCCTCTCAACTCCAGGCTTCACTTAAGTAAACAGACCAGGTGCACTTGACACTGGTAATCACTCCTCCTCCACGGAACTCTACCCACTGGCTTCCTCCATGATGCCCTATCAAGGTTTCCTCCTATCTTTCAATCCATTTCTTCTTTCCATGGGTTTCTTTTTCTCCTGACACTTAAATTCTGGTGGTCCCTAGTATGTCCCTTTTACTATTTTTTGCATTTCCCCCTGGGTAACTATATTCACCTTTTGGTTTGAAACACAACTGTATGACTTCCAAATCTACATTTCTAGCCTCCAAACTGCAGACTTGAATATCCATCTGCTTGAGTGTGCTTCAAACACCTCAGCTTATCATATTTCCTGAAACAACCTTCAGTTTTCTCAGTTTACTTGACATCAGCACCATTGATTCAGTAATCCAAGCTAAAAATCTGGATATCTTGCTCTTCTTTCTGTTTATATATATTTTTTTCCTATATTATGTCTTTTTTTAGTTTTATCTCTTTTTTAAGTATTTTTTTTTATTGGAGGATCGCAAAGTCGGACACGACTGAGCGACTTCACCTTCACCTTCAACTGCTTTACAATATTGTGTTGGTTTCTGCCATACATCAACATGAGTCAGCCATAGGTATATACATGTCCTCTCCATCCTGAAAACCTCTACCATCTCCCACTCCATCCCATCCCTCTAATACAATGTTTCATAATACACAAGAACACATAGGTACTTAATGGACAAACATATAATGACTAATAGTAATAAAGCCCAGCATTCTTAAACCCATCTCCAATACAAGAGCCAAAACTGTCCAATACCATTCCATCCACCTGTGCACTTCCTCATCCCATGTCCTTCCCTCTTCCAAGCTCTTGTTTTGTCACCTGAACAGCTCACTCCAGAGTCATGCTCTGAGTCGTGTCCTGTAGAATCCACCCTCTTCCTCCTCATCACAGTAACCGATTTAGCATGTAAAGCTGACTACACTATCCCCTTACTCTGACACGTATGAGGTTCTCCATTGTCCACAGGTTCTTCATATATGGTATCCCAATCTCACACTCACACAAACACTATATGGTTGAGCAACCTTACTATATGCCTCAACTCCAAGCTTTTCTTCCCACTCACTTTCAGGAATGCTGCTGCTGTTGCTAAGCCACTTCAGTTGTGTCTGACTCTATGCGACCCCATAGATGGCAGCCCACCAGGCTCCTCTGTCCCTGGGATTCTCCAGGCAAGAATACTGGAGTGGGTTGCCATTTCTGCATGCATGCATACATGCATGCTAAGTCGCTTCAGTCGTGTCCAACTCTCTGCAACCCCATGGACAGCAGCCCACCGGGCTCCTCTATCCATGGAATTCTCTAGGCAAGAATACTGGAGTGGGTTGCACTTTCAGGAATATTCCACCCCTTTTCTGTGTCATTCTAAACACACACACACACAATATTCACCTGGCAAGCTTCTACTTATTAAGAGTCAGCCTACGCCTCTCTTCAACAGAAAGTTTTCCTTTGATGCTATCCATGCTCCTTGGCTGTTAGGTCAGTTATCTCTCTATAGGCATGCCTCAGAAATACTGTAGGTCTGGTTTCTTTATTGCTAAAGAAATACACTAACCATCATCTAAGACTTCACTGAGTCTTAATCTTTTTCCTGACAGAGGGTCTTGCCTCAATGTTGATGGCTGCCAATTGATCAAGGTAGTTGCTGAAGTTGCGGTGGGTTTGGCAATTTTTTTAAAGCAAGGTAACAATGAAGTTTGCTGCATTAATTGACTCTTCCTTTCACAAACCACTTCCCTGTATCAATAATGGTGTTTCAGAACACTCTACCCACAAAAGTCAGTCCTCTTAAACCTTGCCACTGCTTTACCAACTAAGTTTATGTAATATTCTAAATGCTTTGTTGTCATTTCAACAGGCTTCACAGCATCTTTGCCAGGCAAAGATTCCATCTAAAGAAATCAATTTCTTTGCCCATCTGTAAGAAGCAACTCCTCACCTGTTCAAGCTTTATCATGAGATTGCAGCCATTCAATCACATCTTCAGGCTCCACATTCTAGTTTTCTATCACCTCTGCAGTTACTTGTTTCACTGAAGTCTTGAGCATTTCAAAGTCATCCATGNAAGAAGCAACTCCTCACCTGTTCAAGCTTTATCATGAGATTGCAGCCATTCAATCACATCTTCAGGCTCCACATTCTAGTTTTCTATCACCTCTGCAGTTACTTGTTTCACTGAAGTCTTGAGCATTTCAAAGTCATCCATGAGGGTTGGAACCAGCTTCTTCCAAATTCCTGTTAATGTGATATTTTGACCTATTCCCATGAATCATAAATGCTCTTAATGGCATCTAGAATGCAGAATACTTTCCAGAAAGTTTTCAATTGACTTTGCCCAGATCCATCAAAGGAATCACTATATAGGGTAGCTTTCACCTTTAAAAATGTTTTTCTATAATAAGACTGGAAAGTTGAAATTATTCCTTGATCCATGGACTGCAGAATACATGCTATGTTAGCAATCATGAGAACAACATGTATCTCATTGCACATCTTCATCAGAGTTCTTGGGTGATCAGGTGTATTGTCAATGAAAGTAATATTTTCAAAGGAATCTTTCTTTCTGAGCAGTAGATCTCAACAGTAGGCTTAAAATATTCAGTAAACTGTGTTGTAAATAGATGAGCTGTCATACAGGTTTTGCTGTTCCATTATTAGAGCACAGGCAGAGTACATTTAGCACAACTCTTAATGATTGTAGAACTTTCAGAATGGTAAATGAGTACTGGCTTCCACTTAGTCACCAGATGCATTAGCCCCTAACAACAGAGTCAGTCTGCCCTTTGAAGCTTCGAAGCCAGGCATTGACTTCTTCTCTCTAGTTATGAAATTCCTAGAGGGCATCTCCTTCTACTAGAAGGCTATTTTATCTACATTAAAATCTGTTTAGTGCAGCCATCTTAATTGATTATCTTCAACAGATCTGAATAATTTGCTGCAGCTTCTACATTAGCACTTACTGCTTCACCTTTCATTTTCATGGAAATGTCTTCTTTCCTTAACCTTCAGGAACCAACCTCTGCTAGCCTCAAACTCTTCTTCTACAGTTTCCTTACCTTTCTTAGTCATCAGAGAATCAAAGAAAGCTACAGTTACAGTCTTTCTCTGGGTTAGGATTTGGCTTAAGGGAATGTTGTAGATGATTTGATATTCTATCCAGACCACTTAAACTTATCAGTAATAAGGCTGATTCATGTTTTTATTTCTGTGTTCAGTGGAGTAACACTTTTAATCTCCTTTTAGAACTTTCCCTTTGCATTTACAACTTTGCTGCTTGGCACAAGAGGCCTAGTTTTTAGCTTATCTTGGCTTTTAATATACGTTCCTCACTAAATTTAATCATCTCTGACTCTTTGCGACCCTCTGGACCATACAGTCCATGGAATTCCCCAGGCCAGAATACCAGAGAGGGTAGCCTTTCCCTTCTCCAGGGGATCTTCCCAACTCAGGGATTGAAGCCAGGATCTCCCACATTGCAGGCAGATTCTCTACCGGCTGAGACACAAGGGAAACCCAAGAATAACAGAGTGGGTAGCCTTCTCCACCACATCGTCCCAACCCAGGAATCGAACGGGGGTCTCCTGCATTGTAGGCGGATTCTTTACCAACTGAGCCATGAGGAAGCCTGTAATCATCTCTGCTTTTGATTTAAAATGAAAGACATGTAATTGTTCCTTCACTTGAACATTGAGAGGCCCCTGTAGGGCTATTAATTGGCCTAACTTCAGTACTTTTGTGTCTCAGGGAATACTGAGATCTAAGAAAGAGATGGGGTGACTGCCAATTGGCAGAGCAGTCAGAACACACACAACTTTAATCTATTAAGTTTGCCATCTCTGAGCATTGTTTGTGGTGCCTCAAAACAATTATAATAGTAACATCAAAGATTACTGATCACAGATCACCATAACAAATACAAGAATAATTTAAAAGTTTGAAATATAGTGAGAATTACAAAATGTGACAGAGACACAAAGTGAGCAAATGCTGTTAGAAAATGGTGCTGATAGACTTGCTTGACACCCACGTTTGCCACAAACCTTCAGTTTGAAAAAACACAACATTTCTGAAGTGCAATAGAACGAGATACGTCTTTGTGGTGTCACATGAAATATAGTTATGGTTATTGTTATGGTTATGACAGTAGCTTTATCATCTTATTGGCCATTTTGTGCCATCTAAGTCTCTGAGCTCCTATAATGTCCAAGACTATCTCATATTTATCTCTGCATCTATTTGCCATACAGCCTCAAATATATAATACACTCAGCATTATTGAAAAAATGATTTATAATTTTCCTGTATGAAAGTTAGGATCTTATTTTAGAAAACTATATTATTTTTGAAATGATCAGACTTATCATGCTTTATATCTAAATGGATGTTTGTCAAATTTTCTAAAGTTTCAGCTATGTGTAACTTTCATGACATTAAGCCATTCATTCATGCAGACAATACATTTATGGTAACTTCTCCCTGGCTAAGAGATAACACTTATTCACAAGTCATTAACTCAGAAGAGAGTAAGAACTAAGAGTACATTCAGCTGCAACTATTTGATATTACATAGTAGTACTAGAGGAGAAGGCAATGGCACCCCACTCCAGCACTCTTGCCTGGAAAATCCCATGGACAGAGGAGCCTGGCAGGCTGCAGTCCATGGGGTCGCTAAGAGTCGAACACAACTGAGCGACTTTACTTTCACTTTTCATTTCCATGCATTGGCGAAGGAAATGGCAACCCACTCCAGTGTTCTTGCTTGGAGAATCCCAGGGATAGGGAAGTCTGGTGGGCTGCCGTCTATGGGGTCATGAGTCGGACACGACTGAAGCAACTTAGCAGCAGCCGTAGCAGCACTAGTACTAGAACAGAGAAGCTTGCTTCAAATTTTTATATTAACATGTTGAACCAACATTTTAAAAAAGAATATCAATTTAAGCTGTCCTAACAGAACTTCTGTACCTTCAGATTGTGGTAACACTTATTAGTAAGCTAAATACCCCTAATTAAAACAGAATTGCTTGACATCTAATCACTATAATTCATTAATTCTCTTCTGAGAACATATTTTTAGCTATCTCAGGAAAAATTGCATAACAAAGTGTTGCCCCAGTTTCCTCAATTCTCGTTGTCCTACTTGAAATGTCACAATACGAAAAGATATTTTCTTTAAAAATTATCCTTCTACTGTTGGTGTTTTCCACTAGTATGATTTAGAATCTTCTGGACTCATCACTAAGGACTAAACCTCTTCTTGAGGGAATGAGTAAGCATGCTAATTGAAATGAGAGGTGGTCAGATATAAAATGTCAGTGCCAAGGGAAATTGCATTTCAAGTGTGAGAATACTAACCAGTGAAGTGATTTAAGAGCATTAGGCTTGACAGTCCACTTTGCTATCCTAAAAGCACTTTATTTTCCATTTTGTCATCAAGGAATATCAGTAGGCATCCAGAAGTCAAGGACGGTTAAGAAATGTGTAAGGGGGAACAAGGTCTTTGAATACTTCATAAGGTCCTACAGCCTGTTCTGACAAGCATATTCCCCCACAATGATTTGGGAATGATCAGATGATAAGCTTATTACAACCACAAAGTAAAAACTGTAACCAAACTGGAAAAGAGAATCAGGACCCAAAATTATTTCAGTAGGCTGGAATCACCACTGAAATTTAACAAAAGAAATTTACTATCATAAATATAAAGTTTCTGCTCTTAAATCAATAACACAGGAAGAGAAGCCAAGCAAAGTACAAAGAAAAGGAAAGATTTGGCAGTTATAGTGGACAAGTTCCATATAAATCAGTAATAAAATAGCCTTACCCAAAACTAATGTGATCTAAAAGGACATCAATTGCAAGTTAATGTCCAGAACATGAAGGGTAATTGTCCCTCTGAGTTA
Organism: Oreotragus oreotragus; assembly: GCA_006410675.1. Classification (NCBI taxonomy): domain Eukaryota; kingdom Metazoa; phylum Chordata; class Mammalia; order Artiodactyla; family Bovidae; genus Oreotragus; species Oreotragus oreotragus. The sequence goes on along the minus strand of SJYX01006116.1, from coordinate 275,048 downwards.
CATGCTGGGTAGAGCCCACATGTACTGTATGTATGTCATACTTCATCAGCTTTTCTGAAAAATTGGAATATATTTAAAAGGATGCTGCCCACAATAATAAGGAACTCCAACCCCACATCCCATACTTTCCTAAAGAAGATTAAAACAAAACTTCAAGGGGATTCAATGCTTTTTATCCTGAAGATGTTTATTTCCAAGATACATCTTCTTGGCATCCTTCCTGGCTACTAGCATTCCTCTAGTTAAAATTTAGGAAAAATAAGGAAGTAGAAAGGTACTGTACTTAGAAATAAAGAACTGAGCATAGGATATACTGAATGCTTCTCTAAGTTTTCATCTATTTAAATCTTAGATAACTGGTATCACTGAAAGTACAAAATAATTCACCTAAACTTATAAAATCATAAGTGATTATTATAACTGAAGATATAAATATGACATTAATTACAAAGAAAAAAATAACATCCAAGTTTGTAATCTGTAGATAATAGTAACAGTCAGCTCGGATATGATATATGAAAGAAATACATCTTCAGGAACTAGATATGAGTGTAAATGAACAAATATGTTAGTCCTCCAGATATCCACATATAATACAAATTAAATAAATAGACCATTTCTTATTTTATATGGAAATTTTTACTTAATTGGAACTTGACTGTTTTAAAGCTCTAAAAACCGATTCTCTCTCAAAAAAAAAATGTAAATGGCTAGAATCAGCAGCCATGTCTTACCAAACACCATAATAACTACCTCTCTGAATGAAAGGAAAAAAAGAATAAAAAGAAGAGTGCTTTTATTCATATGCTGGCAATAAAATCAGTGCTATTAACGATGAGAAACGGAAAGAATAATTTCCTAAGAGTTACAGAAGATAGAGAAATGTATTACAGTCCAGTCATAGAAAGTCCTTTTGCTTTCTACAGCAGCAAAGTAGTAACTGAATAAGTTATTTGATGATTCACATTGTAATATAACTCTATTCAAAATAACCAATAAAATTACTAATCAACCTATTTAAATTTCATGTCATTAAATTTTCATGCAACATGAACTTCTACTGCATTTTCTCCCATTAAAGTTTATACTGGGTACAATCTCACAAGACCTCAAATTCAACATTCAGTAGAGATAGAGAGAGACCCTTTCATTCATTCAAGAAGCACTTTCAAAAATGCCTGCCATTTTACTGGAGCTACACTTAGATGCTTGGTATACAGGTATAATGGCCTTTGTCCTCAAGAAGCTCACTGATTACTAAATACTATAAGAGAGTCAAATAAACACTAAGTCACAGAATGATGTGATCAGTATTATTAGAGTAGCCTCTGTAAGTGTTATGGAATATAAGGAAAAGCAAAAATCATTAAAGGAAAAATGATGTTGAAGAAGGTGATAAGAGAGGTGGCATCAGAGCAGAGACTCAGAAAACAAAAGCGCATCACAAAAGCGGATGACAGAAGGAATTCTAGTCAGCAAGAACAGCCTGAGAAATGCTGTGCTGCTCACTGTTGCTAAAACAGAGGACTGAGTGAATAACCCAAAAGCAAGACTGGAAAGATAAAAGTAAACCTTGATGAAGTTGCTTCAGTCGTGTCCGACTCTGTGACCCCATAGACGGGAGCCCACTAGGCTCCCCCATCCCTGGGATTCTCCAGGCAAGAACACTGGAGTGGGTTGCCATTCCCTTCTCCATACTTAGCAGCAGCAGCATCAATATCCAGAAAAATAAGCAATCCTACATAAGCTATTTATATTTTAGGTAAAACAACTGTCCACTGCCTTGTCAACACCTCTATGCCTTCAATTTGTATTCCTGCAGTCTTCAAGACGAGATTCTTAAATTTTTCACACATTGTATTTCACTGCTCAGAAATCTACAATGGCTTTCTATCTTTAACCACAAAACTCCAAACTTCTCTATTAAGTTTTCCGTGTTCTCCCTAAACTGGCCTCACTTGGCCAAGTCAGGCTCATCACCAACGTGAAAGGAGAGGTCTCCTCACTCACTTCTATAGGTATCCTATCCTCAAGACCTAATTTTAATTCTGCCTCTCCCCAGCTCCTTTCCATTTGTCTGAATTATGCACCAGATCAGATCACAACACCTTCACTAATGACTCAAACCAAGTTGAACTCCTTTTGCGTTGAGAGTTATGACAGCACAGCTTATCACTAAAATGCCAGTTCTGCCCTGGTCTCCCCAGTACAGAAGCTAAGACTTTACTTGAACCATATGCCCATGAAGCCTTGCAAATACTGGGAAAACTGTATAAGAAGTATCTGGTGATATTTCAAACAAATAGTTCTAATTGACATGGGAAGCAGAAAACATATTTTTTAATCTTTTAAATTAGTATGGAAATCTTGATTTTTGTATACTAACTTCCAGAGGACATCAAAATTTTAATTATTTTAATGTCCTCTTCCCAGTTAGGCATCACTGCTATTACCATCCAAGCCATCTCTATACAGTACAATACAATATATGAAAAACAAAAGACCTTATCTGAGTGAAGAATGTGCAACCAAGAAAGAGAAAATACATTGGCAAACTATTGCTTAAAAATTCACAATGTCAGCTACAGTACTATGCTTTGGAAACCACATATATTTCAAAGAACAGAAAACTAAGACAAAGTGCTATGCATCGACCAAGGTCACACAACAAATCAGCAACACCATTTTCTTACACCAAGTTTTGCTGCCTAGGCAGAAAATATGCCTCTTCAGAAATTTGATTATTCAGAAACATTTCTTTACAAATAAAACTTCAGTGAATAAGAATGCTTTTATCAAATATAAGCATACTTCAGGAAGCGAAAGGCAAATAGATGACAAATAAGGCTTTTATAATACAAAACATTGCATGTCAAATATTTTCAAGTTTGGTTTCTATTTTAATACTGTACCATTTATAACGAAGCAGTCTCCAAGTCCGACATTCATCAAAATAGGTAGAGATACAAGATTTTCAAGCCTTGAGGTCAAAATGTGAGTTCTGTCAAAATAGCCTTCATGATGAATCACCAGGATCATTTACAACCAATAAAGCAACTATCAAGTCTCACTGTTTGAACTAAGGACTCAGCAATCATGGGAGTAGTAGACTTTACAATATCTGAAAGAGAATTTAACCTTAGGAAAGTACATATGTGATTAGTCGCATTGAGTTTATTACCTAACATTTTGGGGAAACAGCACAGAAACCAAAGCATGAGCAGGATGGTCTGGCATACCCTCCATCCCCCACCCACAAAATAAGCAGCAGTTACTGTACACAATTAAGCTGCAAATTGAGAGCTGGGTAGGTAGACATATAATATTTTTAACAGCTTTACTGAGGCATAATTGATATATAGCTGTATTAGTCAACGTTCTCCAGAGAAACAGAACCAGTAGGACACAGATACATTCAAAGAGATTTATTATGAGGGGATTGGCTCACACAGTTATTTAGGCTCAAAAGACCTGTCCACAAGTTGGAGGCCAGGAAAGCTGGCAGTTTAGTAGCTGAGTTGCAGTGCAAGCCCAGAGATCTGAGAAATATGGGGAAAGGGGGGAATTCCATCCACGTTGGTGAGGGCAATTTTCTTTATTCAGTCTATCAGTTCAAAACTACTCTCTTTGGGAGAGACTCTCACAGACACACTCAGAAACAATGCTTTACCAGCTATCTAGTCATCCCTTAGCCTAGGAAGGATGACATAAAATTAACCACCACAACAATAAATCGTATATATTTACAGTATACAATTTGATGTTTTGATACATGTATATGCCTATGAAACCATCACTGTAATCAAGATAAAGAACATATCTATCTCCCCCCAGATTTCCCCATTGTAATCCCTTCCTTCTGCACACCTTCTCCCCCAAAACCTCTGCTGCTTTCTGTCACTACAGATTAAGATTAATCTCTATTTTCTAGAATTTTAGAATTACAAAATATGTACTCGTCTGATATGGCTTTCCCCCCACCTCTGTATAATTATTTTGAGGTCACCCATGTTGCTGAGTGTATCCTCTGTTTATTCTCTTTTATTGCTGAGTTGTATCCCATTGTATGGACATTCCACAACTTGTTTGTCCATTCACCTACTGATGAAGTCAACTTGGGTTGTTTCCGTTTTTTGGCTATTTGTGTACAAGTCTTTGTAAAGATAAAAGGATCTGTTTCTCTTGAGTAAATACCTAAGAGTGGACTGGCTGGTCATATAGGCAGGTATATGTTTAACTTTTAAAGAAAGTGCCAATTGTCTTCCAAAGTGGTAGCACCATTTTACATTAGATGCCAATGCAGCATGAGAGTTTTAATTCCTCTATGTGCTAGTCAACATTCTGTATGACCAGTCTTTTTAATTTTAGACATTCTAACAGGTATACAGTGATACTTCCATCTGGTTTTAATTTCCCTTGCCCTAGTGGGACTAATGATGTTGAGCACCTTTTCATTTGCTTATTTGCCATCCTTCCTTATGCCTTAACCCACAGTTCTACTCTCACCACCCTGCCCTTGGTAAATTACTAGTCTTTCTCCCTGCATGGAGAATCACAAACAACATTTCCATTCACACATTTAGCTAAAATTAGGAGCAAATATTGGTAGGATAATGTCCTTCCATTACTGGTGCAATTAACAATATCTTACAGTATTTAAAAATACATTCTATAATTTCCATATTAATAGCACTTTATAAATGCAACAGCCATTTATTTCATGAAACAGTAAATTTGTGACATTTCTCTTTAATTACAAAAATAACATGATTTAAGTTTTTAGTAACTTTGATGCTTTTCTCTTTTGAAAATTTCATAATAAATAGAATATCCTCTTTAAAACAAAAAACAGATAAAATCTAAGTAAGGTAGCTATATTTTCACTTCCTACCCAATATGCTTAAACAAGTTACATAATTGAGGAAGTCACACAATGCTGCGTTTTTCAAAGCTCTTGAATGCATGAATACAAGGAAATAGAATAATTTTCATAATTTAGTTGTAGTTTACAAATCTTGACCCTAGTATTTCCTCTATCTGGATTATGTTTTAAACACAAGAGTGACTTACAGTGTTTTCGTCATATTACCACTTAAGAGTCTGGCTTCTTCAGGAAACGCACCTTTTTAAGGAAGTATGTTAACAGGAGTTCTAGCAGAACCAGTAACATGTAGTAGCTGTTTTCCTTGGCAGCACTTCTTTCACTTCCCCGTGTTATCAGAGAAGAGCTGCTTTCCTTTTTCTAAAAGTGACCAGATCAATGAGTAGCTCATTCAGATGTGAGTTTATATATATATGGCAGACATTTTCACCTTGGCATTGGCCATTTGACAGTCTATCATGTTACCCTTCCCTGTTCAAACACCCAGAATCCAAAAAAATAAAATGATTTATGGTTTAATTTAAGCACTCAAAGAAATAAGAGTTCTTAACACAGCTCATTCTTAAAACATCTCAGTGTTTACTTCTACTTTCCTTATCCATTATAAATTAGTACTTTGATTAAAAATTTAGTGAGACTGCTAAAATTGTCAGGGCTCAAACAATTTACCAAGAAAAAATATATGTCTGTAAAATGTGTTAACCCTTTTCTTAAGTATTTTCAAATATGTATTCTACTTCTCTATAATGTCATATTTGTTTCATCCCCTGTCAAACATATTAAAATATTGTCTCTTCACTACAAGTAGAATGTTTTAAAGATTAGAAATAATTTATAAAGCACTGAACTAACTGAAGATGGAATTACCTTGAGGTGCTAACCTTGGGTAGAAGCACAGCTGTAGCCACCTGGCTGGTGTGGTTTCAAGAGCTTGAAAAAAACCCTATAGATTAAAAACAAACAGAAACTCTTGCCCTCTTCCCAACAGAAAACTTCACTACTAGAGATTAATTTTTATAACATAAGGATTCTCCCTTTTTTCTATTACAATGCACAGACCTTTGGGTAACAATACTTTAAAACTGTATCTGTTACTTGTGTCTGAGTGTAAATGAACTTATCAGATGCTCTTGAAAAGGCTTTCCAGGTGCTAAAGAGAATGAAAACTCAGGGACCTGGGAGAAAAACATAAGGAGTAAACATGAATGTAGATAGGGCAGACTGGAGCCAAAGGAAATAAATTTAATTTGCTTAACTACTTTATTACTTTATCTTACATAAATTTTGAAATTATACATAAACACGAAGGAAAATTATTATTATTAATACATCAAATTGGATCACAATAAACTGTGGAAAATTCTGAAAGAGATGGTCATACCAGACCACCTGATCTCCCTCTTGAGAAACCTGTATACAGGTCAGGAAACAACAGTTAGAACTGGACACGGAACAACAGACTGGTTCCAAATATGAAAAGGAGTACGTCAAGGCTGTATATTGTCACCCTGCTTATTTAACTTCTATGCAGAGTACATCATGAGAAACGTTGGGCTGGAGGAAGAACAAGCTGGAATCAAGATTGCTGGGAGAAATATCAATAACCTCAGATATGCAGATGACACCACCCTTATGGCAGAAAGTGAAGAGGAACTAAAAAGCCTCTTGATGAAAGTGAAAGAGGAGAGTGAAAAAGTTGGCTGAAAGCTCAACATTGAGACAACTAAGAT
>SJYX01006116.1:228933-248513 GCA_006410675.1 Oreotragus oreotragus | reverse complement strand
TGGCTGGATGGCATCACGGACTTGATGGACGTGAGTCTGAGTGAACTCCGGGAGATGGTGATGGACAGGGAGGCCTGGTGTGCTGCGATTCATGGGGTCGCAAAGAGTCGGACATGACTGAGCGACTGAACTGAACTGATAGCAACTCTAATCAAAGACCCAAAATACTGAACAATAATAATTTTCTGATAAATTGTAAGTAGTCTTAGGCAGTTTTAAAACATAGGCACTTTGTAAGGTGTTAAATCAAATTCTGATGAAATATTATATTTGATACATGGAAGCAGCAAGGAAATCTTCCACGAAAGAAAGAATGCTTCAGTAATTTGAACAATTACCTTTAATGAATCCAGTTAGAAAATTTCTGATTTTTAATACCTTTCTTTCTCACACTGATGTTATTGAAACAAAGGAGAGTGAAGGATTATAACATTTAGAGAATAAGGATTGTAATAACATTTAGAGAAATATTTAACAGAAAAATTCTCCAGGAGACAAAAATCACATGTCCTTAACCATAACCTACAGGCTTTATTTATATACATCCTTAACAATAACTTTTAATGCAGAGAATGATCTGGAGTCTGATGTCTTTAAAAAAAAAAAAAACCTCTCCTTCAGGGGGAATATTAAACTCCAAATGGATCACTTCTTAGAGTAGTGACACTTTCAATATACTCAGTAGTTCACTCAGACATAAATGACAGTCCAACATGCTATTTAACCAGTAAACAGTAAGATCAGGTGTTGAAAAAAAGGAAACTAGTGGTATGCTGGTAAATATTTAACAGTTGGCTCACTGGTGCGGGAAGTCCTGATTTGTAGCATTTGCCCATTTCTTGGCTTAGACGGTAAAGAATCCGCCTGCAATGCGGGAAACCTGAGTTTGATCCCTGGGTTGGGAAGATCCCCAAGGATGGCATGGCAACCCATTCCAGTATTCTTGTCCCCATGGACAGAGGAGCCTGGCAGGGTATAGTCCACAGGGTCACAAAGAGTCAGACACAGCTGAGCAACTAAGCACAGCACAGTACCATAAATATTCCCACCATGACCAAATTCAGGTTACCACCATGTCACTGATAATAGAGATGGGAACACAGGTACACAGCCTGATCTAGGGAGCTGGCATAACCCAGATCCAGCTTGGGACTGGAGGAAGGCTCCAGGCACTGAAAACAGTGTTGTGTTATGAATATCTGCTCCCTACTGCCTTGCTCTTGATACTGCGGACCTCACCTGACACCTTACTGATGCTTTGTCCAACTCTTGTCCTCTGAAGCCACGCCTTCAGGTATACTTTTCTCTGAAACCCAAACTACCATAACTTTATCACTTAAAAATGTTTACAGAGATGGTGAGTTTCCTCCCCTTTCTCATAACACTTAGTGATTTCTTAGACTGCCCTCTGTGCTAAATACTAATTGTCCTAAAACAAATCACATAGAATAAGGCATAATGCCTTTAACTAATTTTTGGCTTGGTTTAGCAACTAATACAACAGCAGGTGGAGAAAAACAGTTAAATAATCCTGTATGGGCATTATGTTGGAAATTAAACAATAATTATGAATTAACCAAACAATTTCTATATTTATTACTCACATATTTATATTTCTTAACATTAAAAATGCCTGATAAAAACAGAAAGTGTGTCCTGAAAATATAATTCAAGCACATCAAGTTTCTTATCTTAAAACTGCAATATTAACTGTCAGCAAGATATTATACTAATAATAATCCCCACTCCTACCAACAGTGTAGCTTTGGACAAATAACTTAACCTTGTTGGAGCTCTTTTTTTAAAATAGGAATCATGATATCAATCTCAGAATATTCTTGTAAAAATTAAATAAAGCATCTTCAAAGTGTATAGTGCTGATACATAATTAACGTTCAAAAGTGGGAGCAAATTGTTAGTTTTCTCCACAGTCACTGCCCTGGCCTAGCAATTCTTTTATAAAAGTTTCTAATTATGGCAGGAAAGCCTCTGTACCGGAACACTAAGTATCCTCATGGTTTTTAATATTTCCTATGTGCATGACACCCAGGTCTCAGTACCCAGCACAGCCAGAGTCTCAAGTCTAACCTTGCCCAGGTTCTAACTGCCCATGGCTGCTGTCTCTAAACCCCTGAGGTGAAGACATAACCCTGTGTAATAAACAACATTAGCAGCCCTTCTGATTTTTGGAAACAGAAACCAAAATGCATCACTAGTGGTAGTTTTTATTTATTTATTTACTGATTTTTAATTGGAAGATACTTGCTTTATAATGTTGTCTTGCTTTCTGCCATACAAGAATCAGCCATAAGTATACAATGTACCCTACCTCTTGAACCTCCCTCTCACCCTCCAATCCCTCCTATCTCTCTAGGTCATCACAGAGTACCTGGTTGAGTTCACTGTGTTATATAGCAACTTCCTATTAACTATCTATTTTACATATGGTAATTTATATGTTTCAGTGTTACTCTTTCAATTTGTCCAACCCTCTCCTTCCCCCGCTAGCTGCTGCTGCTAAGTCGCTTCAGTCATGTCTGACTCTGTGTGACCCCATAGATGGCAACCCACTAGGCTCCTCTGTCCCTGGTATTCTCCAGACAAGAATACTGGAGTGGGTTGCCATTTCCTTCTCCAATGCATTAAAGTGAAAAGTGAAAGTGAAGTCGTGCCCGACTCTTAGCAACCCCATGGGTAGCTAACAGAAGTCAAAAGACAGAGAATGTTACTCAATTTTTTTATTCTGACTAGTACAGCTTTCACTTGATAACACTATAACATCTACAAGATAGATGTGTATAGAAACAAATGTAAATAACCTAAGTAAATTAGTGAAAATATTTCAACAGTACAGTAAAATAATTAAGTTACTATAATCAAATAAATGTAGAAATCTATAAAAGTAAGACCCTTGGAGTAGGAAATGGCAACCTGCTCCAGGATCCTGGCCTGGAAAATTCCATGGACAGAGGAACCTGGCAGGCTATAGCGCATGGGGTCACAAAAAGTCAGACACAACTGAGCAACTGAGCACACATAGCACACACAGCACACACAGCACACACAAGGGTGAACATATCTGAGTATTCTAAAAGATCATCTCAATAAAAGCCAAAATGAACTCAATAAAATTATATACCTATTTGTTATTTTTTTTAATCTTTTAAAATTTAGGAATAAAGTAGTTCCTTATCAGGAACCATTAAACAGTATTTGATAGTTAAATAGGAACTATTAAATAGTATTAAAAGGCAAAACAAAGAGCAAACAGCATATGCATAATTTAACACAAGAGGCATTTTCATCAAACTAGGAGCACAACCTGGTTCTGTAATGGGGCATTAAAGAGAAATTAAAGATATACTGGTGGAAATAAAAAGATAAACTAATCATTATCAGCAAATACTTCATCGCCCACTTCTAGAGAAAATGAAGTCATCAAAGGAGAACTCCGCAGTAAGTACAGACTTACCTGCAGTTTCCCCCACATTTTCCTCTTTCCATTTGGTAGGAATAGAAGAGGTATCCCTTCATGCTTGTCAAGAGTATAGGAATTATCCTTGCCTAGTTTTCAGTCCCAGAATCACTCTATCATTTCTGTTACTTTCAATGGCACCTACTTTAAGGCTCTAATCCTCCTATCGTGTTCCCTTTCAAGGTCCCAGTCCACAGGACACTACCCAATCAGCTTTCTTCCTGTTTCAGCAACACTGTCCCTCCTTACCCCACCTCCTGCTACCCTTCTTCACTCATTCCACTTCCATGCCTACTGGCCTCTTTTAAACTCCAAATAAACAAACAGCTCCCACCTTAGAATTACCTAACTTCCCTATGCCTACACAAATACCATCATGGCTTGAATGCTCACTTTTTTCATCGCCTAACCCTCTGTTTGGCCTTTTTTTGGCACTTGCTGCTGGTTTCTCTCTAAGAACACAAACTCCATGATGACAAGGGTATTTGTCTGATATACAGGAATCACTCAATAAACACTGGTTGAATGAATGCATCTAACAGGACAAAGTAGTATTTATGGAACTTATCCCAGTTAGGATCTGAAGGCACAAGCAAATTCCATGAACAGTGACATATATATTCCCTTCTTTTTGTCATTTCGTTAGACTTCCATCAAGCCAAGCCTATAGTCATACTCCAGACTTCCCCACGAACGGTGTGCCTTTAGGGTAAAAAAAAAAAAGAGGTGGCAGTTCTCAGCTGGCATCAGCTAGAGTACTGCAGTGAAAAAGTCTCATTTTGAGGTTCCTGAAGGATTGTGGGGACAGTAAGTTTTCCATGAGGGGTAAATTTCTAGTCTACTTCACAAGAAGAGAGAGGAGAGGAATGAGGTATGATCCTCACTGATTAACCGGAAGTAGTAATAGAACAATCAGGGGCTTAGAAGGGACAAGATTGAGAGGCTATTGACAAAAGGCTATAAGGAAGAAGCACATGATGTCGCTCCTGAAAAGAGTCCAACGTGTAAGAACATCTTTCCCTGTCAATACTCAACAAAAAGCCCCCACTGCAACAAAGCTTATTAACATTCTGGTCAATAAGTCTCTTTTCTCAGCCATGCCAGTATTTGCATGATAAGTACTTGCTGAATAAATTAAGAAATGCAAATGAAATTACTATATAACTAAAATACCTAAGAGAATCAATTAAAAATATTTTAATCTGTCAAATGTAGAGTAAGATGCTTAATTTTAAAAGTAAAATTAAAAATAGCAGCTTTTACTCAGATCAGCAATGAGTTAGAAAATATAATGGAATAAAACCATATTCAAACTATAAGAACAACAAAATAAATATAAATATCCTAACTAGAAAAGGATAGCTGCTATATTTTTAGAATTTTACTAAAATAAAATTTAAGTAAATGAAAAGATATAGCATAGTCTCTGTACTTGGAAAAAATAATGAATATTTTGAAGATACTGATTGTTGTCATGGCGGGTGGGAGGGAGCCTCAAGAGGACGGAGATATATGTATACTTACAGCTGGTTCACATTGTTGTACCATAGAAACTAACAGAACATTGCAATACAATTATATTCCAATTTTAAAAATTAATTATTCTCTAAATGAATCTATTGAAGCTAAAATAATTCTAGTGGCAATAATTTTGTCTTTATAAAATTATTCTAAACCTTGACACAACAGACAAGAACCCATAAATAATGGGGGGATAATGGGGGGAGGACTATATCCCTGATAGATATTAAAGCAAATTATAAATCCGCTAAACATAAAACACTGTGGGGACTTCCCTGGCAGTCCAGTGGTTAAGACTCTGCATTTCCACTCAGGGGACCTAGGCCGGGGAACAAAGAGTCCACAGGCTGCGTGGTGCAACACTGCAGTGTTTGCACAATGAAACTAATAAGATAGTCAGAAATAGGTTGCAATAAGATTAGAATATAAGATAAAGGAGACTGGGAAAAATTATTTCTTCATACATGAAAATAAATTTCAGAACTAAGTGTTAAAAAATATTTATGTATGGAAAGGAAAAATTATGCTGTTTACTTTTTGTTAAACATAAATGTTTACATTTATAGCCAAAAAGAGTAAACCTTCTATATTTAAAAAATGATATAGCCAGACTATAAATCACTAGAGAGGCAGAGACTTTGGTTAGCCATTGCTATATTTCCAGAACTTCAAATAATATCTGGTACATTGTAGATTTATAAGCAATTTACTTTTTCCAAATAACATCATTTGAGTCCATTCCTTTGGATTAAACTTGGACTTTTTTTACATTAAAAAATGGGTTAAAATATCTACAATTTTTATCAAAAAGTTAGCTGAATTGTGATTTACCTGCTCAAAGAGTCATGCCCAACTGTTTGAGACCCCATGGACTGTAGCCTGCCAGGCTCCTCTGTTCATGGGATTTTCCAGGCAAGAATACGGGATTGGGTTGTCATTTCCTACTCCAGGGTCCTCCCAACCCAAGGATCAAACCTACATCTTTTGAATCTTCTTCACTGGCAGGCAAATTCTTTACCACTGCATCACCTGGGAAACCCTGAATTGATATAGGGATTGCATTCAATCTACTGATCAAATTGTAAAGTATTGCCATCTTATCATTAAGTCTTTCAATCAGTGAACATGAGATATTTTTCAAATTATCTAAACAATAGTTTGTAGTTTTCAGAGTATAAATTTTGCTCTTCTTTTGTTAAATATATTCCTAAGTGGTGTGTCTTTTTGATACCATTGTATAGAGAATTATTTTCTTACTTTAATTTTTTGATTGTGCTTTGCAAGTATATAAAAATACAGTTATTTTTTGTATCTTTATCTTGTGTCCTCTAACCTTGCAAAGCTAATTTATTAGTTCTAATAGCTTTTTTTTACTGATTTCCTTAAGAATTTCTATGTACTTGATTATATCATCTGCAAATAGAGATAATTTTACTCTATCCTTTCCAATATGAATGCCTTTTAGTTTTTCTTTTGCCCAACTGCCCTAGCTAGACCTTCCAGTACAACACTAAGTAGAAGTGATGATAGTGGATATCCTTGCCTTGTTCCCAGTCTTAGAGGAAAAGCATTCCATCTTTTACCATTAAGCATGATGTTAGCTGTGAGTTTTTCATACATGTCCTTGAGGAAGTTCCTTTGTATTCCTAATCTGACAAGTATTCCATGACAGGGTGTAGGTTTCCTTTAATGCTTTTTTCTAAGCTTATTGAGATGATCCTGTAACTTCTGTGTTCATTCAATTAATGTGATATAATACATTACTTGATTTTCATATATTAAATCAATCTTGCAATGCTGGGATAAAACAAACCAATTCTCACATTCACACAGAATTTTAAAAGACTCAAGATAGCCAAAGCAATCTTGAAAAGGAAGAACAAAGTAGAAAAACTCATTCCCAGTTTGAAAACTTAATACAAAGAAAAGGTAATTAAGAAAAAATGAGGACTTTCCTGATGGTCCAAGGGTTAAGAATTCACCTGCCAAAGCAGGGGACATGGTTCAATCTCTGCTCCAGGAAGAATCCATCTACAGAGGGGAAACTAAGCCCATGTGCCACAACTACTGAAGCCTGAACACTCTAGAACCCATGCTCTGCAGCAAGAGAAGCCACCACAATGAGATGCCCATGCACTGCAACCAGAGAGTATCCCCCACTTGCCACAGCTAGAGATAGCTTGCATGCAGCTACAAAGACCCAGGGCATCCGAAAATAGATCAATTTTTTGAAAAAGGAGAGAGTATGATACAGGCACAAATAGAGAGATATAGATCAACCGAATAGACTTGAAAGTCCAGAAATAAACCCATATATCTATGGCAAATTGATTTTCATCAAAGGTGCAAAAAAACATACAATGGAGAAAGAATAGTCTTTTCAACAAATGATGCTGAGACAATATACCTGCAGAAAATGAAGTTGAGTTCTTACTTTGTACAATATATAAAAATTAACTCAAAATGGATCAAAGGCCTAAGTATAAGAACAAAACTATAAAATTATTAGAAGAAAACATAAGGGTAAATCTCCACGACCTTGGTTTTTACTAATTATGAGACATGAACACTACAAGTGCTTCAATCTTAAACATTCAAAGAAATTGCGGGGAAGGTAGCAAAATCCTCAAAAAGAAATGGGGAAACATAAAAATAGCCAATTCACAAAAGAAGAAATACAAATACCAAATAAATACACACACACACAAAATTCCACATCATTGGTTCTGTTCAGTTCAGTCGCTCAGTCATGTCTGACTCTTTGCGACCCCATGAACCACAGCACGCCAGGCCTCCCTGTCCATCACCAACTCCCGGAGTCCATCCAAACTCATGTTCATCGAATCAGTGATGCCATCCAACCATCTCATCCTCTGTTGTCCCCTTCTCCTCCCGACTTCAATCTTTCCCAGCATCAGGGTCCTTTTCCAGGGAGTCAGCTCTTCACATCAGGTGGCCAAAGTATTAAGAGTTTCAGCTTCAACATCAGTCCTTCCAATGAACACTCATGCCTGATCTCCTTTAGGATGGACTGGTTGTATCTCCTTGCAGTCCAAGGCACTCTCAAGAATCTTCTCCAACACCACAGTTCAAAAGCATCAATTCTTCAGCACTCAGCTTTCTTCACAGTCCAACTTTCACATCCGTACATCATTACTGGAAAAACCACAGCCTTGACTAAACGGACCTTTGTTGACAAAGTAATGTCTCTGCTTTTTAATATGCTATCTAGGCTGGTCATAACTTTCCTTCATTGGTTACAGAGAAACAAAAAATGAAAACAAAGCTCATTTGCCTATCAAATTATTATGGTGTTGAGAGGGGCAAAACAGTACATTAGATACAAATTCATATATAGATACAAATACACCTGTGTTGTGTGTGTGTACTTAGTCACTCAGTCGTGTCCAACTCTGTGACCCACTGGACTGTAGCCCCCCAGGCTCCTCTGTCCATGGGCATTCTCCAGGCAAGAATACTGGAGTGAGTTGCCATGCCCTCCTCCAGGGGATCTTCTCAACCCAGAGATGAAATAACACACACACCATGCGTATTGATAAATGGAATATTGTGTGCCATATCAGTAAACAAAGGATGTCACAGTCATCAGCGATTGGCAGCCACCACCAGAGGGTAAACAGATGAGCCCTGAGGAAACTCAGGATGTGAAAACACAAGATATTGGCCCCAGATAGCTGAGGTGCATGTCAAAGAAGTGATTTCATTGAGCCCAGATCTTCCCATACATAGAAAAGCCCTAAATTCCTTAAACTTGAGATATCTAGTTTCCTTTTATTAACAGTAGTCTTTGTTCCTTCTACCTGCCCTTTGTTGCAAAATTCCTATGTATCATAGCTTCCCCCTTTCCTCGTTGGAGTAGTTATCTCAGGGATACTTGAAATGCTGTCTCTTGAGCTTGAAATTGCAAAAATTCCCATCAAAACAAAACAAAACAAAACACATAACTCTTGTGGAGCTCTACACCAAGGTCATATGTGTGGAGCCCTGTACCAAGGTCACAGAACAAAAATCTCTGGAACTCCCACCACCATAGCAACTGTTGCCCTGAGCCTCAATCTAAACCAACAGTTACCTGATCCTATATGTTGGGTAAAATACTCACCCTATTACCTATCTTATAGCAAACTAACCAATCACCAAATGCCACCCTTTCAGTAGGAATTTTTTCTGTCCTCGGGCTATAAAAACTGGCTAATACCCCATGAAAAGGGTTGGCTCTCCCTTGAGCTGGCCTGCTGTTCTAACAGTGTCTCCCACTCTAGTAAACTTTATTCTTCCCTCATATTATCCACGGGAAAGAGCAACTTGTGAGCTGGCCAAGATTATCACGCCATCATCAATCAGAGAGAAAGAAAAACACGCCTTCCCCGGCCTCCTCCCTCCTCCTCCTCTCGTTAATGCTTTCCAGCCCCAACCGTGGAATGTTTTGTTTAAGGAAAAAGTTGTTGGGACATAATTAGTAATTCTATTAGAGTAATACATCTTTATCTAAATAAACACAACCTGCTTTTCCACCTGTCTCTTATACACATCTAGTGTGTATAAGAGACAGGTCAATGACACGCATATTCAATGTGATCTTGGCAAGGCAGCAGAGAACAGTGGCATGAATACGTTCAGTTCAGTTGCTCAGTCGTGTCCAACTCTCTGCAACCCCATGGACTGTAGCACACCAGGCTACCCCTTCCATCAACAACTCCCAGAGATTACTCAAACTCATGTCTATAGACATGAGTTGGTAATGCCATCCAACCATCTCATACTCTGTCATGCCCTTAACTCACAGCTTCAAATTTTCTCAGCATCAGGGTCTTTTTCAATGACTCAGTTCTTTGCATCAGCTGACCAAAGTATTGAAGTTTTAGCTTCAGCATCATCCTACCAATGAATAGTCAAGACTGATTTCCTTTAGCATGGACTGGTTGGATCTCCTTGCAGTCTAAGAGACTCTCAAGAGTCTACTCCAACACCACAGTTCAAAACCATCAATTCTTCTGTGCTCAGCCTTCTTCATAGTCCAACTCTCACATCCATACATGACTACTGGAAAAACCATGGCTTTGACTAGATGGACCTTTGTTGGCAAAGTAATGTCGCTGCTTTTGAATATACTATCTAGGTTGGTCATAGCTTTTCTTCCAAGGAGCAAACGTCTTTTAATTTCAAGTCTGCAGGCACCATCTGCAGTGATTTTGGAACCCCAAGAAATAAAGTCTGCTGCTGTTTCCACTGTTTCCCCATCTATTTGCCATGAAGTGATGGGACCGGGTGCCATGATCTTCGTTTTCTGAATGTTGAGCTTTAAGCCAACTTTTGCACTCTCCTCTTTCACTTTCATCAAGAGCCTCTTTAGTTCTTCTTTACTTTCTGCCATAAAGGTGGTGTCATCTGTGTATCTGCTGCTGCTGCTGCTAAGTCACTTCAGTCGTGTCCGACTCTGTGTGACCCCATAGACGGCAGCCCACCAGGCTCCCCCATCCCTGGGATTCTCCAGGCAAGAATACTGGAGTGGGTTGCCATTTCCTTCTCCAATGCATGAAAGAGAAAAGTGAAAGTGAAGTCGCTCAGTCTGTCCGACTGTTAGCGACCCCATGGACTGCAGCCCACCAGGCAACTCCATCCATGGGATTTTCCAGGCAAGAGTACTGGGGGGGGGGTGCCATTGCCTTCCCCGTCTGTGTATCTAGGTTATCGATATTTCTCCAGGCAATCTTGATCACAGCTTGTGCTTTATCCAGTCGGACATTTCACATGAGGTACTCTGTATATAAGCTAAATAAGCACGGTGACAATATACAGCCTTGGCATACTCCTTTACCTATTTGGAACCAGTCTGTTATTCCATGTCCAGTTCTAACTGTTGCTTCCTGACCTGCATACAGGTTTCTCAGGAGGCAGGTCAGGTGGTTTGGCATTCCCATCTCTTGAAGAATTTTCTACAGTTTGTTGTGATCCACAGAAAGGCTTTGGCATAGTCAATAAAGCAAAACTAGATGCTTTTCTGGAACTCTCTTGTTTTTTTGATGATCCAGCAGATGTTGGCAATTTGATTTCTGGTTCCTCTGCCTTTTCTAAATCCAGCTTGAACATCTGGAAGTTCATGGTTCATGTACTGTTGAAATCTGGCTTGGAGAATTTTAAGCATGCCTTTACTAACATGTGAGATGAGTGCAACTGTGCCATAGTTTGAGCATTCTGTCATTGCCCTTCTTCAGGATTGGAATGAAAACTGACCTTTTCCAATCCTGTGGGCACTGCTGAGTTTTCCAAATTTGCTGGCATATTGAGTGCAGCACTTTCACAGCATCATCTTTCAGGATTTGAAATAGCTAAACTGGAATTCCATCACCTCCACTAACTTTATTCATAGTGATGGTTCCTAAGTGATGCCCACTTGACTTCCCATTCTAGGATGTCTGGCTTTAGGATCACATCTTCATGGTTCTCTGGGTCATGAAGATCTTTTTTGTATAGTTCCTCTGTGTATCTTGCCACCTCTGCTTAATATCTTTTGCTTCTGTTAGGTCTACCATTTCTGTTCTTTACTGTGCTCATCTTTGCATGAAATGTTCCCTTGGTGTCTCTAATTTTCTTGAAGAGATCTCTAGTCTTTCCTATTCTGTTGTTTTCCTCTATTTCTTTGCCTTGATCACTGAGGAAGGCCTTCGTATCTCTCCTTGCTATTCTTTGGAACAGTAGCATGAAGCAAGATCTTAGTTCCTTGCCCAGGAATTGAACCTGGGTAGCCTGGATGAAAAATCAGGAATCCCAGCCAACAAACCAGCAAGGGCTAGTGGCTACAAGGTGTTTTCCCCTATATCTTTGCCCCCAGTGAAAAATGCATTTATTATAGAGGCAGAAACTGTAAATGCAGGTAAAACATTTATTATTAGAGACACAGCACAACAAGTGGGAAAGCACATAGAAAAACAACTTGTTTAGTTGAGATAGAAGCAAGGCAGAGCTGAACACCTAGAGAAAGGGTGTGGGCGTCCCACCTTATGAGGAGGAGCACAGTAAAGAGGTTGTTAGTATTTCTATAAGGCAGTTTTTCCAGGTCTTTGTCTTCATTCAGGCCACATATCTGGTTCCTTTTACCACATGTGACATAACCTGGGACCCTCCCCTGGGGTATGCACACACCCCTCAGTCAAGATGAATCTCAAAGTGAAGGCTTCTGAGAGAAGCAAGACTCATTATGGCCTGGAATTATCCTTTGACTTCTTTCAGGGAGACTTTATGCAAATGTGTGATGTCTCCCTTATCCTGTCACCCTGATTATTTAACTTATATGCAGAGTACATCATGCGAAATGCCGGGCTGGATGAGGCACAAGCTGGGATCAAGACTGCCGGGAGAAATATCAATAATCTCAGATATGCAGATGACACCACCCTTATGGCAGAAAGAAAAGCCTCTTGATGAAAGTGAAAGAGGAGAGTGGAAAAGCTGGCTTAAAACTCAACATTCAGAAAACAAAGATCATGGCATCTGGTCCCATCACTTCATGGAAAATAAATGGGAAAACAATAGAAACAGTGACAGACTGACTTTATTTCTTGGGGTTCGAAAATCACTGCAGACAGTGACTGCAGCCATGTATTAAAAGACGCTTGCTTCTTGGATGAAAAGCTATGACCATCCTAGAAAGCATATTAAAAAACAGAGACATTACTTTGCCGACAGAGGTCCATCTAGTCAAAGCTATGATTTTTCCTGTAGTCTTTATGGATGTGAGAGTTGGACTATAAAGAAAGCTGAGCGCCAAGGAACTGATGCTTTTGAACATGGTGTTGGAGAAGACTCTTGAGAGTCCCTTGGACTGTAAGGAGATCCAACCATTCAATCCTAAAGGAAATCAGTCTTGAATATTCATTGGAAGGTCTGATGCTCTAGCTCCAATACTTTGACCACCTGATGCGAAGAACTGACTCATTGGAAAGGACTTTGATGCTGGAAAACTGAAGGCGTGAGGAGAAGGAGACAACAGAGGATCAGATGGTTGGATGGCATTGCCAACTCGATGGACATGAGTTTGAGCAAACTCCAGGAGTTGGTGATGGACAAGGAAGCCTGGCATGCTGCAGTCCATGGGGTTGCAAAGAGACACAGCTAAGCAGCTGAGGAACTGAACTCAACTGAACTGAACTCCCTTATCTTTTTTCTCAGAAGGTCTTTGTCTCTCTTTGTCTTTGCCATGATTATTCCCTTGAGGTGTTAACAAGAGACAAAGACTGGCTATTTACCTTGTTTCTGCTGTTATATCCATTTTCGAGAGCAAATGGGAGGCTTGTGTAAATTCCTCAACTGGAGTATACCTATCTCTTTTCTTAGGAATTGCAAAGAGGAAGCTGGCTGATTGTGAATTCCAACCTGAAGCTCGCCTATCTCTTGACTCAGAAAATGCAAAGAGTGGCTGGCTGACTGGAAATGTCCAACCTGGATCCTGTCTATCTCTTAACCTCAGATGGATATTAAATTACTTTAAAAAAATTCTCAGACACACACACATACACACAGGCACAGGAAGGAAGCATAGCAAAGGGGTATTAGAAGTTATGCCACACTGTAAAATTACAGATATATTACAATGAGAATAAATGTAATAAAAGGAATTGAAATGTAATAAAAAGAATTTTAAAAGCAGTGAAAAAGGGAGTGTTTTAGAGAAACATATCGGCAGCTAGTGGTCACCAAAACATTCCTGCTGCTACAACCCAAAACCCAGCAATGAGAAAACAGGTACCACAGATACAGTCATCCATGTAGCAATCATCCTTTTCCATTACCTGCTTTGGAAGTAATCAGCTGCAACACTAGAGGCCTTCTAGTTACAATGCCTGACCCTCGAGGGAGAAAGTCCCTAAGAAAAAAAGAAAAAGAAAGAATAGATTAAGGCATTTAAAGGAATTCTTATCACTGATCAAATTATAAATCAAGATCCATAATTTTCAACCTTTCAATGCAAGACCCATCTTATAAAAGAGGTATTTGCAAAACAAAAAAGGAGGAGTGGGTAAGGGTCTTATACTGAATATTAACACACATGCATTATTATAATTACCTCACTGGAATATGTAATTCACTCATTTAGCTTGAATGAATAAAAATTTGCCTTAGACTACTGTGTATTGTCAAGTATTTTTTCTTTTCAGAGAATATACATTTAGAAAAACATCTGATGTGGAAGTTAATCCTTAAACTTTTTGGTAATTAAAAAATTCATCGCTTCATCCACCTTTGAGACTAATATTCACACCATCAAATACTGCCCATTTTAAGAGGTAATAAAGGCACACTAAACTGTATCTTCAAATACCTAAAATTTCTCTCCAACACAGTCACACAAAATATGGGATTCAGTTCAGTTCAGTCGCTCAGTCGTGTCCAACTCTTTGCGACCCCATGAATCGCAGCACACCAGGCCTCCCTATCCATCACCAACTACCGGAGTCTACCCAAACCCATGTCCATTGAGTTGGTGATGCCATACAACCATCTCATCCTCTGTCATCCCCTTCTCCTCTTGCCCTCAATCTTTTCCAGCATCAGGGTCTTCTCAAATGAGTCAGTTCTTTGCATCAGATGGCCAAAGTATTGGAGTTTCAGCTTCAACATCAGTCCTTCCAATGAACACCCAGGATTAATCTCCTTTAGGATGGACTAAGTGGAAATAAATGTTGGGTTGTAAGAAGTAACAGCAGAAAAAAATACTGCAATTTGATTTTTTTATTGTTTTCATTCCTGATAGGAGCTTTTTTGTTTTTTAATTTTTTTTTTTTTTACTTTATTTTACTTTACAGTACTGTATTGGATTTGGCATACATTGACATGAATCCGCCACGGGTGTACATGAACTCCCAAAGATGAACCCCCCTCCCAGCTCCCACTCCACATCATCCCTCCGGATCATCCCCATGCACCAGCCCCAAGCATCCTGCATCCTGCATCAAAGGAGATTTTTTTCAAATAAATAATTTCTCTAAAATGGCATGCTAATATGCCCTAGATCAATAAAACTACAGCAAAGAGAGTATTTTATAATTACATCTACACTGCCACATAACTCAGTACAGATTCTGCAATGTTAAAGAGAATTCATAAACATATCTATAACACTGCTTTTAAAAACACTTAGAATGCTTCACAACTTTTAGAAGAGTCATAATTTTAAAAATCACAAAATTCCATTCAAAATAAATTTCAGACCCAATGGCAATGGTTCCCATAAAGTAGCTCCAGGACCACCAGAAAGTATTTTGACCACAGACACCCAGGATCCATCTGGGGAAGAAGCAGCATCGAGACTCTTTAACAAGCACCAGGGGACTGATGTTCACAATGGCTGGAGAACCACTGGCCTCACGATAGGAAATGTTCCTGAACGATCTAGTGGGTAATAACAGCGTGGGATCTCCTCAAGAAAATTAGACATACAAAGGTAACATTTCATGCAAAGTTGGGCACAATAAAGGGCAGAAATGGTAGGGACCTAAAGGAAGCAGAAGATATTAAGCAGAGGTGTCAAGAATACACAGAAGAAATATACAAAAAAAGATCTTCATGACCCAGATAATCACAGTGGTGTGATCATTCATCNTCCCACTCCACATCATCCCTCCGGATCATCCCCATGCACCAGCCCCAAGCATCCTGCATCCTGCATCAAAGGAGATTTTTTTCAAATAAATAATTTCTCTAAAATGGCATGCTAATATGCCCTAGATCAATAAAACTACAGCAAAGAGAGTATTTTATAATTACATCTACACTGCCACATAACTCAGTACAGATTCTGCAATGTTAAAGAGAATTCATAAACATATCTATAACACTGCTTTTAAAAACACTTAGAATGCTTCACAACTTTTAGAAGAGTCATAATTTTAAAAATCACAAAATTCCATTCAAAATAAATTTCAGACCCAATGGCAATGGTTCCCATAAAGTAGCTCCAGGACCACCAGAAAGTATTTTGACCACAGACACCCAGGATCCATCTGGGGAAGAAGCAGCATCGAGACTCTTTAACAAGCACCAGGGGACTGATGTTCACAATGGCTGGAGAACCACTGGCCTCACGATAGGAAATGTTCCTGAACGATCTAGTGGGTAATAACAGCGTGGGATCTCCTCAAGAAAATTAGACATACAAAGGTAACATTTCATGCAAAGTTGGGCACAATAAAGGGCAGAAATGGTAGGGACCTAAAGGAAGCAGAAGATATTAAGCAGAGGTGTCAAGAATACACAGAAGAAATATACAAAAAAAGATCTTCATGACCCAGATAATCACAGTGGTGTGATCATTCATCTAGAGCCACACATTCTGGAATGCAAAGGCAAGTGGGCCTTACCAGGCATCACTATGAACAAAGCTAGTGGAGGTGATGGAATTCCAGTTGAGGTATTTCGATTCAAAAACGATGATGCTGTGAAAGTGCTGCACTCAATATGTCAGCAAATTTGGAAAACTCAGCAGTGGCCACAAGACTGGAAAAGGTCAGTTCTCATTCCAATCTCAAAGAAAGGCAATACCAAAGAATGCTCAAACTACCGCACAATTGCACTCATCTCACATGCTTAAAGTAATCCTCAAAATTCTCCAAGCCAGGCTTCAACAGTGTGTGAACTGTGAACTTCCAGATGTTCAAGCTGGATTTAGAAAAGGCAGAGGAACCAGAGATCAAATTGCCAACATCTGCTGGATCATTGAAAAAGCAAGACAGTTCCAGAAAAACATCTATTTCTGCTTTATTGACTATGCCAAAGCCTTTGACTATGTGGATCACAACAAACTGTAGAAAATTCTTAAAGAGATGGGACTACCAGACCACTTGACCTGCCTCCTGAAAAATCTGTATGCAGGTCACAAAGCAACAGTTAGAACTGGACATGGAATTTTAGAAAGATGGTAACGATAACCCTGTATGCGAGACAGCAAAAGAGACACAGATGTATAGAACAGTCTTTTGGACTCAGTGGGAGAGGGAGAGGGTGGGATGATTTGGGAGAATGGCATTGAAATATGTATAATATTATATAAGAAACAAATCTCCAGTTTAGGTTCGATGCAGGATACAGGATGCTTGGGGCTGGTGCACTGGGATGACACAGAGAGATGGTATGGACAGGGAGATGGGAGGGGGGTTCAGGATTGGGAACACATGTACACCNTAATATTATATAAGAAACAAATCTCCAGTTTAGGTTCGATGCAGGATACAGGATGCTTGGGGCTGGTGCACTGGGATGACACAGAGAGATGGTATGGACAGGGAGATGGGAGGGGGGTTCAGGATTGGGAACACATGTACACCTGTGGTGGCTTCATGTTGATGTATGGCAAAACCAATACAGTATTGTAAAGTAAAACAAAGTAAAAAAAAAAAAAAAAAAGAACTGGAC
The DNA here is from genome assembly GCA_006410675.1 of Oreotragus oreotragus. Taxonomy (NCBI): domain Eukaryota; kingdom Metazoa; phylum Chordata; class Mammalia; order Artiodactyla; family Bovidae; genus Oreotragus; species Oreotragus oreotragus. The sequence goes on along the minus strand of SJYX01006116.1, from coordinate 231,088 downwards.
ATGGAACAGACTGGTTCCAAATAGGGAAAGGAGTACATCAAGGCTGTACATTGTTACCCTGTTTATTTAATTTATATGCACAGTACATCATGAGAAACGCTGGGATGGATGAAGTACAAACTGGAATCAAGATTGCCAGGGGAAATATCAATAACCTCAGATATGCAGGTGACACCACCCTTATGGCAGAAAGTGAAGAGGAGCTAAAAAGCCTCTTGATGAAAGTGAGAGAGGAGAGTGAAAAAGTTGGCTTAAAGCTCAACATTCAGAAAACTAAGTTCATGGCATCTGGTCCCATCACTTCATGGGAAATAGATGGGGAAACAATGGAAACAGTGTCAGACTTTATTTTTGGGCTCCAAAATCACTGCAGATGATGACTGCAGCCATGAAATTAAAAGATGCTTGCTCCTTGGAAGAAAACCTATGACCAACCTAGACAGCATATTAAAAAGCAGAGATATTACTTTGCCAACAAAGATCCATCTAATCAAAGCTGTGGTTTTTCCAGTAGTCATGTATGGATATAGGAGTTGAACTATAAAGAAAGCTGAGTGCTGAAGACTGATGCTTTTGAATTGTGGTGTTGGAGAAGACTCTTGAAGGTCCCTTGGGCTGCAAAGAGATCAAAACAGTCCATCCTAAAGATCAGTCCTGAATGTTCATTGAAAGGACTGATACTGAGGCTAAACCTCCAATACTTTGCCCACCTGATGAGAACTGACTGATTTGAAAAGACCCTGATGCTGGGAAATATTGAAGGCAGGAGGAGAAGGGGACCTCAGAGGATGAGACAGTTGGATGGCATCACCGACTTGACAGACGTGAGCTTGAGTAAACTCCGGGAGTTGGTGATGGACAAGGAGGCCTAGCATGCTGTAGTTGACGGGGGTCGCAAAAGTCGGACACGACTGAGTGACTGAACTAAATTGAATGGCATGGAATTACTATCAGTTTTGTAGGAAATTTGGCAGAACACAGCTTCAACACAGATGGGATTTCAGTAAAGAACAGCTTATACAACCAGTAAAGGTCAGTGAAAAGGCTGCAAAACCCAAGACTTTAGCTCCACTGATACTTTAAAAGAGGGCATTACAGAGATAAAATTGAGCAAAACTTTCTCCACTTACAACTAATTTATTTTGCGAGCACTAGTATAAATTCTAACAGCCTCTTAAGGTAGGTTAATGAATTTACTCCTTGACTCCAAAGACTAAGTTTCATTCCGAATGTCATTGATGTGACTAAAATAGAGAATAGTGAAATTACAGATTTGTTTTACTCCTAAAAAAATTCTACCAGAATAAATAATATTATTTACTTATCAAAAAATTCACTGAAAAACTAAGAACTCCTAGAGAGATGCTGTGGCCATGGGTCTGTACTTAGGTGTATGAAATCTAATAGGAAGAGACACGCATGCATGTAGAAAACCATTTAGAAGGGATCAGATAAAATACATTAGAGTTCAGAAAAGAGAGACTAAAACACCTTTAAAAACATTTCAGTCAGTTCAGTTCAGTCACTAAGTCATGTCCAAATCTCTGCAACCCCACAGACTGGAGCACACCAGGCTTCCCTGTCCATCACCAACTCCCAGAGTGCCGGAAGCCAGCGTGAGGAATCCCGCCTGTGACAAGGTCATGAGGAAGGAAGCCTGAGAAAACGCAAGGACGTGATCAGGCTTCAGGGGTTCCCCCTGGAATTTCCTGAGCATGTACCCCAAAACCCAAAAAATCTGCCGGCCTTTGTACTCTGCTTTTCCACTTTTCTGATATTCTCTGGAAAAAGTCAAATCAGGGCTTTAGTCTTCTGCATTTGAAAGGGATGTTTCAGCTCAAACCCCCTCTGATAACTCTCTAGCTTGCCTAACAGGTTCCTCCGGACCTCTTACAGCTTGTGAATTGCTTGCAGCCCCCCAACCGCGAGAGGCACAAAGCTTAAAAATATCTTAAAGATACAGAGCCTTTTCTAAAGAGTTAAAGATTATATTGGTAGAGGGTTTTCACTGTTGACTCAATGACTGCTGCCAGGCCTCCATATTCTTTATTTTTTAGGCACCTAGAAGGATGTTAATCAATGTAAACGGGATATGGAAAAAGATATATAGTAGTTTTGATGTTAGCAACACTAGACTTTTGAGTTAATTACTTTT
>SJYX01006116.1:198438-227303 GCA_006410675.1 Oreotragus oreotragus | reverse complement strand
CCAAAGTATTGGAGTTTCAGCTTCAGCATCATCCTTCCAATGAATATTCAGGACTGATCTCCTTTAGGATGGACTGGTTTGACCTCTTTGCAGTCCAAGGGACTCTCAAGAGTCTTCTCCAACACCACAGTTACAAAGCATCAGTTCTTTGGTGCTCAGCTTTCTTTATAGTCCAACTCTCACATCCATACACGGCTACTGGAAAAACCACAGCTTTGACTAGATGGACCTTTGTTGGCAAAGTAATGTCTCTGCTTTTTAATATGCTGTCTAAGTGGGTCGCTTACTCCTTGGAAGGAAAGTTATGCCCAGCCTAGACAGCATATTTAAAAGCACAGATATTACTTTGTCAACAAAGGTCCATCTAGTCAAGGCTATGGTTTTTCCAGTGGTCCTGTATGGATGTGAGAGTTTGACTATATAAAAAGCTAAGCACCAAAGAATTGACGCTTTGGAACTGTGGTGTTGGAGAAGACTCTTGAGAGTCCCTTGGACTGCAAGGAGATCCAACCAGTCCATTCTAAAGGAGATCAGTTCTGGGTGTTCATTGGAAAGACTGATGTTGAAGCTGAAACTCCAGTACTTTGGCCACCTGATGCGAAGAGCTGACTCATTGGAAAAGACCTTGATGCTGGGAAAGATTGAGGACAGGAGGAGAAGGGGATGACAAAGGATGAGATGGCTGGAGGGCATCACCAACTCAATGGACATGGGTTTGGGTGGATTCCAGGAGTTGGTAATGGACAGGGAGGCCTGGCATGCTGTGATTCATGGGTTCGCAAAGAGTCGGACATGACTGAGCAACTGAAGTGAACTGAACTAGGTTGGTAATAGCTTTTCTTCCAAAGAGAAAGTGTCTTTTAATTTCACAGCTGCAGTCACCATCTGCAGTGATTTTGGAGCCCCCCAAAATAAAGTCCATCACTGTTTCCATCATCTATTTGCCTTGAAGTGTTGGGACCAGATGCTATGATCTTAGTTTGCTGAATATTGAATTTTAAGGCAACTTTTTCAGTCTCCTCTTTCACTTTCATCAAGAGGCTCTTTAGTTCTTCGTCGCTTTGTGCTGCCATAAGGGTGGTGTCATGCACATATCTGAGGTTATTGATACTTCTCCCAGCAATCTTAATTCTAGCTTGTGGGTCATCCAGCCTGGCATTTCGTACAATGTACTCTGCACATAAGTTAAGTAAGCAAGGTGACCATATACAGCTTTGACCTTCTCCTTTCCCTATTTGGAACCAGTCTATTGTTCCATGTCCAGTTCTAACTGTTGCTTCTTGAGCTGCATACAGATTTCTCAGGAGGCAGGTCAGGTGNTGAAGTGTTGGGACCAGATGCTATGATCTTAGTTTGCTGAATATTGAATTTTAAGGCAACTTTTTCAGTCTCCTCTTTCACTTTCATCAAGAGGCTCTTTAGTTCTTCGTCGCTTTGTGCTGCCATAAGGGTGGTGTCATGCACATATCTGAGGTTATTGATACTTCTCCCAGCAATCTTAATTCTAGCTTGTGGGTCATCCAGCCTGGCATTTCGTACAATGTACTCTGCACATAAGTTAAGTAAGCAAGGTGACCATATACAGCTTTGACCTTCTCCTTTCCCTATTTGGAACCAGTCTATTGTTCCATGTCCAGTTCTAACTGTTGCTTCTTGAGCTGCATACAGATTTCTCAGGAGGCAGGTCAGGTGGTCTGATATTCCCATCTCTTTAAGAATTTTTTAGTTTGTTGTGATCCACACAGTCAAAGGCTTTGGCGTAGTCAACAAAGCAAAAGTAGATGTTTTTCTGAAACTCTCTTGCTTTTCTAATGATCCAGCGGGTGTTGGCAATTTGATCTCTGGTTCCTCTGCCTTTTCTAAATCCAGCCTGAACATCTGGAAGTTCATGGTTCACGGACTGCAGAAGCCTGTCTTGGAGAATTTTGAGCATTATTTTACTAGCGTGTGAGATGAGTGCAATTGTGCAGTAGTTTGAACATTCTTTGGCATTACCCTTCTTCAGGATTGGAATGAAAACTGACCTTTTCCAGTCCTGTGGCTACTGCTGAGTTTTCCAAATTTGCTGACATACTGAGTGCAGCACTTTCACAGAGTCATCTCTTAGGATTTGAAATAGCTCAACTGGAATTCCATCACCTCACTAGCTTTGTTCATAGTGAGGCTTCCTAAGTGATGCCCACTTGACTTCGCGTTCCAGGATGTCTGGCTCTAGGTAAGTGATCACACCATCATGGTTATTTGGGTCATAAAGATCTTTTTTGTACAGTTTTTCTGTGTATTCTTGCCACCTCTTCTTAACATCTTCTGCTTCTGTTAGATACATATCATTTCTGTCCTTTATTGTGTCCATCTTTGCATGAAATGTTCCCTTTGTTTTCTGTAATATTTTTGAAGAGATCTCTAGTCTTCCCCATTCTATTGTTTTCCTCTATTTCTTTGCACTGATCATTAAGGAAGGCTTTCTTATCTCTCCTTGCTATTCATTTGCATTAAAATGGGTATATCATTCCTTTTCTCCTTTGCCTTCAGTTCAGTCTCTCAGTCTTTTCCGCTGCGACCTCATGAACCACCATGCCAGGCCTCCCTGTCCATCACCAACTCCCGGAGTCCACACAAACCTGTGTCCATCGAGTTGGTGATGCCATCCAACCATCTCATCCTCCTGCCCTCAATCTTTCCCAGCATCAGGGCCTTTTCCAGTGAGTCAGCTCTTCACATCAGGTGGCCAAAGTATTGGAGCTTCAGCTTCAACTCGGTCTTTCCTATGAACACCCAGGACTGATCTCCTTTAGGATGGACTGGTTGGATCTCTTTGCAGTCCAAGGGACTCTCAAGAGTCTTCTCCAACACTACAGTCCAAAAGCATCAATTCTTTGGCACTCAGCTTTCTTTATAGTCCAACTTTCACATCCATACATGACCACTGGAAAAACCATAGCCTTTGCCTTTAGTTTCTTTTATTTTCTCAGCTATTTTTTAGGCCTCCTCAGATACCATTTTGCCTTTTTAAAAACATCTAAGTACATATAATTAGAAACTCTTTTAATAATCTCCAAAATCTATATTATTAATAGAATATTTGCCATTTTGGATGTTTTCAATAATCACTTTAAGAAAATCAGACCTACTCTGTGCCAAGGCCTAAAAAGAGAACGTTAATTTGAAAATCAAAATGGACAAAGGGAAAACAAAACAAAACTCCAGAGCAAAGAGCTAGAGGCCATCTGTTTGAGTTATTAGGACCATGAATGAGGTTTTAGTATATATAGATGCCAAAAATAAAATACACAGGACTGAGTGATGGTGTTTAACAAGTCAATAAAGTACTTTCTTTAAGAGAAAGAGGTAGAAAGAAAGATGGAAAGAAGGAGAAAAGGAGGAAGGAAAAAAGGAGGTTTACTTACTTAATACCTTTGTGCTGGCATCTGTTTCGACTCACGTTTGTGATCATATGTTTATAATGTAGATGTAGTAACAATCCTTTGAACATTATTAAAGCAAAAGAGAAGGTATCATACATTTTAAATAGCAAATAATTATCATATGTTTGGCTAAAAAGTAAGCCAACAGATATAGCTTACACTTATCTCTAATTTTGTATTAAGTAAACAGAACTTTTCATTAAGAGTAATAAGTGGTTTCAAGTACCCACTTCGTGGCTCTAACCAGTTCTACCTGCAACACATACATTCCCACCAAAAGTCAAAAGACTTGGTAACCAAGTCCTGCCATTTCAGAGTCTTTTCTGACTTCACAGCAGGATTTGAGCACAAGAAAGCACCAGAGAGAAATTTCTTCTGGAGAGTAATTAATCTGGCCCGCTGAAGATTCATGTCATTCTGGTGATACAGCAGCATGAAAACCATATGCCCAGCAGCTGCTGTGAGAGCTGAGGGGGTGAACCCTCAAATGAAACACAGAGAACCTCACATAGAGCCCCAATTCTATCATGGAATGTGCAAAATTCTCTAAACCTCAGTTTCCTTTTCTACTAATTTGAAATAATTCTATGAAGTCAAATGAAATGCAACACATGGCAAATTTGCAGGATGCTTGGGGCTGGTGCACTGGGATGACCCGGAGGGATGGTTTGCGGGGGGAGCGGTGGGAGGGGGGTTCGGGATTGAGAACACATGTACACCTGTGGCAGATTCATGTTGATGTGTGGCAAAACCAATACAATACTGTAAAGTAAAAAATAATAATAATAATAAAGGAAAAAAAGAAAAAATAAAAATAAAAACCAAAGCACCACAGGAAAAAAGTAATACTATTATTATTGCTACAATACAGCTATGGGGTGTTTTCCCTTATATTTTAGCATTCTCTCATCTACAAAAAGCAGTCTTGACAATTTTTAACATTTCATGAATCAAATGTGGATCTGAAGTGCCTGAGACCCCGCCCGATTGGTCCCCTTGATGCTCACCAGCTGCCCCGGTTTGGAAATCTCAGTTCCTTATTCCAGCCTCAATCGACAGGGAGCCAGGGCACTGATAGAAGAATCATGAATAATTCATTAGCCACTAAGTACAACCATCCATTTGAATTTCAGGTGGTTGGTTCTGCTGAAAGAAGATCTAACGGAAAAATTACTTCATTGAATTAATGCAGGAAAAAATGACTGTGCCTTTACTTTTATTGTGGATATAAATTATGCAACATTTTCCTCAAAAATGGACCTTCAAGCTGAAGTGCGAAGAGTAATCTGGAGAGATGTAGTATTAAATTGACTCTCTTCTTTAGCCTGAATGCCTCACCTATGATTGGATTGTACAGATTTTAAGGCGGGAGTAGTGTCTCCAACTCTATGCCACATAGCAGCCACAATCCAAATGTCTTTCTTCTCACTCAGCCCACCTCAACAAAGCACTAATCTACACATTCTTAACAGCTGGTCTTCAGGCAATAAGTCATTTCTCTTTCATGCTTTCCTGATTCCTGAACAAAAAGTAGAGAACAGTTTCCATGCTATGATCTAAGAACCACTTTGATAACATTTCTTATTGGCTCTTCCAGAAACTTAGTTACCAAGAAATATGATCATTGTTCAATTACAAAATGAGTGACCCTCAGAAACCTAAAAAGAGAGCAATGGCTGTATCAGAAAAGCTAAAAGAATTCTCTCCCTTAGCAAATAAATTACGAACATGCTTTGTTTAGTATAGATGTAATGATGACTAACTAGATTGTCTGTTCAATAAATAAATGTTTAACATCTGCCCTTGACTAAAGTCAAGAGGTATAACTCTTAACCTCCAATAAGCTAATTCAAATAACTGATCCATTCAAACGATCTTAGTCTTGGAGGAAGGCTATTGATCTTCAGTCGTTCAGTCAAGTCTGACTCTTGGTGACCCCATGGACTGCAGCATGCCACACCTCCCTGTCCTTCACCATCTCCTGGAGCTTGCTCAAATTCATGTCCATTGAGTTGGTGATGCCATCCAGCCATCTCATCCTCCATTATCCCCTTTTCCCCTTGCTTTCAAGCTTTCCTAGCATCAGGGTCTTCTCTAATGAGTCAGCTCTTCCCATCATGTGGCCAAAGTATTGGAGCTTCAGCTTCAGCATTGTCCTTCCAATGAATATTCAGGACTGATTTCCTTTAGGATGGAGTGTTTTGATCTCCTTGCAATCCAAGGGGCTCCCAAGAATCTTCTCCAACACCACAGTTCAAAAGCATCAGTTCTTCAGTGTTCGGTTTTCTTTATGGCCCAATTCTCATATCCATACATGACTACTGAAAAAAACTATAGCTTTGGCTATATGAACCTTTGCAGGCAAAGTAAGGTCTCTGCTTTTTAATATCCTGTCTAAGTTGGTCATAGCTTTTCTTCCAAGGAGCAAGTGTCTTTTAATTTCATGGCTGCAATCACCATCTGCAATGATTTTGGACTTCAAGAAAATAAAGTCTGTCACTGTTTCCATTCTTTTCCCATCTATTTGCCATGAAGTGATGGGACCAGATGCCATGACCTTCATTTTTTGAATGTTGAGTTTTAAGCCAACTTTTTCAATCTCCTCTTACACCTTCATCAAGAGGCTCTTTAGTTCCTCTATGCTTTCTGCCATTAGGGTGGTGACAGCTGCATGTCTGAGGTTATTGATATTTCCCCCAGCAATCTTGATTCCAGTCTGTGCTTCATCGAGCTCAGCATTTTGCATAATGTACTCTGCATATAAGTTAAATAAGCAGGGTGACAATATATAGCCTTGATGCACTCCTTTCTCAATTTGGAACCAGTCCATTGTTCCATGTACAGTTCTACCTGTTGCTTCTTAACCTGCATACAGGTTTCTCAGGAGGCAGGTCAGGTGGTCTGGTATTCCCATCTCTTTCAGAATTTTCCACAGTTTCTTGGGATCTACACAGTCAAAGGTTTTGGCATAGTAAATGAAGCAGAAATAGATGTTGAGGTGACAGGTGGGAAATAACATGCAAATAACTACAATAAGTATAAAAAGCTCTATGGTTAAGTTCTATGATTGATAAGATGAAGTACCAACACACCATAGGGAATAATCTGTTCTTGGGGTACTAGTCAGAAACTATTTCAGAAACACATGAGGTAGGAGGGACTTCACAGGAGATCAGGAGGTATAAAGACATGGGAGAGAGATCTACATAAAACAGAACATCATGGAACTGTAAGTATTAAAGAAAGGTCAGGATGAGGTGAGAAGCGTCTGGAAAAGACCTTAGAGGCTTCAGTTGTTTTGTTTTGTTTTGCTTTTTTTAATTCCTATGAAAATAAGAGGGAACTGAAGAGTTTTAATTGATCAAATTACAGATCAATTTCAACTTCATGATTGAAAAATGAACTGTAAATGCTATTAGAGAACATAGTCTTCTGCTGAACAAAATTATGCTAAAAAATAACCTAACAGTGGGACACACTTCCTTAGGGTCTAGTATAATGCATTTTATTTATTTGACTTGCTGTGCTTTGATCAGTGTACCAATCCTATGTCTAGAGCAGTGTGCTGATTTTTTATGCATGCTGAATGTTTAATTTGTAAAATACTACATATTGTATCAAAGGGGGAAAAAAAGCCACAGGCTTCCTGGGTGGTGCAGTGGTAAAGAGTCTATCTACAATGCAGAAGGCTCAGGTTCAATCCCTATATTAGGAAGATTCCCTGGAGTAGGAAATGGCAACCCATTCTAGTATGCTTGCCTGGAGAATCCCATGGACAGATGAGCCAGGTGGGCTACCATCCATAGGGTCACAAAGAGTCAGAAAAGGGGACTCTACAGAGAATGTTGAAAAGGGGGATGACAAAAGATAGGGAGACTAGTCATTAACTAGTCTAGGTCACTGGGGAAGAAGATGATAAAGGTTAAGTCCAAGGCAGAGATAGTGAAGATAGTGAAGACAGAAGACAATAAAGAGAACAGACACTTGACAGGACTTAATGATCGCTTTCATGTGGAATGAAATGATATGAAGGAGTTAAAATAAATCTCACATTTCTGGTTTGGGGATCTGATTGAAGAGTGGTGCCATTAACCAGAAGAGGAAATATAGAAAGAGCTAGTTATAGCTGAAGATATGTTTACCGTGTACCAGGTATCATTCTCATTTGATCTTCATAACAACCCTATGAGGTAGATATTATTGTTATTTTCACTTCACCAGGGAGGACACTGAGGCACAGAAAAGCTAAAAATTTTCTCAAAGTCACAAAGCTGGTAAGGAACAGATCTAAGACTCAAACCTAGAAAGTCTAACTCTAGCATCTGTGCTCTTGAGTATTAGACTGTGTTACACTATAAAAATAATAGGAGAAAATAAGGACATGCTGGTCCTTAGAAACCTACAGAGTATCTAGATTAAAGTACAGTTAGACTGAGAAACTGGAACTCAGGATAAATGTCCTGTCTAGAGATAAAAATCTGTGAGTCTTCAATGGAGCAGGCTGTTGAAGCCGAGAGAACAGATGAGTAGGAATAGTATGGAGAAGAGTGATTAATATGGACTGTGGAAAATACCAACACTTAATGAGCACATGAAAGAAGCAAACTAAGAGATTGAGAAGGAGTGCACAGAGCAATAAGTTAAATATCGGAAGTCAAAGGTATCCCCAAAGTCATACTCACCTTTTAAGACACCTGCACTTAGATGTCACTGGAGGTGTCTTAAAATCAGTGATGTCAACGATGTCTCAAAATCAGTCTCTACAATTCAACTTATTCCTTGGAAGAAAAGTTATGACCAGCCTAGATAGCATATTAAAAAGCAGAGACATTACTTTGCCGACTAAGGTCCGCCTAGTCAAAGCTGTGGTTTTTCCTATGGTCATGTATGGATATAAGAGTTGGACTGTGAAGAAGGGTAAGTGCTGAAGAATTGATGCTTTTGAACTGTGGTGTTGGAGAAGATTCTTGAGAGTCCCTTGGACTGCAAGAAGATCCAACCAATCCATTCTGAAGGAGATCAGCTCTGTGATTTCTTTGGAAGGAATGATGCTAAAGCTGAAACTCCAGTACTTTGGCCACCTCATGCGAAGAGTTGACTCATTGGAAAAGACTCTGATGCTGGGAGGTATTGGGGGCAGGAGGAGAAGGGGACGACAGAGGATGAGACGGCTGGATGGCATCACGGACTCGATGGACCTGAGTCTGAGTGAACTCTGGGAGTTGGTGATGGACAGGGAGGCCTGGCGTGCTGTGATTAATGGGGTTGCAAAGAGTCGGACATGACTGAGCAACTGAACTGAACTGAACTGAACAATTCAACTCATTATCATCCATCCAACATGCTTCTCCTCCTTTATTCTCAATCACAATCCACATCATGTTGATGATGTGTCAGCCAAACATCCATGTGACATGTGACATGTGATACATGTATGTGACATCCATACATGTCAGCCAAACCAAGTACCTGGAAATCATCCACCCACCATCTTCCTCTATCTTCATGCTCCAAATCGGTCACCACGTCCTGCTGGTTCTTCCTTAACATGGCTTAAAAGCATCCTTTCTACTCTGTTTCAACCATGATTTCAGGTGCCTCCAAGTCTCAAACAGACAACCACAAAAATCTCCCAATTAATTTCCCTGCATCCAAATTTGAGTACCCTCCAATCCAACCTCAACAGGAACGTAAGTCTCATTACATCACTCCCAGACTCTTAAACCACTAAATGTTTCCCCATTGTATTAAGCATGAAACCCAAACTATAAACAGAGGAGAAAAAAAGTCCTGACTCCTAGTGGAAGTTTCTGTATTCACTTGGGCTCGCAGGCGCCTTTTTTGGCACATTCCATGCTCCCTCACGGGTGCTCTCTCCTCATTTCTTCATCTAGCCAACTCCTATTTAATTCTCAATACTCGGCTCCACATCACCTTCTCTGAGAAGCCGTCTTTGAAATCACCCTGTACATGGCCTCTACTTAAGCTCTCCATACACACTTGTCATACTGGTCTATTTACATGTGTGCTCCTTCATCCCTGTGTTCCTCCCAATGCCTCCTTCAGTGCCCAAGTATTATTTTTTAACACCTTCTAACATTTTGCTTTCAATGAGGATGTTTTCTCATTGCCCATATATTCGAAACATGAAAGGAAAACTTTCCCATATCTAATCCCCAAACAGGCAGACAATAGGCATTTTACATGGACAGAAAGGACAGGCAAGATAGTTTTCAATTTACCAGTAACTTCCTAAGACCATTTAAACTAATATCTTAGTTATCTTATTATTATATGTTTAAGATCTGACAGTACTCACCAAAGTACAAAATATACATCACAGAGGTCAATAATACTGAATAACTGAAGACACAGAATAGAATTTGAAGGAAAAAAAAATTTTTTTAATCCAAGAACCCATATACTTTAAAAAATCATTCCTTAAAGACAGAGAAGTCTCTTCCAAAAAGTTATACTCAAAATATAATTTTATGTGCTCCAAAATAGGCCCTGTCAGATTATCTCATGATCCTTCAAAATGATAACCCAATTTTAGAAAAAGGGAAGGAAAAGAGTGATAGAGAAAAACAGAGAGAAACAGAGATAGGTCACTGCCAAATACTGCCTACCCCCTGCCCCAAGAAGCACTGAGGTCATGTATTCCACACACTGAACACAATGGCACTGTTAAAACAGCTTTGTGTTTGCATGCCCTAATCTCGGAGCTTTGCCAGCCATTACAATGCCACTTTAATTGCTGAAGGAAGTAATTATGCCAAAATCCACACATTTAATTGGAAATTTTCCACTGCAGTTTCCTTTTTCTCTAAATTCTTGGCACACAGTAAGAATATTTGCACTTACAGATTTGTAAAAGATCACATTTTGCTGCTATCATTTACTCTATAATTTGTAGTATTCAATAAACATCACCAATATTTTGTTCGAAAAACAGTTGCAAATCCAAACGCAGGAAACACAATGCTTTTTTTCTTTTTTACTAACATCTAAGAAATTTCAAAACTTCCCTTTTGTTCACAAAACTCAAATTTCTAAGCAATAGTGTTAGTCACTCAGTCATGTCCGACTCTTTGCAATCCCACAGACTGTAGCCTACCAAACTCTACTGTCCATGGAGTGTTCTTGCCTCCATGGAGGCAATACTGGAGTAGGCTGCCAAGCCCTCTACCAGGGGAAGCAAAATGTTTTCATTAAATATAGTTAACCAGTAATTAATGGTTCCCATTGCAATATTCAAAATGCAAAAGTTTCTGAGTCAGANTAGCCTACCAAACTCTACTGTCCATGGAGTGTTCTTGCCTCCATGGAGGCAATACTGGAGTAGGCTGCCAAGCCCTCTACCAGGGGAAGCAAAATGTTTTCATTAAATATAGTTAACCAGTAATTAATGGTTCCCATTGCAATATTCAAAATGCAAAAGTTTCTGAGTCAGAAATCTGTAAACTGAATGAACAAGCCAGTTCTCAGTTCAAAATACCATGTGTTCTCCCCACTAGGAAATGCTCTCAAGAACTTAATGCCTTCATATTTAATCCATTTTATTTGCTCATTCACAAAGTCAGTTTGTTCAAGAATCTAAAGCACCAGATTAATGAGTCTTAGTATCAAGCAGAGGCACTTAGCTGTCACTCTATTTTAAATCACAGATTATACCTTACCCTCAGTAGCTGCTGTGCAAGTGGATGACAAAGGGACAACTAAACAGACTATTAGTTGCCTGTCCAATATCCATTTGCACATTATTTTTTCTTAACAGAATCCCAATTTTGTTGCAAATGGCAATGTGCCCAACTTAAATAGGTAAATAAATAAGTCTACACCTCCCAGCCTCCCTGACAAATGAGGTGTCAACATAATTAAATTTTAGTCAGATGTAATTAGAGGCTGTTGAGAGACATCACAGACAGTTCCTTTAAAGGATCTAATTCAGCAGTTGTGTAGCTTTTGCCCTTCCCTCTTCCTTCTTCTGTCTGTCGGTCATACATGATAGCAAAGCTCCTGCAACAACCATCTCACAGCACAAGGCAACCTTGAAGATGAAAGCTATGCACTAAGAATGGCAGAGCAAAAAAAGACAAAGGTTCAAGAATAGTGGTGTTATTATGAGTCATTGAACCAGCCCTGTACTGCCTAACAAAGAGAATGACAAACAAAAAGACATCAAATCTAGAGCCTATTATACAGAGTAAAGTAAGTCAGAAAGAGAAAGATAAATATCGTATACTAATACAAAAGAATTTATTTTCAGGGCAGCATTGGAGACACAGACATAGAGAATAAACTTATAAGCACAGGTAGAGGGGAGGGGAGGGTGAGATATATGGAGAGAGTAACATGGAAACTTACATTACCATATGTAAAATAGATAGCCAATAGGAATTGGCTGTATGTTTCAGGGAACTCAAACAGGGGCTGTGTATCAACCTAGAGGGCTAGGATGGAAAGGGAGATGGGAGGTACATTTAAGAGAGAGAGGATATATGTATACCTATGACTGATTCNGGGGAGGGTGAGATATATGGAGAGAGTAACATGGAAACTTACATTACCATATGTAAAATAGATAGCCAATAGGAATTGGCTGTATGTTTCAGGGAACTCAAACAGGGGCTGTGTATCAACCTAGAGGGCTAGGATGGAAAGGGAGATGGGAGGTACATTTAAGAGAGAGAGGATATATGTATACCTATGACTGATTCACGTTGAGGTTTGTTTGACAGAAAGCAACAAAATTCTGTAAAGCAATTATCTTTCAATGAAAAAATAAATAATTTTTTTTTAAAAAGAGAGAGACACCACACTTTAGAAGTGTTTCTCAGCCTTTTTTTTTTTTTTTACTATTGTGTACCTAATAAGGCCTAATAATGGTCTTAAGCCATTTTCCCCATTAATTTTCCCTTCATTAAATTTAATACCACAGATGTACTATAGTATATTACTGAGAGTACTTTGCACATAACAAAAGACTTTTTTGACCTCTGAGAATCAATTTTTGACCCATCAGGGGTAGTCTTACCCACGCTGAGAACATGCAGGAAATGGCAACCCACTCTAGTGGTACGCTTACCTGGAAAATGCCATGGAGAAACCTCGTAGACTACAGTCCACAGGGTCACAGAGAGTCGGACATGACTGAGCAATTTCATTTTCACTTTTCACTACAGATCAAAGAAGAATAAAAGAACCCAGGAAACTAAACAAACACTCAATTCTGTTGGTCATCCTTTCCTGCTGTTTTTGTTCAGATACTAAGTCACATCTGACTCTTGGCAACCCCATGGACTGTAGCCAGGCTTCTCTGTCCTCCACTATGGCAATAACAAGGTCAGCCTTTGCCTCAAACCCCAGTACATTCCCTTCACAACCCTGGAGACACAGGCTGGATCATATGTAACCTTCATTTGACTAAGTTAAGACGCAGGCCTAAAGCCTGGCTATCAAAGAAACCGAAAGGCATCCTGTTTCCCTTTTCCATGGAGCCCATTTATGAATCTTAGACCTTTAACTTTAACACCAGGATGACTGGGAAAGGCCCGTATGGAAGACCACATCCAGTGAGAAACAAGGATGAGAGAACACTTCCCCGATGCCTAGGGCAAGGCTGGTCTAGGCAGCTCACTTCAACCCCTTCTCTACTAAGAAATAACTTGGAGAAACGTGGCCCAATTACTGTCCTCGTTCCTGAATGTGTATCATATTACCAGTTCCTCGGCAGGCAGATGGAAGGAAAGAGCATGAGTCAGAGTAGAAGCTTCTATAGGCAATACTGTACTCTTCTGTGTCCACTTTTTCTGAGATATTGGAAAAAAAAAAAAAGCCAAAAAGGATAGGTCAGACAGGAGATGACAAGAGTGAACATCTACATTCTAGGAATCAGTGAACTAAATGGACTGGAATGGGTGAATTTAACTCAGATGACCATTATATCTACTACTGTGGGCAGGACTCCCTTAGAAGAAATGGAGTAGCCATAATAGTCAACAAAAGAGTCCAAAATGCAGTACTTGGATGCAATCTCAAAAATGATAGAATGATCTCTGTTCGTTTCCAAGGCTGCTGCTGCTGCTAAGTCACATCACCATTCAATATCACAGTAATCCAAGTCTATGCCCAGACCAGTAATGCTGAAGAAGCTGAAGTTGAACAGTTCTATGAAGACCTACAAGACCTTCTAGAACTAACATCCAAAAGAGATGTCCTTTTCATTATAGGGGACTGGAATGCTAAAGTAGGAAGTCAAGAAACACCTGGAGTAACAGGCAAATTTGGCCTTGGAGTACAGATGAAGCAGGGCAAAAGCTAAGAGCTCTGCCAAGAGAACGCACTGGTCATAGCAAACACCCTCTTCCAACAACACAAAAGAAGACTCTACACATGGACATCACCAGATGGTTAACATTGAAATCAGATTGATTATATTCTTTGCAGCCAAAGATGGAGAAGCTCTATACGGTTAGCAAAAATAAGACTAAGAGCTGACTGTGGCTCAGATCATGAACTCCTTATTACCAAATTCAGACTGAAACTGAAGAAAGTGGGGAAAACCACTAGACCATTCAGGTATGACCTAAATCAAATCCCTTATGACTATACAGTGGAGGTGAGAAATAAATTTAAGGAACAAGATCTTATAGACAGAGTGCCTGATGAACTACAGATGGAGGTTCATGACACTATAAAGGAGACAGGAATCAAGACCATCCCCAAGAAAAAGAAATGAGAAAAAGCAAAATGGTTGTCTGAGGAGGCCTTACAAATAGCTGTGAAAGAATAGGGAAGCGAAAAGCAAAGTAGAAAAGGAAAGATATACCCATTTGAATGCAGAGTTCCAAAGAATAGCAAGGAGAGATAAGAAAGCCTTCCTCAGTGATCAATGCAAAGAAATAGAGGAAAAGAACAGAATGGGAAAGACTAGAGATCTCTTCAAGAAAATTAGAGATACCAAGGGAACTTTCAAGCAAAGATGGGCTCAATAAAGGATAGAAATGGTATGGACCTAANCTCAACATTCAGAAAACGAAGATCATGGCATCAGGTCCCATCACTTCATGGCAAATAGATGGGGAAACAGTGGAAACAGTGTCAGACTTTACTTTTCTGGGCTCCAAAATCACTACAGATGGTGACTGTAGCCATGAAATTAAAAGACGCTTACTCCTTGGAAGGAAAGTTATGACCAACCTAGATAGCATATTAAAAAGAAGAGACATTACTGTGTCAACAAAGGTCTGTCTAGTCAAGGCTATAGTTTTTTCAGTGGTCATGTATGGATTTGAGAGTTGGACTATAAAGAAAGCTGAGCACCAAAGAATTGATGGTTTTGAACTGTGGTGTTGAAGAAGACTCTTGAGAGTCCCTTGGACTGGAAGGAGGTCCAACCAGTCCATCCTAAAGGAGATTAGTCCTGAGTGTTCATTGGAAGAACTGATGTTGAAGCTGAAACTCTGATACTTTGGCCACCTGATGCAAAGAGCTGACTCATTTGAAAAGAGCCTGATGCTGGGAAAGATTGAGGGCAGGAGTAGAAGGGGACAACAGAGGATGAGATGGTTGGATGGCATCACGGACTCGATGAACATGAGTTTGGATGGACTCCAGGAGTTGGTGATGGACAGGGAGGACTGGTACACTGTGGTTCATGGGGTTGCAAAGAGTTGGACACGACTTAGCAACTGAACTGAACTGAACTGAACTGATAGGTCATTTTCTCCCAGAACAAAACAGAGAGTCACAGCCACATCACATTTTTTTTTCTTTTTTTTGCCAATAGAAACCAGATTTCCAGTCACTAAGGACGGCTTAAAGTGAATCCTTGAATCCAGTTCTTCTAACACTATAGAAGCTTCATCTACTACTCCCCCTAATAAACATTTTTTTTCCAGAACATATGGCTCCTAAGTGACTCCACCCTAAATTCAGACCCCTGCGTTGACTTCTTTACCACAGAAGCCCTTACCCAATGCACCTTTCTGCACTCATCTCACCTTTAAGGATACAGTGTAGGCACAGCTTCCTATGTACGGGAACCATTTCCTCATATAACTGTATCTTGAGATGCTCTTCCTCTGTATTCCATTTTACCATGAACCCCAGTCACATCCCTTCTCCTAGACAAGCTCCCTAGGATAGGAACCTCATTTCTGTAAGGCCAGTGTTCACCATAGCTCCTGGCATAAAGAAAGTGCTCAGTGGTGACTTCATAAACACATTAAGTCAGCTATTCTAGGAATTAAAACTGAATATTGGGTAGATCCATTTTAACGGGTGATTTTTAAAAAATACACATTCATAACTAAAGATATAGTCATGGCTATATCTTTTTTTTGGCTATAAAGATATAGCCAAAGATATAGCCATATTAAAGATGTAACCTTAAATGTACCATGTATGTGACCTATCACTTTCTTACCTGAAATGTGCTTTTTCTTGTCTATTTAATTGACTTTTTTCTGTAATCCTATAACACTGACTATGAAAACTTTAAAAATCAAAGAACTAAGGAATAAGANCAAAGATATAGCCATATTAAAGATGTAACCTTAAATGTACCATGTATGTGACCTATCACTTTCTTACCTGAAATGTGCTTTTTCTTGTCTATTTAATTGACTTTTTTCTGTAATCCTATAACACTGACTATGAAAACTTTAAAAATCAAAGAACTAAGGAATAAGAAAAAGCATTCAACCTTGAAGAGATTATTTTATATATATAAACATGCATATATATTTTTTTAATATACATGTAATAAATATTTAGCTATTTATCTTAAAAGTTAACTTTGAAACTATATTCCCAATGAAAGTTTAGGAAAAATACTTTTCATAGCTCCAAGTCCTGAGATGTACTAGAAATAGCCATTAGAAGCACTTCCAGAATTCAATAAATTCCTGCTTACTACTCAATAAACTCTGCTGACTAAAGAAGGCATATTAATGAGTAAATTTAAGAATTATATTCTCTATCTACAATTCTCTGGGTATACCCATTAGATTATATTGCTTATTTGTGTATGTCAATAATAATATGTAACTAACATATCTACCAACAATCAGTAAATTGAGTGTGTGACTAAGGTGGCATTTTTTTTTTTACTGTCCAAATTATTTGCTACACTAAACTGCTTGGTGGTTTCCTTGGTTATTTAGAGCAGGAGTCCTCAAATCCAGGATCTAATGCCTAATGAACTGAGGTGAAGTTGATAAAATAATAATAAAGTGTTCAATAAATGTAATGTGCTTGAAACACCCCAAAACCATCCTCCTTCCCCCAGTCAGTGGAAAATTGTCTTCCATGAAACTGGTCCCTGGTGCTAAAAAGGTTGAGGACCCTGGTTTAGCATATATAGCATCTCAAAGTATCATTTGCCTCAGCAACAATGTTTACTTTCTTGTAAGACCCAGCATGCTTTAAAAGCAAGCACACAAGCTTTTGAAAATTTAAGCAGTCCAAAGGAGAACAGATCATTAGGTTCAAGATAAAACAATCAAAGCTGATAGAATCTACTAAAATATCAATGGCCATTAGTGCTTAAGATAGCATTCATAGGAAATGGAATAGAGATATTAATGGAGTAATTCTTTTCGAATCTGAATATAAGAAACATTAATGTTTAATGGTCCATTTTCAAGAATAAATGCTAACTTAAGAACGAGGAACTACCTACCAATGCTGCTGCTAAGTCGCTTCAGTCGCGTCTGACTCTGTGCGACCCCATAGACGGCAGCCCAACAGGCTACCCGTCCCTGGGATTCTCCAGGCAAGAACACTGGAGTGGGTTGCCACTTCCTTCTCCAATGCATGAAAGTAAAAAGTGAAAGTGAAGTCGCTCAGTCGTGTCTGACTCTTCGCGACCCCATGAAATGCAGGCTCCTCCGTCCATGGGATTTTCCAGGCAAGAGCACTGCAGCGGGGTGCCATTGCCTTCTCTGTACCCACCAATAGCTAGCTTGAATAATGACTTGTTGCTAATGTAGCAACCTTAAGGTTTACAAAACTGCAAAGTCCAGGCAAAGAAAGGGAGAGAAGGATGGATGCCTAGGGTTTCACATGGGCTCATTCCATTGGTGAATTCCAAACATAAGAATGGGAATAAGTGCCCAGAAAAGGGGGAAACAAGAGGGCAGGAAGGGACCTGTGCATAAACAGGAAGAGCATAAACTAAGGCGAAGTCTGAGACGATGGTTCGCCCCACAGTAGTCAGCCAATGAGGAACTGGGGGAGGGGCTTGCATGCTAGGGAATGAACTGCTTGCTGTGATGACACTGGGTGTGCCTGCTCATTGGACACTTGATCTTGCAAGACCTTCATTAAACCGTGCTTCTCTCTGCATCTCGGTTCTCCCAAGTCCATTCTTTGGATTTGGGTCAGTGGGTTTTATTTCCTACAGGAATTTATCTTTATTGGAGTTTTATCAGATTAATAATATAACAATTATTTCTGTGCAATGGCTTTAAATACTTATTTTTAAGGCAGTATAGCATTTTAAGGCAGTATCAGTTCAGTTCAGTCGTTCAGTCGTGTCCGACTCTTTCATATTTCCCACTATGGTTTTTTAAAGGATATTGAATATAGTTCCCTGTGCTATACAGTAGCTCCTTGTTGTTTACCTATTTTGTATATTGTAGTTACCTATTTTGTATATTCATGGAATGAATCGCATGAATCGCAGCAGCCAGGCCTCCTTGTCCATCACCATCTCCCCGGGTTCACTCAAACCCACGTCCATCCAGTCGGTGATGCCATCCAGCCATCTCATCCTCTGTCGTCCCCTTCTCCTCCTGCCCCCAATCCCTCCCAGCATCAGAGTCTTTTCCAAAGAGTCAACTCTTTGCATGAGGTGGCCAAAGTACTGGAGTTTCAGCTTTAGCATCATTCCTTCCAAAGAACACCCAGGGCTGATCTCCTAGCACAGTGGTTAAGGGCACTCATTCTAGAATTAAAAATGCCTGGGTTTAAATTCAGAATCCACTGATAACTGGCTCAGTTTCCTCATTTGTAAACTGGGGTGGGGGTGGAAATAATACAATCCTTCATCTGTGGTGGCCATATGTGATACATAACTCAATTTTTTTTCTAATTTGAGAAATAGACGCACAGACACAGAAAACAAATTTATAGTTACCAAAGGGGGAATGGAGTGGGGGAGGAACTACAATATACAAAACAGGTAAACAACAAGGACCTACTGTATAGCACAGGGAACTATATTCAGTATCCTTTAATAAACCATAGTGGGAAATATGAAATGCATTTATACTGTGTACCAGAAAGTAAATCTATACTTCAATTTTAAATTTTTAATTTTTTCTGATGTGAGAACAGTAAAATGATGTAAGAAACTTATATTGTATCATGAAATCTAAAACAGCACCCTGAAATTAAAGACTAATATATCGAATATATATTTTCTACTAATAAATCTGTTGCAAAACAAATGAATATTCACACTAAGAGATAAAGACAAACTATGAATAATCTCACATCACTCAGGTAAAGTTCGCCAGTAAATGAGTTTAGGTCAATGTAAGTTTTGCGAAATGAATTACAAAAATACTTCCTTTTCAGAGGACTCTGCATTTCAAAATTGTACACAGAAGACTGCAGCACTTATAGTAACATTCCCTGACAGCTCAGCAGGTAGAAGTCTGCCTGCAATGTAGGCGATGTGGGAGACTTGGGTTTGATTCCTGGATTGGGATGATCCTCTGGGGAAGGAAATGTCAACCCACTCCAGTATTCTTGCCTGAAGAATCCCATGGACAGAGGAGCCTGGCGGGCTACAGTCTATGGGGTCGCAAAGAGTCGGACCCAAATGAGTACACTAGCACCTTGCACATGGTAAGTGGTCAAAAAATATTAGCTGCTATCATTAACACCACCATCATCTTTATCATTATTTTAGGCAAAAACAGTTTTTCTGAAATCTATTTGGTAATGAATTACCCAAATTTGTTTCAGAACATGTATCTCCATAGCAACAAGTATCTTCGATGATCTTTTGCTAGCCATAGGCATGTGACTTTAGGGTAAACTAGATTCAGTTTGTCATACTGTATGGAAAATTCTGGGTGATATGAAAAGGAAATATATCAAAATAAACACCTATAACTTTAACCTTTTCATCTGCTTCCTGAAAAGTCATTAGCTCTCTAAGGACTTCATTCTCTAAGAACTCTCAGTATTGTTCAACTGCTTTCCATGAGAAAGGTTAATGTAAAACATTGAATGAAAGCTTAAACCAACAAACATTTTCCAACTACAGTGTGTTCAATTCAAATACCTAATGAAATGAATCCCCTGGCAACTAGAGTATTCCACAAGCGTGTGTCGTGTTATTTCTAGCCACTTAAAAGCACCAGTAAAAAGAGCTCAAATACTTAGAAAAGAAAAGACCTCCATTCCCATGAGGAGAGGCATTTATTAGCCTCTTAATGGCCCTCTTTCATTGCCTTTCCACTGACACATCTCTAATTGTTCCAATTATAATTTCCAGTAACAAAACCAATAATGGTAAAAGCCTATAGTTCAATGTGTGCATTGTGAAAAGTGGTCTTTAACAGCACAAACCACATATAAAAATATATGACAACATGGGATCTGGACAGGCAATAACATCACAAAAAAAGAGAGAGGAGGTGCTATAAAAGAGCACTGGTCAAAAAAACCAGCTTAGGTTCCACCTATGAATTCAACACATCATTTAATCTGTAAGAGATTCAGTTTTCTACACTTTTAAAATGTGAGGACTGAATTAATGTCTTCGAATGCCTCTGCTACTTCCAATGTTCTATCAGTCTCTGATGTTAGAATTAAATCAAGATACACAGGATATAATCCCACCCTTGGCTTTCTAAGCAATCTTAAATCTTTCTGCTTTCACTTCCACAACTGGGGATATTTGTATTCAGTTGAAATCCAGTGAAGGCAAAGGATTATGTCTTTCATTTTCTCCCTACTACCATGCATGGCACATAGCAGGTACTCAAAAATATTAGAGGAAAGAAGGGAGGAAGGCAGGCAGAAAGAGGAAGAGAGGAAGAAAGGGATCGACTGAATAATTTATTATGGCTGGAATGTTGCATATAGGAGGAATTAAAGTGAGCTTGGCATATGGATTTCTTACTTTTAAGGAAGACCATAGTAGGAAGTTTTACATTTAGAGAATATATCAGAAAATATTATAGAAATAACATGTGTTAAATATTTTCTGTCCTTAGAAATAAGATACTAAAAAACTTAGTATCTTATTTGTGATAGGCTATATAGGGTTATATATTTATGAATTATTATTGTGATACTTTAATGAAGCATAAATTATTTTTTCATTATTAAATATTTTTCCTCATTGTTAGTATTTAATACATGGCTCAGAGGTAAAGAACCTGCCTGCAATGCAGGAGATGCATGTTTGATTCCCTAGGTTGGGAAGATCCCCTGGAAAAAGAAACAGCAACCCACTCTAGTTTTCTTGCCAGGAAAATCTCATGGGCAGAGGAGCCTGGTGGGCTACAGTCCATGGGGTCACAAAGAGTCAGATGCAACTGAGCACACATGCACTGCAATATCAATATAAGTAGAAAAGTAAATGTCAATCAATTGAAAATGGAAGTGAGGGAAGAAAAGACAGAATGAAATCTCTTGATTGATTGAATAAAAGTAGCATCTAACACACTAGTTTTAACATTAGAGCATTATTAACATTAACACAATATTGACAAAACAGAAGTACTTTAATTACATATGTATGCTATTAAATCTATTTTGTTAATATGAATGTGAATATCATATATGTTCACTATTAGTCACATGCCAATAACTCAAAAGTAAAGTGAAGTTTCAGTTATCACTCTCAGTCCATGCTCAAGAGTCACATCTTGTCTCCTGAGTCAATGATGCAATAAGTCAATATATTTTAAACTACTGGATGTGACCAGTAAGTAGGTGATGAAATTGATTTTATAGATCATGACACTTTTTTTTATAATGGAAAGGAATAGAAATCAATAGAAAATACCCCAGTACATCACATGTACAAATGTTAAGCATTTCATAAAACTTCAGTTCCAGTTTTATAAACATTCACTGGGTCACAATGTAAAATGTATCTCTAACAAAGAGATACAGTCAATGTTTGAAAAACACCAGGTGCATCTTCACTCTTCCACTTAAGAATGTTTGTGATATTTTACATATGTATGTTTGTGATATTTTACATATGTATGTTTGTGATATTTTACATATGTATGTTTGTGATATTTTACATATATTCCAATTCCAGATTTCAACATTAAAAGAGTTATTGTATAACACTAAACTAAAGAATTTTAGAGTTTTAAAGAATGTCATTAAGAGCTTGAAAACCCTAGATTTTTATATATTAAGTCCCATTGGGATTCCAGTTTTAAATAGTCCATCAGAGTAGTCCACCTGCAATGAGAAAAAGACTTGAAGGGATGGAGTGAATTAGCTATGCAGATCCTGGGGAGATGTGTGTGACTGACCTGCTAGAAAGGAACAGGCAAAGAAAAGAAATCAAAGATTAGGTCAGAGGGAGAAAGAGGGTCCTTTCTCTACATGAAATCAGGAACTACTGATCTGACTAATATTTTAAAGGATCACTTCAGCTATTAAGAATAAACTAGGGTTCAGAGAGAAGTATGGAACGCAGTAGATATTAAAGTAAAAGAGGCAAAACATGACAGAGTCAAAACATGGTGGTAGCAGTGAAGGTGGTGAGAGGTGGTCAGATTCTGCTGCTGCTAAGTCACTTCAGTCGTGTCTGACTCTGTGTGACCCCATAGATGGCAGCCCACCAGGCTCCCCCATCCCTGGGATTCTCCAGGCAAGAATACTGGAGTGGTTTGCCATTTCCTTCTCCAATGGTCAGATTCTGGGTATGTTTAAATATAAGGCCTGCCTGGAATTATTTCTGCCTTGCAGCACACTGCAGTGGGACATGGACAGACTTTGTTTACAAGAAGACCTACATTCAAATAGCAGCTCTACTGCTCATTACCTTGGCTTACAGCTCTCTAAGTCTCAGGGTGGAAGTCTATATAAGAAAAATAGCATCACATTCTCCAGAGCATTGTTGAAAGGATTAAATAATATGCATAGAGTACATAAGGAGCTTCCATAAATGTGAGCTCCTTTTCTTCCTATTGTTATTATTTATTAGAGACATATTTAAAATACAGAAGGCACAGGAAGTCACATCTGGTGGACATTTTCTGAAAGAATATTTGACCAAAAATAAGTTTCCAAAAAAAAGGGATATCCATAAAATATAAAAGATTAGTATATCTTCTGGTGTTCTGAAGTCAGTTTCCTATGTGTACAGAGTAGGTAAAGGGGTCCAAACACTAAAAACAATTCTGACACAAGCAGAGTTTCCAAGAATTCAATAGAATTCTGATACTATCTACCCAGAGATCGCATAAGATTCCACAAGTTAAGGGTTCAGTCCTATAAGACTCCCACCCTCTCCCTACCACTTCATATGTCAGTTGCAAGCCCAGGTTATCATCAGTGCTTCGGACCTGCAGGACTAGAGATTGGAGGTTCTAATAACCTCTCCCTTGGTTACAGATGTCAGTCACAAGTTCAGGTTGTTACCAGTTCTTCTGACCAACTTGCTATAAAACAGAGGGTCCGCAAACTTCTTGTGCTGTGCTGTGCTGTGCTTAGTCGCTCAGTCATGTCCAACTCTTTGCAACCCCATGGAATATAGTCCAAAAGGCTCCTCTGTACATGGGGATTCTCCAGGTAAGAATACTGGAGTGGGTTGCCATGCCTTGCTCCAGGGGATCTTCCAACCCAGGGATTGAACCCAGGTCTCCCACATTGCAGGCAGATTCTTTACCGTCTGAGCCCTCAACGTTCTCCTTGGGGTCAATTAATTTTCTACAAGGGGCTCACAGAACTCAGAGAAACATTTTACTTACTAGATTGCTCAGTTCCTTCAGTAGTGTCTGATTCTTTGCAACCCCATGGACTATAGTCCACCAGGCTCCTCTGTCCATGGAATTTCCCAAGCAAGAATACTGGAGTGGGTTTCCATTTCCTACTCCAGGGGATCTTCCAGACCCAGCAATAGAACCCATGTTTTCTGCATTGCAGTTGGATTCTTTACCACTGAGCTGCCGGGGAAGACTTACTAGATTACTAGGTTATAAAAAGATATAACTCAGGAACAGCCGAATGGAAGAGATGCATAGGGCAAAGTATGGAGAAAGGGCCCAGAGCTTCCATGCCCTCACCAGGTGCACTGCTCTCCCAGAATCTCCAGGTGTTCACCAACCTTGAAGCTCTCTGAACCCTTTCCTTTTGGGTTTCTGTGGAGGCTTCCTGGTGTAGTCATGATCAATTTAATCCTTGGCCATTGGTGATTGCTCCAATCTCCAATCCCTTCTCATCCCCAGAGGTTGGGGAGAGAGGGAGACTAAAGGTTCCAATCCAGGATAACTTGGTTGGTTTCTCTAGCCATCAGTCCCCATCCTTAGGTGAGGTCCAAACGTCACTTTATTAACCTAACAAAAGGTATCTTTAAGGCTCTCATCACTTAGGAAATTCCTAGGGTTTGGAAGCTGTGAACCGGAAAATGTGGATGAAGACCAAACATGTGAGAGGAATATATTTTGGTTATCTGAATAACCAAATGTATACTTCTTATAAATCATAATATCACAGTTCAGTTCAGTTGCTCAGTCATGTCCGACTCTTTGCAACCCCATGAATCACAGCACACCAGGCCTCTCTTTCCATCACCAACTCCCGGAGTTCGCTCAAACTTATGTTCATCCAGTCGGTGATGCCATCCAGCCATCTCATCTTCTGTCCTCCCTTCTCCTCCTGCCCTCAATCCCTCCCAGCATCAGGGTCTTTTCCAATGAGTCAACTCTTCACATGAGGTGGTCAAAGTATTGGAGTTTCAGCTTCAACATCAGTCCTTCCAATGAACACCCAGGACTGATCTCCTTTAGGATGGACTGGTTGGATCTCCTTGCAGTCCAAGGGACTCTCAAGAGTCTTCTCCAACACCACAGTTCAAAAGCATCAATTCTTCAGCACTCAGCTTTCTTCACAGTCCAACTTTCATTTTATTAAAAAACAAAAGTAGTAGATTCAGAATTATGTCAGACCCTAGATTTTGTACAAAAGTTTCTTGACAGTCTGGTTCATCATTTCATTAAGACTGAGTTAATGGTGGAACATGAAGAGCAGCTTCTTGATCTTTGAAATGGGAGAAAGTTATTTAAAAAGAAACTCTTATGTATACTTATAGCCTAGTCACTTTGCTGTACAGGAGAAACTAACACAATATTGTAAAGCAACTGTATTCCAATAAAAATTTTTAAATAAAATAAATAAGGAATTAAAAGTACATTTTTATAAAGTACAACTGAACTGCACCTAAAAATATCTACTAATGTTTGACAAGTTACTTCATTCATTTCTTCAGCTAATCTTTGAAAGCTGTGTTGTTGTAAGAATTTTGAAAAGGTTAAACAATCCAGTAGTAGTCCTTTCGCCAGGAAATTCAATCTAGTACATCTATCCTTCATCAGCCTCATATCCTGAAATCATATACTACCTATAAACTTACAAGGTGACTCATCTCCTAGAATTTAAAAATCTCTACTTCAAAAGCAGCCCATTATATTTTCAGTATTGAGATCACGCTTTTAAACTTACTCATGATTTTTACCCTAACAATCTACTTGTATCCACATTGATTTTCCTATCTCTTTGGCCTCTTCACTCTTCAATAAACTTAATTTTGTGTTAAACTAAATTGACTTGAAATGCTCCCTCATCTGTTAAGAAAATGTTTCCTGATAACTGCTTCATTTTATTAAAAGTCCTCTTCCTGATCTTCAAGATACTCCCCTAAATCCAGTTTCACACTAAGTATTTTTTTCATTCTCCTCCCTACCATATACACCCAGAAATTTTTTTAAAAAAATTAAAAATAAATCTTCAGCTCCACTGAGACAGGTCTCCCTAGAGTCCTGCCTCTCTGCACACCAAATTCCTCATGCTTTTGTATAGTTCCCTCAATCTTTAATACCTTCTGTCTCTTTAAGTCATTTTATAAAACTCTCACAACCAGTCTGTGATTTAAATCAAGGCAGGCATTATCTCTACATTGCAAATTAGGAAGCCAAGAATTATTTTAGACTCCCTACTCTCTGCTTATTCAAAGAGAAGTGATATTTGACATGAACTTTGAATGATGAGTAAGCATTTTCCAGGGGGTTGAACAAGGAATGAAGACATGCCAGGACGAATGTATAAGTGCTAAAGAGGTATGAAAAAGATGCATATATACATTCACATGCATATAAAGCCATGAACTGCTTTACTACACAAGAGATCCAAGAAAAATTACATCTTTGTGGATTTTTCAAACTCAAGTCAGTTCAGATTTCAAGCCCATGATTCAGCTGTGTTAGTGAGAGATCTAAAACATGGCACATGTTTAAAGGCTCTTTCTTCCTTCACCTCTTAAGTTGTATCAGACCATAAAAGTGATGCTGGGAATTCCCTGGTGGTCCAGTGGTTAAGACTGGTCACTTTTACTGCCAGGGTTCAGGGTTCAATCTCTGGTAAGGGACCTAAAGTCCCACAAGCCAAGCAGTAAAGCCAAAAGACAGTTAAGGTGATGCAATGAAGACAAATGAAGGCAAGGCCTGTAGTCAGTGACCCATGATGACTCACCCACCCCACCCCCACCCCGCCCCAGAGATGCTCCTTGTCTAAACCCTCACAACCTTGTGCAAGGTGACTTTAGCACCATTTGTAGCATCCATTGCTTATTCTGTACCAAGTTAGGCATGAGGACCTTCATTGTAGATGTCAGAGTCGTCTCAGTGCTCAACCCTCCCTAGTACCTACATAATCATACCCACTTTGAAACCTCCAAGGAACTGCTTTAACTAGGGTACCTGCTTCAACTTCCCACAAAAATGGACTGTCTCTGATTTCCACTCAATGTCTTTCTTCCCTGGAAGAGGATCAGCCCATCTTCTAAAGACAACTGGCATTTCCTTCCCAATCTCTTTCAACAACAATGGGATTTAGTTATTCGTTCAAAGACTTTAGACCCAAGACAGTCCTAAAAGCCTACACCATGACTTCTAGGACCAACCAAGAATATGGATACCTTCCTTGGGAATAACTAATAAAACATGAAAAAATGCTCAACACTGCTTATTATTTGTTGTTTAGTGGCTCAGGCATGTCTGACTCTTTGCAACCCCATGGACTACAGCACACCAGGCTTTCCTACACCAGCTATATCCTGGAGTTTGCTCAAACTCATGTCCATTAAGTAGGCGATGCAATCCAACCATCTCATCCTCTGTCGTCCTGTTCTTCTGCTGCCTTCAATCTTTCCCAGCAACAGGGTCTTTTCCAAAGAGTCAGCTCTTCACATCAGAGGGCCAAAATATTTCAGCTTCAGCTTCAGCATGAGTCCTTCCAATGAATATTAAGGGTTGATTTTCTTTAGGATTGACTGGTTTGATCTTGCTGTCCAAGGGACTCTCAAGAGTCTTTCCCAGCACCACAATTCAAAAGCATCAATTCTTTGGTGCTCAGCCTTCTTTACGGTCCAATTCTCACATTCATTCATGACTACTTGAGGAATCATAGCTTTGACTAGATGGACCTTTGTCAGCAAAGTAATATCTCTGCTTTTTAATACATTGTCTACGTTTGTCATAGCTTTTCTTCCAAGGAGCAAGTGTCTTTTAATTTCATGGCTGCAGTTACCACACACAGTGCTTTTGGAGCCCAAGAAAATAAAGTCTACCACTGTTTCCATTGTTTCCCCATATATTTGCCATGAAGTGATGGGATTGGATGCCAAGATCTTTGTTTTTTGAATGTTGAGTTTTAAGTCAGTTTTTTCATTCTCTTCTTTCACCTTCATCAGAAGGTTTTTTAATTCTTCTTCACTTTCTGCCATTAGGTTGGTATCATCTGCATACCTGAGGTTATTATTAGAGAAATGCAAATCAAAACTACAATGAGGTATCCATCACCTCACACTGATCAGAATGGTCATAGTCAAAAAATCTACAAACAATAAACACTGGAGAGGATGTAAAGAAAAGGGAACCCTCTTGCACTATTGGTGGGAATGTAAATTGATGTAGCCACTAAAAAGAACAGTACAGAGCTTTCTTTTAAAACTAAGAATGCAACTACTACACAATTGTGTCTGACTCTTTGCAACCCCAGGGACTTTAACCCACAAGGTTCCTCTGTCCATAGAATTTTCCAGGCGAGAATGCTAGAATGGGTTGCCATTTCCTTCTCCAGGGAATTCTCCTGACTCAGAGATCGAACCCACATATTGTGCATCTCCTGCACTGGCAGGCTGATTCTTTACCACTGTGCAACCTGGCAAGCCCTATATGAAACAGCAATTCCACTACTGAGTATATATCCTAAGAAAACCACAATTCTAAAAGACACATGTACCCCAATGTTCACTGCAGCACTACTTACAACAGCCAGGACATGGGAACAACCTAGATATCCATCAATAGATGAATGGATAAAGAAGTTGTGGTACATATATACAATGGACTAGTACTGCTATTGTCGCTCAGTCGCTAAGTCATGTACATTTCTTTGCGACCCCATAGACTGCAGCATGCCAGGCCTCCCTGAGCCTCACAATTCTTTCAGAGTTTGCCCAAGTTCATGTCCATTGAGTAGATGATGCTATCCAATCATTTCATCCTCTGCCATTACTAAGCCATAAGAAGGAAAGAAGCTGAGTCAGTTCTAGTGAGGTGGATAAACCTACAGCCTGTTATACCGAGTGAAGTCAGAAAGAGAAAAACAAATATATATTAATACATATATATGAAATCTAAAAAAATAGTACTGATGAACCTATATGTAGGGCAGACAGAGAGAACAGGCATAGAGATGCAGACATAGAGAACAGGCATAGAGATGCAGACATAGAGAACAGATTTGTGGACTCAGCAGGCAAAGGAGAGGGTGGAACTGAAACATAGACATTACCCTATGTAAAATAGATGGCCAGTGGATATTTGCTGTATGACGCAGAAAGTTCAACCTGATGCTCTGTGACAACGTAAAGGGGTGGATTGGGGTGGGAGATAGGAGGGAGGTTCAAGAGAGAGGGGATATATGTATACCTATGGCTGATTAATGAATGTTGTTTTATGGTAGAAACCAACAGAACACTGTAAAGCAATTATCATCCAATTAAAAACAAACAATTTTTTTTTTAATGAATTCTATCTTTAGGAATGGAGTATCATTCTCATTCCTAAGGACAGACTGCATGTGTCTCTTAACACTGCAGAACAAACAACAAAGCTGTGCTTTTCTACCATGCCTTAGTGAATTCTTGATAAGTTGCCCTATCAC
>SJYX01006116.1:129473-180368 GCA_006410675.1 Oreotragus oreotragus | reverse complement strand
AACCACTTGAATACAAGACCTGTCATCACCCAACCACCAGTAGCACCCTGTGCAGGAAGCCTCATCTAAACAATAAACAAAATAAAAATACAAATATAATCATCAGCAGACAGGATTACCACCTCACTCAGCCTTGCCCATCAGAGGAAAAACAAACAAACAAAAAAACTCAGCAGAAATCTCACCCTATACGAAGCTTACACAAACCAACGGACTAACTTTGGGAGGGCAGAAACCAAAAGGAAGAAAGAATTCAACCTTGAAACCTGGGAAAAGGAGACCTCAAAAACAGTAAGTAAAATAATAATAATAATGAAAAGGCAGAGAAATATTACACAAATGAAGGAAGAAACTAGAAACACAGAAGTCCAAATAAATGAAAAGGAAATAGGCAAACTATCTGAAAAAGAATTCAAAATAACGATAGTAAAGATGATCAAAAACTTTGAAAACATAAAGGAAAAAATGCAAGAATCAATTAACAAAGAACTAGAAGAATTAAATACACATACAGAGACAAACAACAATTACTGAAGTTAAAAATACTCTGCTGCTACTGCTGCTAAGTCGCTTCAGTCGTGTCTGACTCTGTGTGACCCCATAGACAGCAGCCCACCAGGCTCTGCTGTCCCTGGGATTCTCCAGGCAAGAACACTGGAGTGGGTTGCCATTTCCTTCTCCAATGCATGAAAGTGAAAAGTGAAAGTGAAGCCGCTCAGTCGTGTCCGACTCTAGAAGGAAAAATACTCTAGAAGGAGTCAATAGCAGAATATCTGAAGCAGAAGAACAAATCAGTGAGCTGGAAGATAAAATGGTGAAAACAACTTCTGAAGAGCAGAATAAAGTAAAAAGAATGAAAAGAACTGAGAAACAGAAATCTGGGACAATATCAAACGTACCAACATTCAAATTACAGGGGTCCAGAAGAAGAGAAAAAGAAAGGGTATGAGAAAATTTTTGAAGAGATTATAGTTGAAAATTTCCCAAACATGGAAAAGGAAATAGTCAATCAAGCCCAAGAGGCACAAGGAGTCCCATACAGGATAAACCCATGGAAAAACATGCTAAGACACATACTAATCAAACTAACAAAGACTAAACACAAAGAATATTAAAAGCAGCAAGGGAAAAAGCAACATATAACATACAAGGGTAATCCCATACATTTAACAGCTGATCTTTCAGCAGAAACTCTGCAGGCTAGAAGGGAATGGCAGGATATATTTTTACAGTAGTGAAAGGAAAAAATCTACAACCAAGATTACAGTATCCAGCAAGAATCTCATTCAAAATTGATGGAGAAATAAAAAGCTTTTCAGACAAACAAAAATTAAGAGAATTCCGTACCACCAAACCAGCTTTACAACAAATGTTAAAAGGACTTATATAGTCAAGAAACACAAGAGAAGAAAAAGATCTACAAAATCAACCACAAACAATTAAGAAAATGGCAATAGGAACATATACATCAAAAATTACTTTAAATGTAAACAGATTAAATACTCCAACCAAAAGATACAGACTGGCTAAATGGATACAAAAATAAGGCCCATATATATGCCGTCTATAAGAAACCCACTTCAGACCTAAAGACACATATAGACTGAAAGTCAGAGGATGGAAAATATTCCATACAGATGAAGCAAAAGAAAGCTGGAGTTGCAATCCTCATATCAGACAAAATAGATCTTAAAGAATATTACAAGAGATAAGGAAGGACACTACATAATCATCAAGGGATCAATCCAAGAGGAAGACATAACAATTGTAAATATCTATGCATCCAACATAGGAGCACCTCAATACATAAGACGAACACTAACAGACATAAAAGAAGAAATTGACAGTAACACAAAAATAGTAGGAGACTATAACACACCACTCACACCAATGGACAGAGCATCAAAACAGAAAATTAATAAGGAAACACAAGTCTTAAATGATGCACTAGATGAGATGGATCTCATTGATATCTTCAGGACATTCTATCCAAATGGAGAATACACCTTCTTTTCAAGTGCACATGGAACATTCTCCAGAACAGACCACATCTTGGGTCACAAATTTAAACTTCAGTAAATTTAAGAAAATTGAAATCATATCAAGCATCTTCTCCAACCACAACACTATGAGACTAGATATCAGTTACACTGTAAAAAACACAAACACATGGAGATTAAACAATACATTTCTGAATAACCAACAAGTCACTACAGAAATCAAAAGGGAAATCAAAAAATTTCTAGAAACAAATGACAATGAACACTTCCTAACACCATACACAAAGATAAACTCAAAATGGATTAAAGACCTAAATTTAAGACCAGAAACTATAAAACTCTTAGAGGAAAACATAGGCAGAACACTCCATGACATAAATCAAAGCAAGATCCTCTATAACCCACCCCTGCTGCTGCTGTTGCTAAGTCGCTTCAGTCGTGTCCGACTCTGTGCGACCCTATAGATGGCAGCCCACCAGGCTCCTCCATCCCTGGGATTCTCCAGGCAAGAATACTGGAGTGGGTTGCCATTTCCTTCTCCAATAACCCACCCCTACAGTAATGGAAATAAAAGCAAAAGTAAACAAGTGGGACCTGATTAAACTTAAAAGCTTTTGCACAGCAAAGGAAACTATAAGCAAGGTAAAAAGACAATCCTCAGAATGGGAGAAAATAATAGCAAATGAAACAACTGACAAAGGATTAATTTCCAAAATATATAAGCAGCTCATACCAACTCAATACCAGAAAAACAAACAACCCAATAAAAGAGTGGGAAAAAGACCTAAACAGACATTTCTCCAAAGAAGACATACAGGTGGCTAACAAACACATGAAAGGATGCTCAACATCGTCCATTATTAGAGAAATGCAAATCAAAACTACAATGAGATATCACCTCACACTGGTCAGAATGGCCATCATCAAAAAGTCTACAAACAATAAATGCTGGAGAAGGTGTGGAGAAAAGGGAATGCTCTTGCACTCTTGGTGGGAGTGTAAATTGATACAGCCACTATGGAAGACGGTATGGAGATTCCTTAAAAAACTAGGAATAAAACCACCATATGACCCAGCAATCCCACTCCTAGACATATACCCTGAGGAAACCAAAATTGAAAAAGACACATGCATTCCATTGTTTACTGCAGCACTATTTACAATAGCTAGAACATGGAAGCAACCTATATGTCCATCAACAGATGAATGGATATACAATGGAATATTACTCAGCCATAAAAAGGAACACATTTGAGTCAGTTCTAAAGAGGTGGATGAACCTGGAGCCTATTATACAGAGTGAAGTGAATCAGAAAGAAAAAGATAAATATCATATTCCAACACATACATACAGAATCTAAAAAAATGGTACTGAAGAATTTCTTTGCAGGGCAGCAGTGGAGACACAGACATAGAGAACAGACTTATGGACGTGGGGAGAGGGGAGTAGAGGGTGAGATGTAAGGAAAGAGCAACATGGAAACCTACATTACCATTGTAAAATAGACAGCCAATGGGAATTTGCTGTATGGCTCAGGAAACTCAAACAGGGGCTCTGTATCAACTTACAGAGTTGGAATGGGACGTAGATGGGAAGGAGGTTCAAAAGGGAGGGGACATATGTATATCTATGGCTGATTCATGTTGAGGTTTGACAGAAAACAACAAAATTCTCTAGGGTAATTATCTTTCAATTAAAAAATAAATCAATTTTTAAAAAAGAAAGAAAAAAAAATCTCCAACCTCTCATCAATTCCCAAATTAACAGTGTCCTACAAATAAAGGACAGTGGACTAATTACCAGGAGGAAAGGGCTTGGTCCTGACACTAGTTCTAGGGCCTTAAACAAGTTACTAAACCCCTTTTACCTGTTCTCTCATTTGTAAAATAGCAACAGTATACTTGCCTTTCATCAATGTAGTACTTATGTATTAGCAAATAAGATAATGCTTGGGAAAACTCTCTAAAAATTGTAGCATGGAAAGGAAAAAAAATTAAGTCAGTATTATTGTCAACATTCACCTTAAAGCATAAATTTAAATGAAAAAATTACCTCCAGAAAAAATAAAATTCAGAAAGAAAGCACCAAGTACAAAGGAGAAATCAATACCACAAAAATGTTATCTCTAGTCTCTCAGTTAGTACTTCTCTTATGGTATCACCCCATTTTCACCCCAGCTCAACCTGATAAAAGGCTTTTCTTAGAGTAGGTCATGGTTTAGTCATACAGTAGGATACAATACACAGCAGTTAAAATGAATAAACAAGATTTGGAAGAATCAACAGAGATAACTTTCAACAAATGTTGAAATGTTCAGTTGAAAAAAGAAAGGTATAGACTGATAGCTTTTATGCAGATTTTTTAAGCATACAAAATGATTCTGTGTTTTGTTAATTAACATATATGAAATAAAAGTATAAAAATAACCTGGAAGGACAAACACAACTTTGTTTAAGGTGGTGATTTGTCGTGGGCTAATGGGCTGGAGAAAGAAACAAAGAAGACATCACCATACGTAATATCTGTTTCTATCATATTCGTAATGTCATTCACATCTGTAAAGCCAAAATATTAACAACTTACTAATTCCAGGTGATGAGTACATTCTCATTTTTTGTAAAATTATTTGTATTTACTGACTTTAAAATTTTTTTCCAGTAAAATCAAAAGTATTAAGAAAAACACTTTTCTTAACATAATTGTTGTAGAATATTTCCGCTCAGAGAACAGAAAAATCCAAGTAATTATTAATCACTAAAAGTATTTTTATATGTCCAGTCCCTAACACCTATCAACCTGTCACCATCACCAGATCAGTCAATCACCAAAATATGTTGCTTCTGACACGACTTTGTCTCAAACTTATCTAACACTCAGCAAGTCAACTTCTCGAACTTATCAAATGTTCAGCGTCAACAGTAGCAAATGTTCACTAAAACAACTGCTAGTAAAATAATGATAAATTTGAGTCTTTGATCAATTTAAAAAATAGTCTCTCCTTTTTAACAAAGATTATCACTCCTGAACACATTCTTTCTGAATCAACAACACTCAGGTCATTACTTTGATATTAAGCCATTGCCCAGCTTTCAGACTCTTGCTTATAAAAGACAAAAACATTTCTCATGGCAGGAATTTGAGATCTTACAAGGTTTCAAGGCTTGTCCTTCCTGAATGTCAACAGGGCTACCACAGTTCAATAATAAACATTTTTACTTTCATTTTACGGAAGACTGATTTCGATCACTGGCCATTCTCAATGGATAATTAAAATACTCATTTAACTGCTAAAACAAATCTAATGAAACTTTTCATATTTGATTTTCACAATTTCTAATATAGGTAACTATTTCAATTAAAGATATTAAATGGAAAGAACACTATATCTCAGATTTAGAGAGGTGAAGAATTGTTACTCCAATGCTGATAATATGTACTCCAGGGTCAGAATCCAGTCTGAGATATGGTTGTTTTATTCTTGAAAAATCCTGACTATTGACTAACTTTTTTATGACCCCATAGGGCAATATAGACTTAAGATGTTTTTTAAAATGACTGTGAAGAAAGCTGAGCGCCGAAGAATTGATGCTTTTGAACTGTGGTGTTGGAGAAGACTCTTGCAAGGAGATCCAACCAGTCCATTCTGAAGGAGATCAGCTCTGGGATTTCTTTGGAAGGAATGATGCTAAAGCTGAAACTCCAGTACTTTGGCCAGCTCATGCGAAGAGTTGACTCATTGGAAAAAAGACTGATGCTGGGAGGGATTGGGGGCAGGAGGTGAAGGGGACAACAGAAGACGAGATGGCTGGATGGCATCACTGACTCGATGGACGTGAATCTGAGTGAGCTCCAGGAGTTGGTGATGAACAGGGAGGCCTGGCGTGCTGCGATTCATGGGGTTGGAAAGAGTCAGACACGACTGAGCGACTGAACTCAACTGAACTGATGGAGATATAAACTTTAACTGACAATATGAAGCTTCTTTGATATTCCCTTTAAAAATCACCAGGTTTTGTATACCATCTATCACATACAGGAGAGATAGAAACCAGCTCTATCTCTCAGCAGTTTATATAAAGAGTACTAACTCTTCAGCATCCTTCAAATAATAGTTGAGTGAGACCCTTTGGGA
This sequence comes from Oreotragus oreotragus, assembly GCA_006410675.1. Classification (NCBI taxonomy): domain Eukaryota; kingdom Metazoa; phylum Chordata; class Mammalia; order Artiodactyla; family Bovidae; genus Oreotragus; species Oreotragus oreotragus. The sequence continues at coordinate 174,235 of SJYX01006116.1, read as the reverse complement.
AAGGCCCTAGCTGGCACTTTGTCAAAATTTTATTTTAATGAAAAACTATAAATAAAGTTGATATTTTTTCCTGGCATTCTTAACATACAGTATATCAAATATTTAAATATTTCTTTTATAAAGTCTTCATTTGAAACATCACCTATTATATTAAGCTAAAACATAGCTATGTCCACAGCAGATCTTTAAAAGGCCTGATAATCCTCCACAAATTGTGAGCTTTGATTATTATTGTTGTCCCCTTAGGAGATATTACACATTGGGTGTCACATCACTCTGCTGTAAGTGTGTCTGCTCTTAACCATTTTTTTCTCTTAGTTCCTAGTCTGCAATTCCTACTCCATATTGGGTGTAGATGTGAAAAAATCCAACCTATGAGAGTTGTGTGGAAACGAGTGGGTTCTGGGCAACAGTCTGCACTGCTCACCTGCTGCTGCTGCTGCTGCTAAGTTGCTTCAGTTGTGTCTGACTGTGCGACCCTGTAGATAGCAGCCCACCAGGCAAGAACACTGGAGTGGGTTGCCATTTCCTTCTCCAATGCATGAAAATGAAAAGTGAAAGCGAAGTCGCTCAGTCATGTCTGACCCTCAGTGACCCCATGGACTGCAGCCTTCCAAGCTCCTCTGTCCATGGGATTTTCCAGGCAAGAGTACCGGAGTGGGGCGCCATTGCCTTCTCCGATTGCTCACCTGAGGGGACTCTAAAAGAACTCTGCTACATCACCATGGCTACAGATCCCATTTAATTCACCTGTTTCTTTACAGCTGTCTTCTTTCAGGGTTACATGGAAAACCAAGGATGTGAAAATGCTTTCTACCACATAATGCACAAAGTTGTTAAATTATCAATACTAGGGATCATTGAATTTGTAGATTTCTGAATTCTACCCAGGTAAGGAATAACTATGATAATATCAACTTTCATATGTACTGCATTCTATACATTTCCAAGCATTAATAATATACATACATATTATCTACTTCAGTTCTCTCAACAGCGAAGATGGTAAGTACAATGGCACTTACTACTCAACTGTTACAAGTGAGGAAAGAGACAAAGAGGGATGAAGGGACTTACCAATGTCACAGGAGCTGACCAGTGACAGAGCTGGGGCTGGAGCCTAATTTCCAGGCCTGTACTTTTCTAAAAGTCCTGCCTCCCAAAGAAGTTCCCTTACCCATGACGTTCTCTCACCAGGGATTCTCCACCACTTGAGAAAGCATGTCTCTAATAGGTCAAGAAGTATATGTCAAAAAGTTTTATTCTTTACTTTTTACAAAAGTTATTCAGTAGATATTCGGGGGAAATTGTTTACATCACAGGTTAAACTACAGAGAGGACAAATGTCTGGATAACAGGAAAAACTAAATGGCTCAGATTAGTAAAGATACAGAAATAGGAAAACACACAGAGTTAGATCCCACTTAGAATTAAAGTCTGTGTACTGGTATGTGTATATTTAACATCACTTAGACATTTTTGAAAGAAAGATCTCAGTACAATTATGCATCTGTGTTCATAATCCCCCTCCCTCCCTCTGAGACCTCTCTCCAGCAATTTCCATCCTCTCAGACTCTCTCCTACATTTTCAACCTCCCCTCTCAAGTGGCTCTTAAAAAATATTCCAGTTTGCCATCATTTGGGGGAAAATACAAGCAAACTAACACCATCATCTCTCTCAATCCTTATTTCATTCATCCACTCCCACCTGCTCTATCCCTCATCACTCTCTCTACAGATGGGTTTGGCAAAAACCACCACAATACTGTAAAGTAACTAACCTCCAACTAAAATAAATTAATTTTTTTAAAAAACTGAAAAAGATTATTCTAAAATCATGCCTCATTGATCTCTAATGCATGCCTCAAACACTATAAATCAAGTTAATCTTCTACTTCACCCTGAAAACTGCCCTCACCAAGATCACCAGGACCTTTTTAAAAAAAAACTTTTTGTTTTGTATTGGCACATATAGCTGATTAATAATGTTGTAATAGTTTCAGGTGAACAGCAAAGGGACTCAGCCATACATATACATGTATCCATTCCCCCCAAACTCCCCTCCCATCCAGTCTTCCACATAATATTGAGCCAAGTTCCATGTACTATACAGTAGGTCCTTGTTGGTTACCCATTTTAAATATAGCAGTGTGTACATATCCATCCCTTACATGTGGAATCTAAAAAGAAATGATACCAATGAACCTACAAAAGAGAAAAAGGCAGACTTAGAGAACAGACTCATGGTTGCTGGGTGTAGGGCTACTTAGGGAACTGGAGATGGACATATGACCTTCTTATGTCTAAGAACGATGGGACTCACAGAATTTACCTTCCTTCTTCTTTCAGCAACACTTACTGTTTTTGACTTCTCTCTCCTCTCCTTTCTCCTCTCCTTTCTTCTCCTCTCGTCCTCTCCTTGTTTTACCTCTCCTTTCCTGATGCTTTTTCAGCTAACTTCTCTCACCCTATTCACTTCTGCTTTGCCTCCAATCTCTCTCCTCCTTCTCAGTGTCTTTCATTGTCTAGTCCTTCCTGGGTTTTTATCAGCCCTCCTCTCACTCCACACATTCTCCTTCAATGGTTTTGTCCACTCCCTGCTAATGGTTCCCAATTAGATCTCTGTAATCTTGATCTATCTTCTGAGTTCCAGACTTCCACTTTGTATCACAAGCACTCCAAACTCATCCTGTCTCAATCCAAACACAGTGATGTCCCAATCTGCTGCTGTTGCTAAATTGCTTCAGTTGTGTCTGGGCTTTTTGTAGTGTTCTGAAGATTCCATCTACCTTCTTGCATCCTTGCTTTTGTACATGCAGTTTTCTCTACCTGTAGTATCCTCACTCTGCCCATGGACCCTTCAAGACTCAGTTCAGGTATTAAACCTCCAAGACTTTTTTGTTACTTTGCGTAAGCTGGGCTGCTGCTGCTGTTAAGTCGCTTCAGTCATGTCCGACTCTGCGCAACCCCATAGACGGCAGCCCAACAGGTCCCCCCATCCCTGGGATTTTCCAGGCAAGAACATTGGAGCGTGTTGCCATTTCCTTCTCCAATGCATGAAAGTGAAAAGTGAAAGTGAAGTAGCTCAGTCGTGTCCAGCTCTTCGCAACCCCATGGACTACAGCCTACCAGGCTCCTCTGTCCATGGGATTTTCCAGGCAAGAGAACTGGAGTGAGTTGCCATTGCCTTCTCCGCTAAGCTGGTCTATGATATCCCTATTCTGAACTCCCTATTATTATATTTGCAGAGAACTATATTATAAAGCCACCTATATATGCTTACCTACTTTCTACCTTCCCAATCATACTTTTAACTCCTAGAAAGTAGAAACCATATCTAATTAATCCTTATATAATCAACATTTAGTATAATCCCTGCAACATCACAGACTCTCAAAATTTTATGAATGAATTGAAACAAATTCTTTTTTTTTTTTTTGAAACAAATTCTGAGTAACTTCCACTGTTCAAATTTCTGAGCTTATCATCTGTTTCTACTCTCAACAGTCCTACCCATTCTTTATCAGCCTATTCAAATATCATTTCATTTATGAAACCTTTCCTAGTTTCTACCCCTACTCATGTTTCTCACCTCTTTCATAGTAATTAACTGCAATGCAAAACAGAGAAAGAAATCTGAGTACTCACTTTCCTCTTGAAGGACAGGATAATTTAATTCATCTTTTAGGTGCTTTCCTTACTTAGGATTCTTTAGAGGAAGGCATATTCACATTTGAAAGAAATCAAAAGCAAAACGCTAGCGAAAATCTCCTCTGCATTAAAACTCAGCAGCATCTCACAATAGAGCTTTCAAAAGGAGTTACAGATCCCGTGTGTAGTGCTGCTTACAAGCCATCACATGGCAGCATCGGGGACAACACACCAGCACCAAATCCAAGACAAAGAGCAGAGATGAAGCCCGCTCTGTTCCTGCTGACGCGACTGCTCTCAGTTGGGCTATCAGCAAACAGGCCTCAGCCAGCCCGCAGCCCAGTTAGGGAAGCAAGCAGACAAATCCCAGAGCAGTGATTTCAAGCACTTAAGGGGACCGCTGCCCTACAACAGTAACAACACAATACCACTCATCTTCCCTTTCTCTTAAAAACTCAGTAGCATAATTTCCTGTTGAATTAACAAGAATTAAAGTGAAATTGTCATTGGAAATAAAACAAACATGCAAAAGGGGACCTAGCACACAATTGTTGTTGTTGTTGTTTAGTCTCTCAATTGTATTCAACACTTTTGCGACCCCATGGACTGTAGCCCACGAGGCTCCGGTGTTCCAGTGGAATTTCCCAGGCAAGAATACTGGAGTGAGTTACCATTTCCTTCTCCAGGGGATTTTCCTGACCTAGGGATTGAATCCATATCTCCCACATTGCAGGTGGATTCTCTACCACTGAGGCAACAAGGAAGCACTTTATCACATAATGGAATACTAGTAACTATTTTAAGGGGCTTCCTTCGTAGATCAGCTGGTAAAGAATCCACCTGCAGTGCAGGAGACCCTGGTTCGATTCCTGGATTGGGAAGATACCCTGGAGAAGGTATAGGCTACCCGCTCCAGTATTCTTGGGCTTCCCTGAATCGCCTGTAATGTGGGAGATCTGAGTTTGATCCTGGGTTGAGAAGATCCCCTGGAGGAGGGCAAGGCAACTGACTCAATTCTTGTCTGGAGAATCCCATGGACAGAAGAGCCTGGCAGGCTACAGACCATGGGGTTGCAAAGAGTCCAACATGACTGAGCGACTTTCACTTTCACTTCTTATACTTCTCACTTTCATAGTATAACAAAATAGTTAATATGAAAACATTCATTCTCTACATAGAATAAAAACATATAAATTACATTTTAAATCACATAGTATAACAGTATACTATCAGAGAAGGCGATGGCACCCCATTCCAGTACTCTTGCCTGGAAAATCCAATGGACGGAGGAGCCTGGTAGGCTGCAGTCCGTGGGGTGGCGAAGAGTCGGACACAACTGAGCGACTTCACTTTCCCTTTTCACTTTCATGCACTGGAGAAGGAAATGGCAACCCACTCCAGTGTTCTTGCCTGGAGAACCCCAGGGACGGGGGAGCCTGGTGGGCTGCCGTCTATGGGGTCGCACAGAGTTGGACATGACTGAAGCGACTTAGCAGCAGCAGCAGCATACGCTAAATCTATGCCAAAATGTTAAAAATGGTTAATTTTCAACTGACTATTGGTGACTTTTGTTATCTTATCATTTAATCTGTGTTTTCTAAATATTCTTCAAAGAGCATATTTAAGAGAAAAAAACTAGTTTCAAAGAATGAAATGCTCATCACTTGATTAAATTCTATAAATCTCTATATATCTTCATAAATATATTTGATTTTTATTTATATCCTAAAGACTTAAAACAACTTGTTTATTTTAGCTTTATTAGGTCTCAGAGGTGATGGTACAAGATTTGTAGAATCACTAGGTTCACAAAATGGTGCCTTCTCATGCCCAATAAAAGGCTTACTTGTGAAACTAAGTTCAAAATCAAAATGAGAATGAGAAATGTACTAACTTTAAAATAATGTCTTATTATAAAGAAGTTAAGACAAAGTCAGAAAATCAAGGTTAAATTCTACCACTCATTAATTAGGGCAAATATCTTGCTTTTATTATGTTCATCTATAAAATGTAGAAGGAAGTTCTTGTCTGATGCTAGATTCTATAACTCCATATGAATTAACGAGATGATTTGAGAAGGTTCATTTTTTCATTCATACTAAGCTTTCACTATGGAATACCATGTGCTAACCTAGGTTTCCAATCAAAGAAGCAATTCTCCAAAGCATTTCCCTTACTTAGAATCCAAAGATTGACAAGAGATAGACATGATTATTCACAACTGTCAAATTTCTGACATCTGTTCTACTCATTAAAAGTCTATCCCTGACATCTGTAGAGTAGGATAATAGCTGAAGTTGTTTTAGAAAACAACCTTCAAATAAAAGTGGATTAGGGTGAAAAGCTTTTATTAATTAGAGAAAAATACCTCATATGAAATCTAAATTTGACATTCAGAAGGGGCAGAACAAATACTACCTGATCAAAGTCTTGCTTGTTTGGTTGTTCATGTTTAACGATCAGACTTGACAAAATAAAAGGGTGGTAAGTGTCTCTGTGCCATTTTTCTTTAACTGTCTCTGAAAATTTAGCAGTTTGGGAGCCACTGGTTCCAAAAGCATTTTAGCCACCCAGAAGGTGGCTGATCTACAGTTTGGAACCCTGCCCCTAACACAATATCACACTTATAGAAGATGCTCAAAAACATATTTGTTGAATGAAGAAATGTAATCCTGTTACCTAAAGATGATGTGGTTTGAGGATAACTTTTAAAAGTTTAACTCTAAGAAGTTTCAAAACAAAGTAAGAAATAATACATTAAGGGACGCTGGCCTTAGAGAGCAAGATTTCCCTACCCTGCCTACAAGTTTTTAAGTCATTGTTAACACTGCCTAAAAGTCTAACACTTGGTAGGATATATTTGGATTAGTATGTACTCTTCTTTGAAAACACAAATATTTGAAGAGGATTAATGAATGTAACCATTTAACATAACTGTTTATTGCAAAAGTTACAAGAGTTTTGTCACCAAGGAGTTCACCAAGTATGTAAAATATAACTATATATTTAAGATTATAGGATATATTTAGGATAACTTAAAATAAGTAAATGAAAGAGGAGCCATCGTTGGAATGGGGAAGCTACAAATAAGCCAAAGAGGGTAAATTATCCATATAATAATAGATTTCAGCTGACATCAGTATGAACCCATGTTTAGTTTAACATAGGTACAGATGGTCACACATCTGTAATATCTAAAATATCTATATTGGTACTTATGTGTGTATACATAGGTTCAGTTCAGTTACTCAGTCGTATCTGATTCTTTGTGACCCCATGGACTGCAGCATATGTCTATGTTATACATAGGTTATGCATATACATATCTCCTTGTTCTGTCAGCTGGAAAGGCCGAGAAGCAACTATATCCCAGTAGCAATGAGCACAGCTAACATCCATATCTTGGTTTCTAATACCATTCTCCAGGGTTCCTTGGAGAAATAGCAAACTTTGAGATTAGGACAGGAAATATAAAAGATGATCCTGGAGCATTTTACACTGGCAGAAAGTAACAGAATGCTCAGAACACACACACACACACACACACACACACACAGATGAAACAAGCAATGGGTCAAAGAGACAATGAAACCAACTGAAAGAGTTCCCAAGGGAACAGACTGAACAACAAAATGAAGGAGTATTGGTTTGTAATCCAAAGTATAAAATGAATATCCATGAGTCCATACTGATATAAATGATTTAGTGAAAAAATAAATGGAGAACAAACGAATCTGTCATTCAGAAGAATTCCTAATAATTTATATAAAGAATCCACCCTCAGGGAAGTGGAACAAAACTTATACTTCTCAAGTGTAGGTTGTACATGGTTATGTCTTTCCTAAGAGGATAATATGGAAAGGGAGAAACCTGTCAAACGGTGTTTCAGTCAGGTAATAATGGTCAACATAAATTGCAATAAGTCATTTTGATAGCTTGTGCCCCTGACATGATGTCATGAAAGTGGCAATTTCCCTCTGTGGTCTTTCCCCAAAAAACACATAACTCCATTATAAAAACATCAAACAAATCCCAATTAAAAGCCATTCTACCAAATACTTGACCAGTACTCCTCAAAATTGTCAATATGATAAAAAAAAATAAAGAACAAGGTTAAGTCTGATAAACTGTCAAAGTCAAGATAGCCTAAACAGTAACAATGACTAAATGCAGAATACTATCCTGGATGGGATCCTGGAATAGAAAAGACCATGAGATTAAAAAAACAGGAAATCTGAAAAAAATATAGACTTTAATAAAAATTATATCAATGTTAGTTTGGTATATCAATATACCATACTAAAATAAAATTTCAATAATAGCAGAAACTAAGTGTGGGATGTATTAGAATTCCCTTTACTATATCTGCAATATTTCTGTAAATCTAAACCATTCTAAAATTAAAAGTTTACTTAAAAACAATTTGGGACAAGAGAAGATATTTACTGTATACGATTACTAAATTCATGCATCTAGCCTCATCTTAAATACTGTCTATTGACAACAGCCACTTTCAGCTTTCTAAATGGGAAACTCTTAGATCTGATGTCTTAACCACTGTGGCCTTTTCACTTTGATGCTCTTCCTCTCGTGGGTGGGCTGTTGACGAGCTCAGCACAATTTGGTTGCAAAACTATATAAAGTCAATTGTATGGGAAATTTTTCAGAAACCAATATATTTTTAAAATTAGATTTTTCAATAACCACATGGAGTGACTCTTAGAAACTATATCCATTGTTATTTTACCTTCAAGAATCATGACAATTTTTTGCTGATGTGATGGGTATCTAATAATCAAAACCAAAAAGATGTCCTAGATAGATTTATACTCACCCATCCCCTCCACACACACATAACAGAATTGGAAGTTACTATTCTAGCATAAACTATGTCACCTTTATAATTCTGAAACTTATTTTGCAGGAGCAGAGTCAAAAGAAAAAAGGTCAATTTAGCAATTTCTTTCCCCATTGCATGTTGCTATAAGTTAATTCAACTGACATCTAAAACTGCATATGAATTATTTTTAATACAAAAGGCTCAGGGAGTAGCTGGTAGTCATTGTTCTGACTTTTAAATATGTTCTGTTAAATGCATATTTTAAAGCCAATTTTACTATAGGAAAGTCACCAACTCAATTTTAAATAAATTTCATTACGTTTTATCTCTAGGAAAGCATCTGTTAGTTTTCTAGGAAAAGAAACAAACCAGTCTTTTTTTTGCTACTTGGCTAGAAATGCTATTTCTATACAAATTTACAGACTAAGTACTTCCATTTAAGACTGAAGATAGTTTTAAAAAGCCAAATCTTAAAACTGTACAACAGATTCACTATGATCATTATTTTAGCACCCTTATTATAGTACAATATCAAACTAAGCTTTAAATATGTCCAAAAGGGGTTGCTACCCAGACTCCATTCTTCTCTTCTGACGTGAACTATAGAGAATTTGAACGTAAAATGTAAATGAGAAAGCACAGCCAAGTAAACAGCTCATTTTAAGGCACTACATATCAGCTTTGGAAGAGAGATCTGATTAAGGATCTAAGGATCCCCAGGCAAGAGCTACAAGGTATCCTTAATGTTCAACTACCTCTCTCTTTCTCTGGCCCTCAACAGATCCCACACCATCTGAAAACAGTTATTTGAAGAATTGTACATATGCCGAGTACATCATGCCTGGAATCAAGACTGTTGGGACAAATACCAATAACTTCAGATATGCAGAAGACACGACCCTTATGGAAGAAAGCAAAGAAGAACTAAAGAGTCTTTTGATGAAAGTGAAAGAGGAGAGTGAAAAAAGTTGGCTTAAAGCTCAACATTCAGCAAACTAAGATCATGGCATCTGGTCCTATCATTTCATGGCAAATAGATGGGGAAACAGTGGAAACAGTGACAGACTTTATTTTCTTGAACTCCAAAATCACTGCAGATGGTGACTGCAGCCATGAAATTAAAAGACGCTTGCTCCTTGGAAGAAAAGCTATGACCAACCTAGACAGCATATTAAAAAGCATAGATATTACTTTGCAACAAAGGTCCATCTAGTCAAAGCTATCGCTTTTCCAGTAGTCGTGTATGGATGTGAGAGTTGGACTATAAAGAAAGCTGAGCATCGAAGAATTGATGCTTTTGGACTGTGGTATTGGAGAAGACTCCTGAGAGTCCCTTGGACTGCAGGGAATTCAGATCAGTCAGTCCTGAACGAAATCAGTCCTGAATATTCATTGGAAGGACTGATGCTGAAGCTGAAACTCCAATACTTTGGCCACTGATGTGAAGTGCTGACTCATTGGAAAAGACCCTGATGTGAGGAGGGGTTGGGGGCAGGAGGAAAGGGGGACAACAGAGGATGAGGTAGTTGGATGGCATCACTGACCCAATGGATGTGGGTTTGGGGAGGCTCCGGGAGTTGGTGATGGACAGGAGGCCTGGCTGCAGTGCTGCAGTCCATAGTGTTGTGGGGAATCAGAAGCCACTGAGCAACTGAACTGAACCGAACTGAACCCAAGAGTATTCTTTGATTCATTGAGCCTAGTGCAAATAATAGGGGTGGTTTGGAGAAGAGCAGTTGGTATACTTGTAGTTTTTCTCATTAATTTTTCCATACATCTTAGTTATGAGTGCTCAATATCACTACAAATGGCAGGTAAATTCTAATTAGAAGAAGACAAATTGAGGCTTAAACTCAGATCAGGGTGTTTACAACACATCTAGACATCCATGCAAGCAAGGCAACTACACTTAATACATTAAATAGTAATCTTACACCTTCTTCTACAACTGTCCCTGGTAAATGCTCAGTTTCTGTTAATACATTTTCAGTAAAGAATAACTTTGAGGCTTTCCATCATCCCTAGTAAGTGGCTTTATCCCCTTCTCTAGCATCTAGAATAAACTTTAATTTTAAAAAAACCAAAAGCCCTTTCTCCTATCTTTAGCCTATTTTTTTTTTTTTTGCTCTAATCTTCTCATATTTCAATTCAATTCAGTCACTCAGTCGTGTCCAAGTCTTTGTGACCCCATGAATTGCAGAACGCCAGGCCTCCCTGTCCATCACCAACTCCCGGAGTTCACTCAGACTCACGCCCATCAAGTCAGTGATGTCATCCAGCCATCTCATCCTCTGTCGTCCCCTTCTCCTCCTGCCCTCAATCCCTTCCAGCTAATTAAGCCAACCTGATACCATCCTATCTAAACCTTCTTCTTATGAATTATTTTCCAGAAAGTCAGAGTTAAGGATTAGCCAGTAGCCACTGTTTTAACTTTGAAATATGTTCTGTAAATGCATATTTTAAAACTAATTCTACTACAGGAAAGTAACCTGTATGCTTGTAATTTTCTTTAGTTACATGCTCCTCCCTTTGGTATATTTTCTATACACTTTGTGTTCAGAGAATTGTCTCTACCACTGGCTTTGTTAAGATAAACCACCTTGCCCATACACCTTTCTCTCCTGTTTAGATAATTTACAAGTAAATCATCAGAATTTCATTTTTTTACTATCAACCATCTTCATGAGTCGCAGTCCCTTCCAAAATACCTACTTTTTCTCTAAACTTCTTAAAATCTACTTTAAAAAAATAATATCCAGTAGTGTTGCCATCCAACAATAACACTGACACAATGGACATGAGTCTAAGTAGGCTTCAGGAGCTGGTGATGGACAGGGAAACCTGGCGTGCTGCAGTCCATAGGGTCGCAAAGAGTTGGACATGATTGAGTGCTGAACTGAACTGATCCAGTAATGTCTTGCCTTGACATTATAAAGTCTAAGGTGACCTTTCCCCAAGTTCTTTTAAAGCTGTATCACCAATACATTCTTTGTCAGTCATTAAAAGATACAGGATAACAATTCCCTCCATTGCTTCTTCCACCTTCAAAGAGATGACACTGCTGGCAATATGAAAGAAGAATGCATCAGATGCTCTGTCTCTACACTAACTCACATCTGTACTGTACTGTTTTCAATATTTTCACATGCCTTACCACATTTGATCTTCACAATAACCTTAGAAGTTTGGAAGAAAGGTGTTAACACCCCATGAATGAAAACAGTTAATGATTCCAGATATTGGAACCTATTTCAGGGTCCTTCCCATTATGCTGCCTTTCTCTTCTTTTAGCAGAATTAGACTTTCAGCCAACATCAGGAATGCTAGAAGTTTCCCGTCACTATTATTTCTTGCATCTATGCCAGTTTCGTAATCTATATTAAGAACTCTTAATTGTTTCTAATAGCTAGAGAATTCATTCTCTGGGAAAATGATATTTCCTCTTCTCTAAAAAAAAATGAATTTCATATGACCTTGGTTTTATTCCCAGCTCCACTATCTTTTCACTATAGAGCCCTGGGAACTGGCTTCAGGACTACTGCAAAAAAAAAAAAAATTACTATTTCTTCACACTTAACCAACAAATGATATTTCTAATCATAAAGAGAACCAAAAATTCCTCTAAATTCTTAGCAAATAATGATACTAATTAGCTGACTTCTAACTACAGAAATAGAATAAGAAAAAAAAAACAAAAACTAAGAAATAAAGAAAAAACTTTAAGTGGCAGATAACCAAGAATGTCTTGACCATATGGATATTAAAATACAACACAATCCGGAAGGATGATGTGGGGTGGGAGGTGGGAGGGGGGTTCATGTTTGGGAGTTCATGTACACCCGTGGCAGATTCATGTCAATATATGCCAAAACCAATAGAGTACTGTAAAGTAAAATAAAGTAAAATGGAAGCTCTAAAAAATAAATTAATTAATTAAATAAAATACAACACAGATTACAGAGAGCATAATGGAATCATAATCCTTTTTGACTTCTAAAAATCAGATTATAAATATTGTTTTACATAAATCCTGAAGGTTCCATGTGTTCCTATTGAGAAATAAAAGACAATGCAAAAAAAAAAAACCTATGTGTCAGATGATGCTTTAAAATAAGTTAACAATCTATTTATAATAAGTTAACAATGAATGAAATAAACCCCAAATCTTTTTCTGATATTAACAGCTTGCATCCATATATGTAGGTTGCATAAACATCTATATAATCAAAAAAATTTTTAAACAGCAAAGATTTTGTGAAAGAATTGTCTATTTAGTAAAGTAAATAAAACATAATAAAAATAAATATAAGGTTTACCTTTTTTTTAACAGGTACCACAAATCACTGGGAAAGGATCCATAAAGAATGGGATGCTTTCGCAATAATCCTAGCAATAATAAAGGCAAAGCAAAGAACTTGTAAAACAGGCTAACAACTGACTTTACTGATCATGCATCCGTGTAAATTATAAAAAAACCTTTTGAATAATAAACGTTTGAAAAAGACACTGCCTCCAGAATGTATATCTAATATTTAAAAAGAGCAAACACTCTCTGTATTTAGAAGTAATTGTCATTAGCTCGGGACTACGGTCCTTGGGTTCTGACTACAATGTAACTTAGAACAAGAGAAGTTTCACCTCAATATCTTTACTTTTTAAATGAGGATGTTGGATTAGATGATTTCTAAAATCCTTCTATATAATTCTGTGATTCCTTAAGTAACAGCAGAAGTCTACTGACCTGAATCTAATCAATTTTAGATCTCCAATAGAAAATAGGAAGCAGTTTGTCTATAACCCACAGGCAATTGGGATTTCCCTCACAGCAATTACATCTCCAGTAATTCAATTGCCTGATAAATCTACCTTCTCTTGCCCTTGTATATGATGATAATACATTATTCAACCACAACACATTAAAATATAATTCTACTATAACCAAGAGGAAATAACTTTCTAGTAAGGTGTGTAATGACCCTTTTAAACTTTAACCAGAAAAGATAACTCGGTGGTAACTTCCAAAAAATTTTTTAGCTTTAAGAGAGCTATGTAAATCTGAAAAAATGCTTAGAATCATTAATCAAATGCCTTGTAAATAAAATTACTAGCCATATTTTCACCACTAATGATTTAACCTAATACTCATGTTTTAAAGACTAAGACTTCTATGTTTGCCCTTTCTTATTTCAAATTCAAGCCACAGCCAGAAATAATGAGCTTTGATTCCAGCTCTTCTGTTAGGAACTCCTACACTATTCTAAATTCCTAAAATCCTAAGGTAAATAGCAAAGGCAAAGTGACTGACCATGGGATTTGGGGGAAAAAAAAAAAAAGCAGAAGAGAGGGCAGAACCATAAAAGCCATCACTAAAATTCATCTTAGTCACCCAAGTCCCCTAAATTGTTTCTTATATCTGTTTCACCCTTAAAATGCTTTCTATTTCTTAAAACTATTTTAAATGCCTCATTATGATAAACCTCTAGCATTCCCCTCCATTATGTACCCATTAAATCACCATCTGACTTATAAACAAACACTAAAGTGATGGAATTCCAGTAGAGCTATTTCAAATCCTGAAAGATGATGCTGTGAAAGTGCTGCACTCAATATGCCAGCAAATTTGGAAAACTCAGCAGTGGCCNTGGGAGGGGGCGGGGGGGGGGGTTCTCCATCTGCTTTAACGTCCTCTCTGCAGTGAGACAACCAGCCCTTCAGGATCAGCCCTGTGTGGAGAATCCCTGCAGCTCTTCCCATTCCTCCAAAGCTGCCTTTTATCAACCCGAAGGCATCTCGGGCCAGTGGGATTTCGGGTAAAGTGACAGTCCTGCATCTTTTCTGAGACAGGACAGGTGGGCGGGGGTGTGATGTAAAACTGCCAGGGACACTGCATCATTCCCAGGCCACCTGCCTCCCAGGTCAGAGCACCTCCAACCCACAGGCTTGAAGAGCCACCCAGGGCACCTGTTAAAATGCAGAGTCCGGGCAGCTCCGGGAGGAGTGACTCAGATGAGCCCCGTAACAGTCCACAGACCACCCTGGGGACCGTTGCTTCCCTCAGTACCTGTGCTGGCTTCTCGGGTCCAACCCCTTCCTGCTTCTGAAAAGTGCCCCTCCAAGCTGTTTTCCCGCAAAGAGCTGGGGCAGTTGGGGAAAAGCTGTTCCTCCAGGTTTTCTATGTGGACAGTGTAGCCAGAATTACCCCAACACAATGCCTGTGTGCCTTAAGTCGATTCAGTCGTGTCCGACTCTTTGCAACCCTATGGACTGTAGCCCAGCAGGCTTCTCTGTCCGTGGGATTCTCCAGGCAAGAATACTGAGTGGGTTGCTATGCTTTCCTCCAGGGGATCTTCCCCACCCAGAGTCAAACCTGCATCTCCTGTCTTTTGCATTGTAGGCAGATTGATTCTCTACCCGCTGAGCCATCAGGGAAGCCTGGATTAGATATCAAAGTAAATTCCTAGTTTTGAACCTTGTACAGTGGTTGCATTCTTTTTTAAAATATTTTATTTTTATTTATTTTTAGCCTCCCTGCTTGTGGGATCTCAGATCCCCACCCTTGCCTCTGGCAGTGACAATGTGGAGCCCTAACCATTGAACCACCAGGAAATTCCCTTTCATCGTATTCTTACTGTTAGGAAATATATACTGAAGTATTTTGAGATAAAAGGACAGATAGCTCTGATTTATTCTCAAATGGCTCAGAAAAAAATAGCACACACACATATGTGTACACATATGCATAGAGAATATGATAAAGCCAATGGGATAAGATGCAAATAGTTCAGTCTGCCTAGAGTATATGGAGCTCCCTGTACTAACATGGAACTTAACACTCGTTCTGTGTGTCTGAAATTATATATCTAAGTAAAAAGCTACAAGGAAAAACAAATTTCCAGATGAGCAGGGAGTGTGGGAGAATACAGAAACTCCGTTCTCTTTACTTTTGTGTAAGTTTGGAATTTTGCATCAATAAGACAGTTTCCTGTACCAAGCCTCAGGTATGGTTTCAGTGACAGGAATTCTGGGCTGCTGGGTGCCCAGATACCATCTACTACATCATGAGCAATGACCTGTGGGCTGGGAGTACCACCTGGATGAGCGGCAAGGTCCTCCAATTCTGCACTCCCCACTTCCGACACCTAGAGATACACCTTTACAACCTTATTTTTACAATGTCATTTTTTTCTGATAATAAAATTAGTATCAGATCTCTCTGGGGGAAACCTTACATAAAGGCAATTATAAATTAGAAAATAAAAATCACCTCTTAGATACACACTGCTTCTTTCACAAAAGAAGTTTTTATTAGGACAGGTGAGTTACTTTCAACCTCAGAATTTTAATTGGGTCCTAGTACCTTTCCTTGGGACTTCCCTGGTGGCTCAGAAGCAGATGACACCACCCTTATGGCAGAAAGTGAAGAGGAACTAAAAAGCCTCTTGAAAGTGAAAGAGGAGCGCGAAACCATGTTGTTGTGTTTATCTGTCCTCCCACTTTTGTGCTCTATTTTTTTCATTTTTAAATAATGTTTCTGGTGAGATTAAGTTATTTAATTAAGGCAAATATATCAGTTTGTCCTTTGTGGTTTGTGCATTTATGTTCTGTTTTAAAATCTTTCATTATCCCATGGTCATTAAATAATCTTTATTATCAGATAAAAGCTTGTTTTACCTTTCACACAGAGGTCTCTAACCTGCCTGGAGCTGGTTCTTTGTGTGGTAGGAGGTAGATTCCAATGTTATTTTATTTTTCCTTATGGACTTCCCTGGTGGCTCAGACGGTAAAGCATCTGTCTACAATGAGGGAGACCTGGGTTCAAGCCCTGGGTTGGGAAGATCCCCTGGAGAAGGAAATGGCAATCCACTCCAGTACTGTTGCCTGGAAAATCCCATGGACAGAGGAGCCTGGTACGCTACAGTCTATGGGGTCGCAAAGAGTCGGACATGACTGAGCGACTTCACTTCACTTCACTTCTAATGGCCTTACCTGGAGAAGGCAATGGCAATCAGTTCTGTTGCCTGGAAAATCCCACGGACAGAGAAGCCTGGTGGGCTGCAGTCCACGGGGTCGCTAAGAGTCGGGCACGACTGAGCAACTTCACTTTCACTTTCATGCAGTGGAGAAGGAAATGGTAACCCCCTCCAGTGTTCTTGCCTGAAGAATCCCAGGGACAGGGGAGCCTAGTGGGCTGCTGACTATGGGGTCGCACAGAGTCAGACACGACTGAAGTGACTTAGAAGAATGGCCTTACCATCAGTGATGATAAGATCCTCCTTTCTCTACCCTTCAGTGTGAGTTCACCATTCCATTCCTTTGGGCTATTTATCTGCATTGAGACCCACTTGTCTAAATTGCTGTAACTTTTTTTTCTTTTTTTAAGTCATGATTAGGTTGGAGCAAGTGTCCTCATTTTGTTAAGACTCACTTGATTCTCTTTGGCCGTTGCAATCAACTTGTCAATATTCGAACACCCCAAAGAACTGTGATTTGGCATTTAATGGGAAGTGAACGTCTCTGAGTTCCATAGATTTGTACACATTTATTTCTATCTGTTTCCTGCCTCTATGCAACGTTTAATATTAATACTTTCACAAAGTCCTCAAGACCTTTTGTTAGACTTGGAGTTTATGCAACGTTTAATATTAATACTCACAAAGTCCTCAAGACCGTTTGTTAGACTTGGAGTTAGTAACATGACCTATATACTGTTATCGCCATTCTTTTAAATTTCATCTTCCAGGTGTTTGTCTCTGGCATATAGATACAGAATTGTTTTCTGTGAATTGTTTTTGTATGCAGTGATGTTTACCAATTCTCATACTAAGTGTAGTAATCAACATTTCTAGATTTTCTAAATTGCTAATCATATCATCTGCATGTTTCATTTTTATTTTTCTAACTTTTAATCTTTTATTTCCCTCCTTAGTGTGTTGTGAATGCAGCATCAAAGTGGTGACAACTGGCTTCCTTATCTTGTTCCCTATTGCAAAGGCAGTGCCTTTGAGGTTTCACTTTATGGACGAGGATAGCCAGTTTTTCTCTATAGTGCCAATTATTAATTAAAAGAAGAATCCTTATACTTTGGTAAGAATTTTATGGCAGGAATTAAGCCTCAATTTTATCAAGTATTTCTCTTGGATATGTAGCTATATTTTATGGAGTATTTTTATTCTCCATTTATTGGGGAAATCATATCATTTTTCTTTTATTTTATTGACATTAAGCTTTCCATCAAATTTTCTACTGACTCTTGTTTTAAACCAACCTTGCACTCCTAGAATATGGCTGTTGCTGTAGGGTATTTTCCTCTTAATAAACTGCTGAATTCAGTTTACTATTATTTTGCAGAAGATATTAGCCTTAATATCATCAATAGATTAAACTGTGTTGCTTCTTCATGATTACCTTGTCATATTTTGGTATCAGTGATATGTTCTCTATGTAAGATAAATTAGACAACGCATTCCATTTCTCAATACTACAGAAGAATCTCTGTGAACAAGGAATAATTTCTTACCAGAATATTCAGTACAATTTAACAACAGATCAAGTGGGCTTAGATATTCTGCTGTGAGAAGATTGTTTATTATGGTTCCACTTATTTAAAATGCTGGGGTCTTTACAACTTGCTTGTTTTCCATTTTGTGAGTTTTGACATAGTTTTCTAGGAACTGATCAATTTGCAATCTTCTCTATTTTCATGAATTCTGTACACACATTACAACAACTCATGGACTAGATTTTGCTACATCTGTGTTCAAGGAGTTTACTTATCCATGTGAAAATTGCTAACCCAGAATATCTAAAGATTTATAAGCCAAAATTCTGCCATGAAATAATTCCCGCATTACTGTGTGGCCAAAATTTTCTCTTATTCTGGTTCAGTGAATTCAGCTATCTCCGGTTAACAGGAACTCTCAAGGGTTTTGGGTAAATCCCAGGGGAAAGACATCTTATCTACCTCAGCCCTATAGATCAGGTAGAGCCCGAGTAATAGACACCCAGGACCACCAATGGAGTCTGAATATGTGTTGGGAAAATGTGACTGAGCATTATTACATGCATGGTATAAAAGAACTGCCTCTCTCCCTCCAGAATACACTCACTCATCCATGCTTTCTGGGCTCAACACTGGCAGTAAAGATGGAAGAATACAGGATAAGAGAATTCAGGAAATCAATTAAAAAAAAAAAGAGCACAGAATCTCTTGGTGAAGAGAAACTGAAAAGCCTCTTGATGAGAGTAAAAGAGGAGAGTGAAAAAGTTGGCTTAAAGCTCAACATTGAGAAAATGAAGATCATGGCATCCAGTCCCATCACTTCATAGGAAATAGATGGAGAAACAGTGGAAACAGTGTCAGACTTTATTTTTTTGGGCTCCAAAGTCACTGCAGATGGTGATTGCAGCCATGAAATTAAAAGACGCTTACTCCTTGGAAGAAAAGTTATGACCAACCTAGAGAGCATATTCAAAAGCAGAGACATTACTTTGCCAACAAAGGTCCATCTAGTCAAGGCTATGGTTTTTCCTGTGGTCATGTATGGATGTGAGAGTTGGACTGTGAAGAAGGCTGAGTGTTGAAGAATTGATGCTTTCGAACTGTGGTGTTGGAGAAGACTCCTGAGAGTCCCTTGGACTGCAAGGAGATCCAACCAGTCCATTCTAAAGGAGATCAGCTGGGATTTCTTTGGAAGGAATGATGCTAAAGCTGAAACTCCAGTACTTTGGCCACCTCATGACATATTCAAAAGCAGAGACATTACTTTGCCAACAAAGGTCCATCTAGTCAAGGCTATGGTTTTTCCTGTGGTCATGTATGGATGTGAGAGTTGGACTGTGAAGAAGGCTGAGTGTTGAAGAATTGATGCTTTCGAACTGTGGTGTTGGAGAAGACTCCTGAGAGTCCCTTGGACTGCAAGGAGATCCAACCAGTCCATTCTAAAGGAGATCAGCTGGGATTTCTTTGGAAGGAATGATGCTAAAGCTGAAACTCCAGTACTTTGGCCACCTCATGTGAAGAGTTCACTCATTGGAAAAGACTCTGATGCTGGGAGGGATTGGGGGCAGGAGGAGAAGGGGACGACCGAGGATGAGATGGCTGGATGACATTACGGACTCGATGGACGTGAGTCTGAGTGAACTCCGGGGGTTGGTGATGGACAGGGAGGCCTGGCGTGCTGCGATTCGTGGGGTCACAAAGAGTCGGACACGACTGAGCAACTGAACTAACTATACAGCTGTCTGATCCTCACTGCAAACTATGATAATTTGGAATCCCCAGAAAACTCACTTATATAGATGGAAAAATACATTCAATTCCTAGGAAAAAACAGAGTTATTACCTGATGTCAGTCTTGCCAAACTGATGTGCAGACAGCTACATCCCAAAGGCCTTAACTCCATACCTACTTTCAAACTCGACTCAGCTCCTTCCAATCCTTATACCACCCACTCAGTCTAGTTATGTACTACCTCACATTTCAACATGAAAAAGCACCACTTTGAGCCATACCACTCTATATGCCAGATGCTCCTTGAACACCACTGAGGACTAAGCAAAAGGACTGATACACAGGATAAAAGACACCATGCGACAGAGAGAAAATGCACACAAGGCTGGGATGGTGACAGGGAAAGAGAACTTCTACAGGCGTTCTACCAGCCCCCTGTGCTGCAAAGCTCCCTCTGCCCATCTCAGTAACAAGCAACATTCTCCCACTGACCTCCTCTATCTAGGAAAATGGAGGGAAGACCTCCCAGAGACCTCAAGTTTGAGCATTTAAACTTTACTCCTGAGAGAATGCGAAAGAAGATAGTCAGGGATAAACATCAAACTAAAACAGCTGACCCACTGAGGACTTGCGTTAAGGTGGCTGATGAGGATGTGTGCTGGCTCTTCGAAAAACGCACAGTGGGAGGAAAGTCACACATCCCCAGGCTTCCCTCCACCCGCCAGGCATCAGGGAGAGCCAGGATCCCGACACCAGGAGAAACAGGAAGGCTCTGGGCAGGTGCTAAGACAGTGTGACCGAGCCCCACTGCCTGGCAACAAGGGGACAGAAACAGCCCCTCTTCTTTCCACATACACCCTCCCCATTCATCCTCTTCCAGGTCAAAATGGGCCTCCAGATGGGATGCAGAAGACAGGGGGGCTGAAGAGATGACGATTCAAGGCACTCATGTCTGAAAGCCAGTGCCCTCATCACCTGCACACGGGCCAGCTCAGCGCCCTCCTCCAGGACTGACCTGTGACGTCCAGGCGGAAGGAGACCTTCTGGCCCCCGGCCTCGCAGCTGTACTCCCCGGCGTCCGCCTTGCCCGCCTGCTGCACCACCAGCCGCCGCCCGCGGCCCGTGGCCTCCACACGCACTTTCGAGCTCGAACTCAGCTTCTTGCCGTCCTTGTACCACGTCACCTCCGTCTGGGCCTGGGCCACCTCGCAGCTCAGCGTGGCACTCGCCCCCGCCACGGCCTGCACCTCACTGCGTGCCGGCTGCTCCTTGGCGAACACCACCGAGGGCTCTGGGGACAGAGGGGGACACACAGGGTCAGAGACCCCACCTCAGTCAGGACGGCAGCCCCGCGCAAAGCCGACCTGGATGGGGAGGTGGGAGGGTCCAGGTGGGAGTAGTGAAGCTGGAGACTTTTCCAGGCTCTGCACCAGCCCTGTGCCCTGCAGAAGTCCTTCAGGCATTCTCAGAACAAGTGACACAGACTATGCATTTTCCCGCAGGTCCACCTGTTTGAGCTGGTCCCACACAGGAAGGGGCGTTGGACCTTTGGAGAAGATCTTTGGAGGTCGTTGGGGAAGACATCTCCCTGTTTATGACAT
Source organism: Oreotragus oreotragus (assembly GCA_006410675.1). Classification (NCBI taxonomy): domain Eukaryota; kingdom Metazoa; phylum Chordata; class Mammalia; order Artiodactyla; family Bovidae; genus Oreotragus; species Oreotragus oreotragus. The sequence continues at coordinate 152,912 of SJYX01006116.1, read as the reverse complement.
CTGCAGGATAACAAGGCAAGTGTCCCCAAACCTTCCTACCCGATGCCCCAGTCTTCTCCAGGCTTATGCGGGGAACTTTTCACCTGCAGTCCACGGAGATGGCTGAGGCTCGGTGCCCTTGCCTGCTCTCAGGATTGTCAACTGGTAGCAATCTGGGTGGAGTATTTCCACCTCCCTGTGGAATGAAGAAGTCAGTACCTTCCCCCTTAGAATTGGGGTCCCCATGACTGATTCTTCTTTCTAGTGAAACCATTCAAGTCTTTTCTCCACTCACTAATAGTAGGCTCTCTGTTTTCAAGATTCACCTCTGGCCACTCTTTATCCATTTAAATACCAGAGAATGACACATAAGTAGGTTTTAAGGATGTTCCCAACTACGTGACTTGCATTTTCACTCCCTGATTGAGTCCTCTGTTAAATCAAAGTTTTTCCTTCCAATAGTGTGTCAGATGTCCATTTCAAAGGCCCTTGAGTTTGGAGCATTTGTGTTTGTACTTAAGAAATGTTTCCTTACCTTAAGTCTTTAAAGAAATCATGCTATCATCCAAGGGAATTTTGGGTTTTACCATTTACACTGAGGTTCTAACCCATCCTGAGTTGACTTTTGTGTGTGGTGTGAATTGCTGGTACAATTTAAGTTTTCAGAATGGTCAAACGGTCCAAGTACCACTTATGAAGACAGCACTTTCCTCAACTCCTCGAATAGTCACCACAGGATCAAGTGGAAGGTGATGGTGGGTAAATGGGTGGTGCAAAAATCCATTTATGTAAGGAACTATTTCTGAGCTCACTTCTGTCCCTCTGCTGTGGTAACTATCCCTGCACTGGGATCCTCTTATCTTTAAAATTGTAGCGTTGTGACATCAGGTCCCAGTGAATGCTCCCACCATGCTTTCCTTCAAGGAAACAGTGTATTGATGGCACCTGCCCTTTGGAATCTGCCTGTTATTCTTCCATCAGACCACCCAAACAGAAATTTGGTTTCAATTCTGATTGCTAATAAACATCTTTGATTTTTTTCTCTCTGATTCATATCTCTCTATTCCAAATTCTTGTTGTCTCTTAAGAATCTTGAATAATTTCCCCACACACAGCCACTTAGCAATTTTTGTCAGATCTGGAATTAGAACCATACTGTAATTGTGCTAGTCTAACTCTAAACAACAGAATGATCTCTGTTCATTTCCAAGGCAAACCATTCAATATCACAGTAATCCAAGACTACATCCCAACCAGTAATGCTGAAGAAGCTTAAGTTGAACAGTTCTATGAAGATCTACAAGACCTTTTAGAACTAACACCCAAAAAAGATGTCCTTTCATTACAGGGGACTGGAATGCAAAAGTAGGAAGTCAAGAAACACCTGGAATAACAAGCAAATTTGACCTTGGAGTACGGAATGAAGCAGGGCAAAGACTAAGAGAGTTTTGCCAAGAAAATGCACTGGTCATAGCAAACACCCTCTTCCAACAACACAAGAAAAGACTCTACACGTGGACATCACCAGATGGTCAACACCGAAATCAGACTGATTATATTCTTTGCAGCCAAAGATCGAGAAGCTCTATACAGTCAGCAAAAACAAGACTGGGAGCTGACTGTGGCTCAGCTCATGAACGGCTTATTGCCAAATTCACTTAAACTGAAGAAAGTAGGGAAAACCACCAGACCATTCAGGTATGACCTAAATCAAATCCCTTATGATTATACAGTGGAAGTGGAAAATAGATTTAAGGGCCTAGATCTGATAGATAGAGTGCCTGATGAACTACAGACGGAGGTTCGTGACATTGTTCAGGAGACAGGGATCAAGACCATCCCCATGGAAAAGAAATGCAAAAAAGCAAAACAGCTGTCTGGGGAGGCCTTACAAATAGCTGTGAAAAGAAGAGAAGCGAAAAGCAAAGGAGAAAAGGAAAGATATAAGCATCTGAACGCAGAGTTCCAAAGAATAGCAAGGAGAGATAAGAAAGCCTTCCTCAGAGATCAATGCAAAGAAATAGAGGAAAACAACAGAATGGGAAAGACTAGAGATCTCTTCAAGAAAATTAGAGATACCAAGGGAACATTTCANATAAGCATCTGAACACAGAGTTCCAAAGAATAGCAAGGAGAGATAAGAAAGCCTTCCTCAGTGATCAATGCAAAGAAATAGAGGAAAACAACAGAACAGGAAAGACTAGAGATCTCTTCAAGAAAATTAGATATACCAAGGGAACATTTCATGCAAAGATGGGCTCGATAAAGGACAGAAATGGTATGGACCTAATAGAAGCAGAAGATATTAAGAAGAGGTGGCAAGAATACACAGAAGAACTGTACAAAAAAGATCACGACGAAGATAATCACGATGGTGTGATCACTCACCTAGAGCCAGACATCCTGGAATGTAAAGTTAAGTGGGCCTTAGAAAGCATCCCTATGAACAAAGTTAGTGGAGGTGATGGAATTCCAGTTGAACTATTTCAAATCCTGAAAGATGATGCTGTGAATGTGCTGCACTGAATATGCCAGCAAATTTGGAAAACTCAGCAGTAGCCACAGGACTGGAAAAGGTCAGTTTTCCTTCCACTCCCAAAGAAAGGCAACGCCAAAGAATGCTCAAACTATCGCACAATTGCACTCATCTCACACGCTCATTACGTTACTGAGTAACGTAATGCTCAAAAGTCTCCAAGCCAGGCTTCAGCAATACATGAATCTTGAACTTCCAGATGTTTAAGCTGGTTTTAGAAAAGGCAGAGGAACCAGAGATCAAATTGCCAACATCCCCTGGATCATGGAAAAAGCAAGAGAGTTCCACAAAAAACATATATTTCTGCTTTATTGACTATGCCAAAGCCTTTGACTGTGTGGATCACAATAAACTGTGGAAAATTCTGAAAGAGAAGGGAATACCAGACCACCTTACCTGTCTCTTAAGAAACCTATATGTATGCAGGTCAGGAAGCAACAGTTAGAACTGGACATGGAACAACAGACTGGTTCCAAATAGGAAAAGGAGTACATCAAGGCTGTATATTGTCACCCTGCTTATTTAACTCATATGCAGAGTACATCATGAGAAACGCTGGACTGGAAGAAACACAGGTTGGAATCAAGATTGCCAGGAGAAATATCAATAACCTCAGATATGCAGATGATACCACCCTTATGGCAGAAAGTGAAGAGGAGCTAAAAAGCCTCTTGATGAAAGTGAAAGAGGAGAGTGAAAAAGTTGGCTTAAAGCTCAACATTCAGAAAACGAAGATCATGGCATCTGGTCCCATCACTTCATGGGAAATAGATGGGGAAACAGTGGAAACAGTGTCAGACTTTATTTTTGGGGGCTCCAAAATCACTGCAGATGGTGACTGCAGCCATGAAAAGGGTGGTGATAGATGGTTCGGTACACCATTTGGTACCTTCCCATCCTGGAGGTGGTCTCCAGCGGACTCGGACTCTCCCACACCCGCCCCCGCCCCGAGGAGGGCCGAGCCCCCGACTACCAGATAGGACCGTCGTGGAGAGAGCAGAAAGGCCCTCTGCTGTCCACCCGCCCGCTGGGGAGGGCGGACTCGGAAGAGGCCGTCTACGGGGTGCAGCTCAGGGGCAGGACTGGGGGTCCGTGACCTAGCCCGGGGTAGAAGGCAAGGCGTGCGAGAGAGATCCAGGGTGCAACCTGAAGCCGGAGGTCTGGGAGCGGAGCCGCCACCCCTCACCTGGGATCCAGCCGCTCACCACGCGTCCAGACGCGGTTCAAACCCCGAGGCCGCGAGGTCACCCCCGCCCGGGACCCATGAAGCTCCGCCGCCACCGCCCCACGGTCGGACCTCCCCAGGTGTCCCCTCCTCGGCCCCCCAGTTGTAACACCCCCGCTCGCACCCCGCCCGCTGTCCCCTTCCTTCCCTCTCGGCCCCGGCCCCCGCTAGCTATGGTTTTTCCTGTGGTCATGTATGGATGTGAGAGTTGGACTGTGAAGAAGGCTGAGCGCCAAAGAATTGATGCTTTTGAACTGTGGTGTTGGAGAAGACTCTAGAGAGTCCCTTGGACTGCAAGGAGATCCAACCAGTCCATTCTGAAGGAGATCAACCCTGGTATTTCCTTGGAAGGAATGATGCTAAAGCTGAAACTCCAGTACTTTGGCCACCTCATGAGAAGAGCTGACTCATTGGAAAAGACTCTGATGCTGGGAGGGATTGGGGGCAGGAGGAGAAGAGGACGACCGAGGATGAGTTGGCTGGATGGCATCACGGACTCAATGGACATGAGTCTGAGTGAACTCCGGGAGATGGTGATGAACAGGGAGGCCTGGCATGCTGCAATTCATGGGGTCGCAAAGAGTCGGACATGACTGAGCGACTGAACTGAACTGAACTGAAGGGTAGAAAGATGGATAAGTTCAACCCTGACATCAAGCACCTTATAGTGGACTGACTGAAGAAACAGCCCCATTTGTTCACGTATCTATACCCTTTGATAGTCCTCTCTCACACTGACTTTGGGGTCAGCCATATAACTTACCTTGGACAATGGGACAGTAGCAAATGTATCAGAAGCAGAAACTTGAAAAGTCCTTGCACACTAGAGTTTGCCCTCTTAATGCTCTTGGGAACCACAGGGTGAGTCACAGGCATGTATCAACAAGAAACCATAGCCATGAGTCAATAAGCCCAAGTAGCTTAAGAATGAGAGACCCCAAGAGAATAATGGATAGTCATCAATCAGCCAGCCCCCAGCTAACCCAGTGGCCATCTGTAAGAGTCAATTCCAGCAAAAATCAACTGAGCCATGCTGAGCACAGTCCAAACTGCTGATTCCACAAAGTCGTGAGCCACTTTAATGGCTACTGTTCTAAGCCACTAACCTTTAGGGTAGTTCATTACAGGGCAAAGTTTAACTGATAGAAAACTCAAAACTTTATGGGGGAGCCAGACTTGTACACAATACAGCATGAGGACTTACAGTAACAGATCTAAGGACAGACAGTAACAGACCTAAGGACAGGATTCATGGAAAACTGAGAAGTAAGAGTGATTAACCCTGCTGGGTCCAACGTGGAGGGTTGGACAGGAGTGTCAAGAAAAGAATCGCAGAGAACATGATGCATATTCTTTACTCTGAAGGAGGGATAAAAAGCACTTCAGGAGGCAACAGACTCAGTCAACCTCTGCTTCTTTCATCATTGCTACAAAGCATCAAAGGGAACACCAGAACCAAACTGGAATCCATGGGCAGCTATTTCCACTGAAAAACTATGGGGTGTTCTTTCAACCAGAAGCTTTCTCTTTCTCTCAGAGTCCAAGAAGTTTTATAGGACTGGAAGAAGATAAGACTTTGAAGATGCATTCAAGTTGAACATCTGTTTGACTCAGCTATATTCAACTCCCTGTGATCTCCCAGCAGGCAAACTGAGAAAATGAAAATACACTGTCACTACAGATTGTGTGACAAGCACTCTGAACAGACAGGTACACTGGCATATTGGGAACAAGCAAATCTTACTCAAAAGTTAGACTGGGAATGTCCTGAGCTTCTGAAGCAATTTAAATGTCCAACAATAAGAGAATATTTAAATATGTTACTATAACTGTAATAAGGAATATGAGGGAGTTATTAAAATATGCTTTCAGAAAGCATTTCATAAGATGGGAAATTCTCATAAAATCAGATATTAAAAAACTGCATATACAGAATGAGCTCAATAATTTAGAAAATATATTCATAGGAAAAGAAAGGAAATACATCAGTGTCAACTATATTCTTGGATTAGCAGGATCATAGGTGAATGTTTTCTCTCTCATATATTTCTGTTTTTCAAATTAAAATATAAAGGCATTTATTTGTTAAAAATTGAATCACACAAGCCAAAATTAATGGTTAGTCTGTAACATAACCGGCTTATATTCCTCAGGAATATCAGTGTCATGAAAGAAAATGAAAAGCAAGGGAAATGTTCCAGATTAGACAGTTAGGAAGACACGAAAATTAAATGCAATATGTGATCTTGACTTAGAACCTTGATCACAGGGAAATATGCTCTAAAGAATATTATTAGGACAACTGGCAAATTCTGAATAGGGACTATATATCCATGTGGTTATATTAAGAGAATGTCCTTGTTCTTAGGAAATATACACAGAAGTGGTTTTGCACATATGTGTACAAAACATTAAAAAATGGTTAATCTGGGTGAAGGGTATACACAATTTTTCTACACTATTCTTGTAATTTTTCCATTTTGAAATTATTTCAAAATAAAGTAAAAACTGATTATTCTAGGTAGGCCTGAAAAATCCATTTAAAGAGAAATAACATTTGATCGGTATTGCAAATTCATTATTTACTAGGAAATTCTAAGATCTGGTTCCTAAAACATTATGTAACATTTTCAGGTCAAATAACAAACTGTCTCCATGGAGAAACTGAGGTAGGAGATGGACAAATTCCTTCACTAACGGATGCTTTCACTGAGGCTGGAATTTCTCCCCACTCAGTAGCCACTAGAGGCCAAAGGTGCTTGGCAACACATCAAAGTAGGGCTCTCTGGGTGCTCGTATTTACACATATATGCTGTATGAAAAAGGCTGCCATTTCAGTGACATACACAGAAAAATAGTTCCCCCATGGCCTCCATGCTGACTCCCCAGCTCTCTCAAGCCCAGCCTGGATCTATGGTGCCACTTATGGCTCAGCCTGGCCCTCTGCCTGGAATCTCGCATTATCTCATCTGAAAATTTCCCAGTCACATAAGTATTCCCAAATACAGCTGAAAACCACACCCCTCAGCCTCTCTGCTCAGTTCTACATGAAAAGATAAAACTAGACAGAAGAATTTTCAGATCAAAAAGCATTATGTATTGTCTGTTTTCTTAAATGTTAAGTTCCTCCAGAAAGAAAGAGCTCTATCTTAAGTATATTCTACTTAAGAATATAGAGGCACCCCAGACTCTCTGCTGCCATTGTCTGCTGTGGGGCTGAATATTTTACACAATACTTAATGTGTATTCAATATCATGATCACAAAATTAAAGACGTTAGTAAACTAATACTGTTTATGCTCTATTTGCTCTATTTGATGCTCTCTATGGCAGATTAGAATAATTTTAATTAAATTTACTAGCATAAGTATCAGTGGGAAAAGTTCAATTTCAAAAGACAGCCAAGTTCTAAGGAGAAGACAGTGAATACAAACTATAACTACACCTATAGATACTTCAACGACTCCAGCTGGCACATCTGACCACGTAACTCCTGATTACCAGATACTCTTCTGAAGACTTAAATTTTTTTAAATCTATTTAAAAAATCTGCACGGAGATATAAATACAAAATAGAGGTCTATATCTGAAAATAATTTCATTTAGTCAAATTCTAAATTTAAGATTATTTTCTAGAAATCATAGGGAATAGTACAAGCATTTTTGGTAGAGAAAGCAACCAGCTAACTCAACTTCTATTCCAATCTCCTTGTTTATCTTCCTATACTACAGGGCTAGAATCCCAAAGCCTTGTTTTCCAGACTCCTTTTAACTAGCATTCTCAATGCAGTTTAGGTTTCACCATTCTGAATTTCACCTGAATTCAGAATCAAGTTAAGCAGGAGAGAAGAAGCACTCAAGGTTGTGTTGTGTTTTGTTTTGCTGCTCTAGATCCATTGGCTTGGCCAAAAAGTTCACTTGAGTTTTTCCATAAGATGTTACGGAAAAACCCAAACAAACTTTTTGGCCAAATCAATAGAAAGCAGAAGACAGCTTTGAAGCTAATAGTGCAGGCAGCAGTGTGATTGAGAATCACATCTAAAAGACAAAAAGGCAAATCATCCCAAAAGATAAAAGTTGCTTCGTGACTACTGGTTACGACTAAAGTGGAAGTGGTCAAACCAGAAATTAGCAGAGACATCCTGAGCCCCAGCTTCCTAAACTTAATAAAGGTAGCAATTCAGCAGTTCCCTTAGCAGATCATTTTTTTTCTTTTGTGCTTATATAGCTAGAGTGGTTTCCATTATCTGCAACTCCAACAAACACCCGTCTGAAAGCTTTCATGCTTTCAAATATCCAAAGCAATCTAAAGTAGTAGACTCTCAGTGGATAGCACTAATTGCACACATCATATAATTCTTTGTTCTCTTCTCTGATCTGTAACAACAAAAATAAAGCCTAGATTTTTAAAACACATCTACTCAATAGAGTGAGTCATTTTTTCATTCAAACTCACTATGATTTGATATTTGAAAATTGTAATAAAGAAAGGACATCCTAACTACTTCCAACTCTTGCTTCCTTGAACAACTAGAACAATGCCTTTCATACATCAGATCCTGAATACATGTTAGCAACTGAGTAAGGGCAGAATGATACAGGTGATTCAAACTAGTAGATAACCCAAAAGTACATTAGTTTTGATCTGGAGACAGCATATTAAATTGTGAGAATATTACAGATAAAATTATTAGCATGAAATCTATTTATTTTACAACTAGAAACACTGACAGAAAATAAAGGGGGCTCTATGTTAAAATTTTAGGAAATTTTTACAAAAGTTATTATAGCGTAATTTCCCAGAATGACAGAGGATCTCATCATATGGGTAATTTCCTCAGGATATTTCTGGTTTTCCGAAGACTTATGTTCTTTCCATTAAAAAAAGAACTTGATCTTTAAGGTCAAAAATCCACTTACAGAGGTAGATAGAATCTGTTTGATGAAAGGTCCCAACAGTACCAAGTACTTTTAGCCTGTGTGTGTGCTAAATCACTTCAGTCATGTCTGACTCTTTGTAGCCCCATGGACTGTAGCCCACCAGGTTCCTCTCCATGGGGATTCTCCAGGCAAAAATATTGGAGTGGATTGCCATGCCCTCCTCCAAGGGAGCTTCCCGACCCAGAGATGGAACCCCAGTCTCCTGCAGCTGCTGCAATGCAGGCAGACTCTTTACCAATAAGCCATGGGAAAAGCCCCAAATGAAAGTGAATTCCTGAATATTCAATTTGTGCAAAGCACTTTATTAATTGCCAAGGAAGGATTCAGTGGAATAGGGAACAAGTTCTCTATCCCGAAGAAAGCATGAGAAAGACAAGCTCTTACACTCTTTTGTTTCATCTATTTAAACAGAAAAAAAAAAAATCATTAACACTTCTGCAAACTGTTAGTAATCTTTATTTGGAGGAGTTGCTGGATATCTTATCTTCAATACTTACTCCTTCATTTTTCTTAATAATATCATGATATATTTTTAAATGAAAGCTCTTTTAATTGTCTCAGAACCTCATTAGTCAGCCAAAAAGAGCATAATGTTTCACAATGCCTACACTGAGAATCACTGTCCTTAGTGCTACAGAAAAGCTAAATGAGCAAAGGAGTGAATGGAAATGATACAGCTTAGCAAGCACAGATCCTCACTAAAGAACACCCACTCTCACTTGCAGCCTGTTCATAATCAGACACCCGCCTAAAACTTAACCATGACTCGAACCTTGCACATATGAATGAAGCAATTCAGTTCTTGCGAACTTGAATTCTTTAGTGCAGTAGCTGTAAGGTCAAGGAATTGGGTTAATGAGAACATGTCACTGGGGTGGCAATGCAGCAGTGAGTGGAGAAAATCAAAGTCAGACACTCTTTACTCTCCACTGCAAGTAAGACAGTCAAGGCAGTAAAAATGCTGTTAGGCAATATGACCTCACTTTTAATTTTTTTTTAGAAACATGATTATTTAGTTTATAGATTGCTGGTGCCCTTAGCGCTTCTTTTTGCTGTTAGCATCTTTCTTCTTTTAACCATTTCACTGGAGATTAGCACCTCTATAGAGGATGTATTAATACATGAAAAAGAAACTGAAGTGAAATTCAAGGTAGCCCAATTTCACTTGGCAATAAATTCAGCAAGAAAGATTTATTGTAAAGAAAAGACTAAGATGAATGGAATCGTCACCTTGGCTAAGTTCAACTTATTAAACAAGCAAACTTAAAACACTTAAATGGGAGGTTAATTATAATTCTTTGCTTTAAAATAGTCTCTGCTTTATAAAAAAGATTCCAGTTACAACTGTTTAACAGACATAAAATCTTTGGGTTTAAAGCATACTTTAGGGAGTTCCCTAGTGGTACAGCAGCTAAGACTCCATGCTCCCAATGCAGGGGGCCCAGGTTCAATTTCTGGTCAGGGAACACATCCCATATGCCGCAACTAAGTGTCTGCATACCACAACTAAAGATCCTGCATACCACAATGAGATCGGAGATCACAAGTGCTGCAACTAAGACCCAATGCAGCCAAATAAGTCAATAAATAATTTTTAAAATAATAAAATATACTTAACAAAATGTATTTTATATGTTTTACATATTTCAAGAATATACCTAAAGAAAACCTTACCTGTGTCATGGGGGGAGCTAGATGACTAAAATTATGGTTATTTTACTTCAGTGGGGTCACTGAGGGTCGGACAAGACTGAGCGACTTCACTTTCACTTTTCACTTTCATGCACTGGAGAAGGAAATAGCAACCCACTCCAGTGTTCTTGCCTGGAGAATCCCAGGGACGGGTAGCCTGGTGGGCTGCCATCTATGGGGTCGCACAGAGTCGGACATGACTAAAGTGACTTAGCTGACTTAGCTTAGGGCCTATCCAGAAGCAAAACTAAGTTCGATGATTTAGGTTTTCAACACTAACTTTATCTAATTTCATACCACTCTTTTTTGTATCATTCAAGTCTATAAGCAGAAAAAATAATGTGGGTCACAGATGAAAAGAAAATCTTATTTTCCAAAACTACAAAACAGAAAACAAGAATCACACATGTCAGAATCCCTGTATTTCAGAATTAGATGACTAGCTAATAACCTTGGACAACAAACTTTCCAAATGAAATCCTTGAAATGATAAAAGGAAATACTTCAAAAGACAAAAATACTTTAAAGTTGATTCATGTCAATGTATGCCAAAACCAATAGAGTACTGTAAAGTAAAATAAAGTAAAATGAAAACAAAAAATAAATAAAATAAAGTTCCACAAGTTTGGAACTACCATTATAAAATCTTAATAATAATCTTTCATCCAGAAACACAATACTTAGTAATTACATTCCTTCTCAGTTATAGTCAACAAATGCCATTTGTTCTAGAAAGATGTGATATGTGAGGTGTTTGCCATGGGAATTACATGATTATCCTAGCTCCCTTGGAGTTTAAGCCTAGAAGAAAAACATCCAGATGGAAATAATCCCAGAGCCACACAGCATGCCACAGGCAGGCCCAAGAGGGGTCTGGGGGTGACATCAGTCAGAAGAGAAGAGGTGGGATGGGGCTTGGGTTACCAAGAAGGGCTTCATACCAGGTGGCATTTGAACTACACCAAAAAAGACAGAACTGGTATACCAGATTTAGACAAGGAGTGATATGGAAGGAGGGAGGGAGGAAGGAACGAAAAGAAAATGGGAAGGGACAAAGTGCCCTTTTCTGTTGTTTTGACTTTTTATTGGAAAATTCCAAGCTTTTATTAAAAAGAATAGTATAATAAATCACATACCTACATTCCACTTCAACAGTTACCAACACATGAACAACCTTGTTTCATCCCTTTTCTCACTCACTCCCATGTTCTACTCTCCTATGAGATTATTTTGAGGCAAATCCCAGATACCACATCATTTTATCAGTAAGGATTCCAGTATATTTCTTTAAAAGATAAAGACTCATTTTCTTTTACTTACTGTGATACCTGTTTTTATATTTATTTAACAAGCTGTCTTAAGTGCTTTACAGATACCAATTCATTTAATTCTCAAAATGATCCTAAAGATAGTTACTATTATTCCAATCATTTAACAGATGAGGACACTAAAGCCCAGAAGGCTAAGTAACTTGCCCAAGATTGGCCAGCTAAAAAGTAACAAGACAAAATTTTGAACCCAATGTTCAAGTTCAGACCAATGCTCTTATACATTGCACAACTCTATACTGTCAGTAAATACTTGGTTTACTTCTTCAGTGTCCAGGCATAACTTATGCAAGGGTCATTTTTACATTCTATGTTCCAACCTGTCTTCAAAAAGAGACAGTTAGTCCTTCTACCAAGTAGGAAAAGATACAATTGCTTGCTTATTCCAAGGGAATAACACTGGCCTTTTTAGCAGCTTTAGTACATATAATTCAAAGCAATCAAGAACTCTAGAAATTGCAGAATAGATGCAAGAATAGCAAGTCATTCCGACTCACTAAGTATATATATGCAACTGACAAGTAATGAACTATTTGTATATCATATTTTGATAACAAAAGCATGGAATTCTCAAACTACTTTTGAAAATCCAGTCTTATCGATTATACAACTGTATACCTTCTCATTGCAACACAGAAATGAAAGAACTCTCAGACACTACTGGAACATTATTTTGACTTGAACAAATGCCACAATTAATTTACTTTTAAGGAATCTGATGGTTTTCCCAATTCTTTCAAACAAGAGATTAACTGAATTAACTTAATTACTAAAATATGCTTACATATGTATATATAATATCTATACACTATATATACATATATATAAATGGCATCCAAGTTTACGTCCGAGCACCTACGTATCTGAAAAATACATAAGTGTTTGTATATTCTGTGTATGGATGTGACATACGATTTCAAAATACAGAAAAACTAATATCTGATTATGAATTTTTAAAATTGAATTCACATTACATTAAATTTTAAAGTGAGTTCCAGAAAAAGAACCGTCTACTATAAAGTACTAAATAATGCACTTAAATAACTACTTTAACCGTGATAAGAGGCCTTCTCACATTCCTTTCCTGCAGTCAAGTGACACTCAGGAGAAAAACAGAAACATTCTTACTTTTGAAAACACAGTAATAATGTCATATAATGAGAGGTTTAACATAAATGTGCCTCTGGCTTGGATTAGGGCAAAATCCATTAGGAAGTAAAGGAAATAGCTCCTAAAGGAAAGATTTGATAATACTATGAGGAATGCTTATTTTACTAAGATAAAAAACACTATTTTTTCTTACTTTCTGGAGAAAGGAAAAGTGTACAACTTTTCACATGTTTTAAGCCTAATAGTTAACATCTGGCATTTTCACAGCTTCTAGAGCATAACGACTGTTCTTCAGAACAAAAGGGTTGAATAATTCTTTAGGAGAAGTAGGATTCTCACTCCCAAAACTCTCTGTTCTTTGCTTGGGACCAATTTCTCACAACTTAAGTAATTTATGTTGCTATTTGCAATGCCAATTTGCAACTCAAGAGACACAAAAAGCTGTCATCCCCAAGGCTTTGTCTCTTCCCCCTGAACAATACTGATCCCCCGTGCCCTGCTTCACCTTTCCTTAGGTCCATAGACCTAACCATCCTGTAACCTATCATATAATTTACTTATTTATTACACCTATTGCTTACCCATCTCTGCAGTTAGAATGTGAGTTCCTAGAAAATAAGAATCTATGATCCCTTTATTGGCTTTGTTCTCTAGTTCTTAAAATATTGTCTGATACATACTAGGTGCTCAATAAATATCTGTTGAATTGGGGGTTTTAAATAACATTAATAGTAATGTTTTATGGCAAGCATGTATGGAAATGTGGAACCTATTACAGGTCAGGCATCAACTGTGTGCCATATATCCATTTTAAAAACTCTTAACAGACTGGGGAAATACCTACAATTTTACTGATGAGAAACATATCATCTACAGAGATTAAGTAACTTCACAGCAAGTAAAGCTCATTCAAGATATTTTCACCTTGAAGTATGACTGAACTTGATTTCTTAAAGGACTATTCCATTATATCTTTAAATATCCAAACACCTCCAGTAAGTACAACATGTGAGTTATAAATAAATAAAATGAGTTATAAATAAAATCTGAGTTAAAGTTTGTCAAGTGTCTTCACAAATTACGGCAAACACAAGACTGAGACCCTAATAATAATTATAAAATTACTTTGCTCTTCTTTGCTATAATTATACTGTTTCCTCAGTCTTAGCATCAGAAGAATAATTTCTGTAATCCTTTCCAATTTATAACATGCTTTACAAATATTATCAAATTTATCTACCAATTAAAAAGTGCATCTATAATTCTTACTCTTCAACTGACTCCAAACTGAGAACATCTTACCCAAATTGGACCTGAATGAGACAGACACTCAGAGATTTCTTAATTAGCAATTTCTATAAATTTTCAGAACAGATAATAGTTTACAAACTAGGAGAAAAGCAACATAGTTCTACAAACTGAGTTGGAGTACAGCTGGGGCCTGGTCAGCATGCCAAAATTGGTGGAAGCCATCCTCCTACTGTTCCAGTTACTAACATCTTGACTTCACTTTTCCTAGGAAATGCTAATAGGAAAATAAACAGAAAAATTTTCCAACTAAGAATCATCCCTTCATTCTTCCATAAATTACTTGTTTTGCTTTTTTTTAATATATATTTTTTTTATTGAAGTTTAGTTGACTTACAATGTTTCAGGTGCACAGCAAGGTGATTCAGTTATACAAATACATATATATTATTTTTTAAATTATTTTCCATCATAGGTTATTACAAGATATTGACTATAGTTCCCTATACTATACAGTAAACCTTTCTTGTTGCATATCTATTTTTAAATCAGAAATCTAGCATTTTATTCATACTAAGTCAAAGAAGTGGAGTCAAAATGTCATAATTTTTTAGGCAAAACTTTGTAAGTTTTATAAGACATATATTATACAAATTAACATAAATGTATACAAAAGCTTTTCTACAATAATTGATAAAGGCTTTGGAAAGAACATCAAAAAATAAAAGATGGGGAAATTAGAGAACATAAACTAAATAAAATGGGATCATTGAATATGAAAAAGTGAAACAAACTAGATAAAAGTAAAAGATCATCATATGGTCCAGTTGTTTTTAAACATGACTGCTCATTAGAAACATATCTGGAGCTCTGGAGAAAAACAGCAGGAAAAAAGCAATACCTGAGCATTTTTATTTTTTAAAAAAGTTTCAAGATAATTCTGAAATGCATCTGGATCTTAAAAAGTGATTACAAGTTTTTCTATTAAATTGTAGCTTTGGTGATGGAGTTCTATTATTTTTCTGTTGATCAATCTTGATATAGTGGTATTAAGTGAATAATAGTTACATAATCACAATAGTAGATGTTTATCAGTTTTTCACAATCAGTAGCCAGACAAAATATAAAAGATAACTACAATTGCATGCCATAATGGGAACATGATTAACTTAACATTATAAAATAATTACATATAATTTGGTGGGGGTGGACGTCGAGCAGAGTGATCTGGTAAATGGAAGTGCACATTTTTGCACCCAACCAACCAGTGTGTCTTTTGGTTGGTGCATATAATCAATTTACATTTAAGGTAGTTATCAATATGTATGTTCCTATTACTGTTTCCTTAATTAAATTCAGTTCAGTTGCTCAGTCATGTCCAACTCTTTGCAACCCCATGAACCGCATCACACCAGGCCTCCCTGTCCATCACCAACTCCTGGAGTCCACCCCAACCCATGTCCATCAAGTCGGTGATGCCATCAAACCATCTCATCCTCTCTCATCCCCTTCTCCTCCTGCCCTCAATCTTTCCCAGCATCAGGGTTTTTTCAAATGACTCAGATCTTCACATGAGGAGGCCAAAGCATTGGAGTGTCAGCTTCAACATCAGTCCTTCCAATGAATACCCAGGACTGGTCTCCTTTAGGATGGACTGGTTGGATTTCCCTGCAGTCCAAGGGACTCGCAAGAGTCTTCTCCAGCACCACAGTTCAAAAGCATCAATTCTTCGGTGCTCAGCTTTCTTCACAGTCCAACTCTCACATCCATACATGACCACTGGAAAAACCATAGCTTTGACTAGATGGACCTTTGTTGGCAAAGTAATGTCTCTGCTTTTGAATATGCTGTCTAGGTTGGTCATAACTTTCCTTCCAAGGAGTAAGCATCTTTTAATTTCATGGCTTCAATCACCGACTGCAGTGATTTTGGAGCCCAGAAAAGTAAAGTCTGACACTGTTTCCATCGTTTCCCCATCTATTTCCCATGAAGTGATGGGACCAGATGCCATGATCTTAGTTTTATGAATGTTGAGCTTTAAGCCAAGTTTTTCACTCTCCTCTTTTACTTTCATCAAGAGGCTCTTTAGTTCTTCTTCACTTTCTGCCATAAGGGTGGTTTTATCTGCATATCTGAGGTTATTGATATTTCTCCCAGTAATCTTGATTCTAGCTTGTGCATCCTCCCGCCTAGTGTTTATCATGATATACTCTGCACAGAAGTTAAATAAGCAAGGCAACAATACACAGCCTTGACGTACTCCTTTTCCTATTTGGAACCAGTCTGTTGTTCCATGTCAGGTTCTAACTGGTGCTTCCTGACCTGCATACAGGTTTCTCAAGAGGCAGGTCAGGTGGTCTGGTATTCCCATCTCTTTCAGAATTTTCCACAGTTTATTGTGAACCACACAGTCAAAGGCTTTGGCATAGTCAAATTAAGTTTCCTTAATTATTTAGGGTTTCATTTTCTGTAGGTCTTTTCCTTCTCTTGTGTTTCCTGCCTAGAGAAGTTCCTTTAACATTTGTTGTAAAGCTGGTTTGGTGGTGCTGAATTCTCTTAACTTTTGCTCGTCTGGAAAGCTTTTGATTGCTCCATCAAATCTGAAGGAGAGTCTTGCTGGGTAGAGTATCCTTGGTTGTAGGTTCTTCCCTTTCATCACTTTAAATATATCATGCCATTCCCTTCTGGCTTGTAGAGTTTCTGTTGAGAAATCAGCTGATAGTCTGACAGGAGTTCCCTTGTATGTTATTTGTCGTTTTCCCTTTGTTTCTTTTAATATTTTATCTGCCTTTAATTTTTGCCAGTTTAATTACTGTGTGTCTCGGTGTGTTCCTCCTTGGGTCTATCCTGGTTGGAACTCTCTGTGCTTCCTGGACTTGGTTGACTATTTCCTTTTCCATGTTAGGGAAGTTTTCAGTTAATTATCTCTCCAAATATTTTCTCAAGTCCTTTCTCTCTCTCTTCTCCTTCTGGGACTCCTATAATGTAAATGTTTGTGTGTATAATGTTGTCCCAGGGGTCTCTTAGGCTCTCTTCATTTCTTTTCATTCTTTTTTCTATATTCTGTTCTGTGGCAATGATTTCCACCATTCTGTCCTCCAGGTCATTTATCTGTTCTTCTGTTTCAGTTATTCTACTATTGATCCCTTCTAGTGTATTCTTCATCTCTGTTTGTTTCTTCTTTAATTTTTGTAGGTCTTTGGTAAACATTTATTTCATCCTCTCAATTTTGGCTCCATTGTATTCCCGATCCTGGTTCATCTTCACTATCATTATTCTGAATTCTTTTTCTGGAAGGTTGCCTACCTTCATTTCATATAGTTGCTTTTCTGGGGTTTTACCTTGTCCCTTCATCTGGAACATAGTTTTCTGCTTTTAATTGTGATTTATTTTCTGTACTATGGTTTTTGCTTTATCTGCTGTAAGACTGTGCTTCTTTTTGCTTCTTCTGCCTGCCCTCTGATGGATGAAGCTAATAGGCTTGTGTAAGCTTCTTGATGGGAGGGACTGGTGATGGCAAAAACAGGGTCTTGCTCTAATGGGCAGGGTCTTGCTCAGTAAAGTTTTAATTGCAATTATCCGCTGATGGGTGGGGTTTCATTCCCTCCCTGGTAGTTGCTTGGCCTAAGGCAACCCAGCTGTAAGGTTAATGGCAAACTCCAAGAGGGTTTATGCCAAAGGGGAATCTTCCAGTGCCACTGTCCCTGTAGTGAGCCCTTGCCAACCCATGCCTCCACAGTGGGCCCTCCAACACTAGAAGGTAGGGAAATTCAACTTTCTGTTACAAAACAGGATGCTCCTAAATCCTGTAAAAATTATCCTTATTCCTTAAGACCTAACTCAAATGTAACAATCTCTGTCATTTCCCCTGACCTTCCCTCAACCCTCCACAAAGTTTTATCATCTGTCCAATTCTCCACACACTCATCACACAACTGATTTTCCTGATGGGCTATTATTAGCCATCCACATAAGAGCAAAAGCCATAGCCAGACCTACATGGTACCTCGCTTAGCAAATGTGGCTAAATTGAATTAAAAATATACTACTTATGAAATCCACAGAATTAATCTTCCTGGAGAAAATATTTAAATAATACATGACCTTTGACTTATTCGAGGATTACATTTTAAACGTCCTCTTTGGCAGCTAAAAATCAAAACAGCAACAACCAAATATTTAAACAAAATGGGAAAATTGGGATACAGAAGTTACATAGTGATTGATATTACACTAAGGCACTGGCTGTCAAGGGAGGGCAGTCTGGAAATTATTGAAGATATTTCACAGTGACTGCAGAACCAGGAATGTTAAACATCCTGAATTAGGGAGAGAGTCCTGTACACTGAATACCTACTCCACATCCTGCTAATTTTCTAATCAAATTTTCTACACCTCCATATAGGTGAAGCTATCTGAGCTTGAGTCTAATTCTGCTTTATATACAAACAAGAATTTAAGCAACACATTGGCTTTTCTCAGAATAAAACTACCATGTAAACTGAGAGAAGACTGTACTTTATTTTTGTAACTTCATGAAGAATTGTTTAATATTTGGTAAAATCAGATCCCTAACAGCAACATACCCATCTGTTCTTAGGGCTCCAGGAATTGAGCACAGAGTACATACATGACTGTGTATTGTATCTATACAATATCTATAATTAAAAGACGCTTACTCCTTGGAAGTAAGAGTCGTGTCCGACTCTTTGTGAACCCGTGAGCTTACTCCTTGGAAGGAAAATTATGACCAACCTAGACAAGCATATTAAAAAGCAGAGACATTACTTTGTCAACAAAGGTCCGTCTAGTCAAGGCTATGGTTTTTCCAGTAGTCAGGTACGGATGTGAGAGTTGGACTATAAAGAAAGCTGAGCGCCGAAGAATTAATGCTTTTGAACTGTGGTGTTGGAGAAGACTCTTGAGAGTCCCTTGGACTCCAAAGAGATCCAACTAGTCCATCCTAAAGGAGATTAGTCCTGGGTGTTCATTGGAAGGACAGATGTTGAAGCTGACACTCCAATACTTTGGCCTCCTCATGTGAAGAGCTGACTCATTTGAAAAGACCCTGATGCTGGGAAAGATTGAGGGCAGGAGGAGAAGGGGACAGCAGAGGATGAGATGGTTGGATGGCATCACTGACCCAATGGACATGAATCTGGGTAAACTCCGGGAGTTGGTGATGGACAGGGAGGCCTGGGGCGCTGTGGCTCACGGGTTCACAAAGAGTCGGACACGACTAAGCAACTGAACTGAACTGAATACAATATGCAACTGTGTATTGCCCATTTCTAAACAATGGGCACCAATTCCTCCCTGACCTCCACCCCAACCCTCCATCCCAAACAACTCTCTCTGCCCCATCACTTAGGACAATATCCAGTGCAAACTGGATATTTTTACTTTTATTAATAGCATATAATTTTGAGTGCAGAAACCATTCTATATCTCTTGATACATATTCTGTTTTGCAAAGTAATTGGTATATAATAAGTGTTCAATAGAAACCATTTTACTGAAGCTCAACTCTTTACTTCCTATTTCAGGCAACTAGCATGAACCTTCTGCAGAATAGTGAACAATGCACAAGAGACTTCAAAAGTATACAAGTCCCAAATGAGAAAAAGACTCCCAGATCATCAGCTAGTTCACAATTAAAATATAATCACATTAGTTTTCAACTGGTTCCACCTAACATTTTCAGTCATGTTTTCTT
Organism: Oreotragus oreotragus; assembly: GCA_006410675.1. NCBI lineage: Eukaryota > Metazoa > Chordata > Mammalia > Artiodactyla > Bovidae > Oreotragus > Oreotragus oreotragus. Next base: position 133,137 of record SJYX01006116.1, on the reverse strand, counting down.
AATGAGGATATAGTAAGAGTCCACAAAAATTATATATATGTCACCAATTTTACTTTAAACCAGTAAGGAATACAGGAGGCAATTTATGTCAAATAGATACTATTTAATATTTTCATAATAATGGAAAACATAGTGATAGCAAATATACAAGTATTTAAATAGGTTCTGAAGCAAGCCATCAGAACCGATAGCAAAAATAGTTCTTCAAAACACATTTGTCTCCCTAGGTACTATTAATACATATTCACTTCTAGTAACTCCCACCAATGGTACTTAATTATGGCTTTATGATCAAAATGATTAGTGAAGAAAGCTGAATACCAGATATGAGCTGCTGTACCTAAAATTACAGGACATGTCAGGACTTTCCACATTAAAAAAAATTAACTTGAATTAGCAGACATAAACTACTATATGGGCTTCCCAGATGGAGGCTGAGGAAAAGAATCCACCTGCCAATGCAGGAGATACAAGAGATGCAGGTTCAATCCCTGGGTCAGGAAGATTCCCTGAAGTAGGAAGTGGCAACACAGTCTGGTATTGTTGCCTGGAAAATTCCATGACAGAGGAGCCTGGCAGGCTACAATCCATGGGACCACAAAGAGTTGGACATGACTGAGTGACTGAGCACAGACACACACCCAAACTACTATATATATAAANGATTCCCTGAAGTAGGAAGTGGCAACACAGTCTGGTATTGTTGCCTGGAAAATTCCATGACAGAGGAGCCTGGCAGGCTACAATCCATGGGACCACAAAGAGTTGGACATGACTGAGTGACTGAGCACAGACACACACCCAAACTACTATATATATAAATAGATAAACAACAAGGTCCTGCTGTATAGCATAGGGAACTATATTCAATATCCTATTATAAACCCTCATGGAAAAGAGTATGAAAAAGAATATATATATACACACACATATATAGCATTCACTTTGCTGTACACCAGAAACTAACAACATTGTAAATCAACTACAATTTTAAAAAAATTAACTTGAGCCTATGTAAAGTTATGTTTCCACTTTTAACTAGTTGAAGGTTAAATTAAACTGAAAGTAATTGTTAATAATTTGATTTCTATCCTGAGGTAGCACAAAACATTTAACACCTATAAGCATCATTTTAATTTCTCAAACAATAAAAATAAGGTATGACAGTAAAATATTTTAGTGATAATAACTCAGCATCATATCTCCATGAGAACTAATGATTATAATTCATGACATGAATCTATTTATAATTAAGTAAATGGAAAAAGAGAAAATAAACAACCAGAAAATTTCAGGTCAAGAGCTTATGTTTCTTTGTAGATATGGGTGCAGGAAAAACATGGCTAGAATAAACTAAAGAAAAGGGATTCTAGAATGAAGCAGCACAATTCAATAGTTAACTACAAATGACAGATACAACTATCTGCTTCCCTTATGAGGAAATGCCTCTGAAGAGACAAACTCAAGCAAGAGTGAAATTCACTGGAGATCTTGGGGAACAGGATCTTGGCCAGATCCTATGTGGCCAAGCAGTGAGCAAGCAAATGACAGTTCCTCAGGCATGTTCAGGGTAGCAACAGATAGGGGAGCACAAAGGAAATAGCACTTGGGCTCTGTGCCAGTTGTTTTCACATACCCTAATTCAAAGGGGAACAGGGTAGTTTGTAGCCAAAAACATTCACAAAAATTTTTTTTTCCATAAGACCAAATACATGATGTTCAAATACACAGCCTCAAAAAAATCTCATGTAGTAACAATCAGCCCCTGCAACTACAGTTTGAGAAATTATATAAAGGACACCAGGAAGTTTCCTTTGTTTTTTCTCATACTGCAATTGCTGTATCAATGAAAGACAAAATAAAAAATTACATTTTTCAAAAGATAGAGGCTGCTCCTTGCTTAATAAAACAAGCCACAGTTGCCAATACGTACTGATTTACGAAAGCTAATTCTTTTTTCCTTTCTGGCAGAAAAAATTGCGTAGATTATGACATCTCTAACACAATTACGCATGTCTACAAAGATGCCATTAAAGAGGTGGATTTGAGCATTTCAAATAGATCTGGCAAGAAGTTATTTCTTGCTCAAAATTTTCCACTCATTCACGCAATGAGCAGACTACAGTGTCAAGGTTGAAAACAGGAAAAAATCACTTGGCTTGGCGCCAAGNACAATTACGCATGTCTACAAAGATGCCATTAAAGAGGTGGATTTGAGCATTTCAAATAGATCTGGCAAGAAGTTATTTCTTGCTCAAAATTTTCCACTCATTCACGCAATGAGCAGACTACAGTGTCAAGGTTGAAAACAGGAAAAAATCACTTGGCTTGGCGCCAAGTACTTCAGTGTGTTTCGGTTTCTACCCCTTGGCCTGGGCAAGCCAGAGAGAAGATGGATGCCTGGCATGCCAGGAGCTAAGCTCAGGACACCACTCCACACTCTCACCATGAAGGGTGGGTCCCAGGGAGTGAACCAAAGAATTCTAAAACTCGTTAGCTCTAAAAGTTTCTGTGTCTTAGGAAGCAACATTTACTCAACCAAGAAGCACTTTTTAAAAAATTTTTAATTGGATGATAATCACTTTATAATTTTGTATTGGTTTCTGACATTCAATGACCTGAATCAGCCAAAAATATATATATGTCCCCTCCTTCTTGAACCTCCTGCCCACTGCTCCATGCCATCTTACCCTTCTAGGTTGTTATAAAGAACCAGCTCGAGCTCCCTATGTTATACAGCAACTTCCCACTAGCTATCTGTTTTATACATGATAATGTACATGTTTCAATGCTACCCTCTCAATTCATCCCACCCTCTCCTTCCCCTGCTGTGTCCACAAGTCTGTTTTCTGTGTCTCTATTCCTGCCCTGCAAATGTGTTTATCAGTACCATCAATTTCATATATATACAAATATCATAGAAGAAGCACTTTTTAAAGAAATGCTTCACCATCAACATTCTTAACAGTACGGGGGATGATACTGGGTGGAAAAACACAAACATCAGTCATGCCTGAAGAGTAATTTCCACGAGTTAGAGCCAATATGAAGTTTGGGGAATAGTTAACCAACTTATTTTATTAACTTCTTACAACTTACATATACATATGAGTGACATAAGATAAAAAATATTTTTCTAAAGTCTGAGAGATTTTCCAATAAGTATAAATCACAGGAAAGTGTGTGTTTAAATAACAGTGTTTTTTTTTTTCTTAGCTGTATGTAAAATAACGGTGCATCTTAAAATTGTGGCATCTTTGACAGCATATAGGAACTATATAAACGTGCCATATACCATCAAAGGTAATCACTGAAGTAAGAACCCAAAAATGCCAAACACTGGGATGATAAGAATTCTTTCAACACTTAAGCATGTACATTTGGGGCCTGATGGACTTCCCTGGTGGCTCAGATGGTAAAGCGTCTGTCTACAATGCAGGAGACCTGGGTTCGATCCCTGGGTTGGGAAGATACCCTGGAGAAGGAAATGGCAATCCACTCCAGGACTATTGCCTGGAAAATCCCATGGACAGAAGAGCCTAGTAGGCTACAGTCCATGGGGTCGCAAAGAGTCGGACACGACTGAGCGACTTCACTTCACTTCACTTCAATAATTTCCAAAGTGGGATATCCCTGGTGGCACAGTGGATAAGAATCCACCTGT
>SJYX01006116.1:110672-127448 GCA_006410675.1 Oreotragus oreotragus | reverse complement strand
TTTTTTTTTTTCTTAGCTGTATGTAAAATAACGGTGCATCTTAAAATTGTGGCATCTTTGACAGCATATAGGAACTATATAAACGTGCCATATACGATCAAAGGTAATCACTGAAGTAAGAACCCAAAAATGCCAAACACTGGGATGATAAGAATTCTTTCAACACTTAAGCATGTACATTTGGGGCCTGATGGACTTCCCTGGTGGCTCAGATGGTAAAGCGTCTGTCTACAATGCAGGAGACCTGGGTTCGATCCCTGGGTTGGGAAGATACCCTGGAGAAGGAAATGGCAATCCACTCCAGGACTATTGCCTGGAAAATCCCATGGACAGAAGAGCCTAGTAGGCTACAGTCCATGGGGTCGCAAAGAGTCGGACACGACTGAGCGACTTCACTTCACTTCACTTCAATAATTTCCAAAGTGGGATATCCCTGGTGGCACAGTGGATAAGAATCCACCTGTTCAGACACAGATTCCATCCCTGGTCCAGGAAGATTTCACATGCTTTGGGGCAACTAAGCCAGTGTGCCACAAGCACTGAACCCACCCTATAGAGCCTGCAAGCCACAACTACTGAAGCTCATTCACCTACAGCCTGAGTTCCACAACCAGAGAAGCCACTGCAATGGGAAGTCCGTGCACTGCAATAAAGAGCAGCCCCCACTTGCCGCAACTAGAGAAAGCGCTCTCAAAGCAACAAAGACCCAGTGCAGCCAAAATAATCAATAATGTGTAAAACAGACAGCTAGTGGGAGGCTGCTATATGACACAGTCTGGCACTCTGTGACAACCTAGAGGGGTGGGATGGGAATGGGGAGGGAGGTTCAAGAAGGAGGGGAGCTATACAAAAATATATATATAAAATTATGGCTGATTTGCATTGTTTTATGGCAGAAACCAATACAACATTATAAATCAATTATCCTCCAATTAAAAAAGAAAAAATAATTTCCAAAGTGAATTACACATATGAAGCACACATTATTCCACGAAGAAGTCAGGTTTAAATAAAAGCAAATTCAAAGAAAATGCAGAAAAAATACAATATGAAAAGTATATGAAAAACATTTTAGGTACATTTAACCTTAGTTTAGGATTAAGATGAACATGAGGCCATGCACTCAGTATCTCCCCACAGCACAATACTTCAGTATCTAATAGCAGAAAAATCCTGGCCTGGATGAATCATGGATACAACCAAGTAAAGCCTAAAACAGATTTGAACTCTATATTTCAAATACTGGAGGTTCGAAATGTGAACAGCCATATTAAAATATTGAGTTTTCTTAGGGGAACTCCATGGCAGTCCAGGGACTAAGACTGCTCACCTCCACTGCAGGGGGCAGGAGTTCAAACCCTGATCAAGGAACTAAGATCCCACATGCCATGGAGGCCAGGCAAAAATAAAAAATGAAATATAAATGATTTCAAAAAATAAAATGCAGGTTTTTTAATGAAATGATCATAGTGGGGATAAGAAGACGGGGATTCTTCAGTTACTTAACCAGTAACCATTCCCACAACAGACTAGTCAGTTATTTCTAATTTAAAAAGCCATTATCTCTCATGTGAATACAAGTTTGGTTCAAATCCATTCTAAGCCTGATCTTCAGCTCACTTGTCCTTTTGGGAGGCCTTCCCTGAAAGTCTGACTCCTTTCCATGTCCAAATTATTTCAGGCTCCTCTCCACATGCTATGTAGAGTTCCTGCTGACTTCAAAGCCTACACTCCATGTGTGGTTACACACATGGTGGAAAACTTTTTAAATGTTTGGCCTTTGTTGAAACTTGCACTCACCTAAGCTTTTAAGANACTCCTTTCCATGTCCAAATTATTTCAGGCTCCTCTCCACATGCTATGTAGAGTTCCTGCTGACTTCAAAGCCTACACTCCATGTGTGGTTACACACATGGTGGAAAACTTTTTAAATGTTTGGCCTTTGTTGAAACTTGCACTCACCTAAGCTTTTAAGAAGAGAGTGAAAAAGTTGGTTTAAAGCTCAACGTTCAGAAAACTAAGATCATAGCATCTGGTCCCATCACTTCATGGGAAATAGATGAGGAAACAGTGGAAACAGTGTCAGACTTTATTTTGGGGGGCTCCAAAATCACTGCAGATGGTGACTGCAGCCATGAAATTAGAAGACTCTTACTCCTTGGAAGAAAAGTTATGACCAACCTAGACAGCATATTAAAAAGCAGAAACAGTACTTTGTCAACAAAGGTCCATCTAGTGAAGGCTATGGTTTTTCCTGTGGTCATGTATGGACGTGAGAGTTGAACTGTGAAGAAAGCTGAGCACTGAAGAATTGATGCTTTTGAACTGTGGTGTTGGAGAAGACTCTTGAGAGTCCCTTGGACTACAAGGAGATCCAACCAGTCCATTCTGAAGGAGATCAGTCCTGGGTGTTCTTTGGAAGGACTGATGCTGAAGCTGAAACTCCAATACCTTGACCACCTCATGCGAAGAGCTGACTCATTGGAAAAGACTCTGATGCTGGGGGGATTGGCGGCAGGAGAAGGGGATGACAGAGGATGAGATGTCTGGATGGCATCACCGACTCGATGGACATGAGTTTGAGTGAACTCTGGGAGTTGGTGATGGACAGGGGGCCCTGGCGTGCTGCAATTCATGTGGTCACAAAGAGTCGGACACGACTGAGTGACTGAATTGAACTGAAGCTTTTAAGATAAGACCTAAAAGCAAGTTTTCAAACAGGACCCTAAGAATTCCCTCTGTGGGTACTCTGACAGACAATAATACCTACTTTTCAGGACCTATGCATCATCTTAGCCAACTGACCATGTATGCAACCCTGCAAAAAGTTATTGAACACCTACCATATGAAAGTTATAGCATATCATCATAGGGACCTAAGGATGCAGGTAATGTGATGCACAGAATCTTATAACATAATGAAGCATATAAGGCCTATATAAAATTTATAAGTGAGAGATACAGAGTACAAGTTAATGTTACCAGTGCAAAGTGGAGTGAGGAGCAGGCAACAGAGGTGGGAAAGTGAGAGGCACAAACTCCTGGGTATGATAGAGATAGTTGGTATAAGATAGGTAGACTCAAGGATATATTGTACAACACAGAGAACATTGCTAACATTTTGTAGTAACTGTAAATGGAAAGTAACCCTTAAAGCTGTATTAAAAGCTTGAAAAATAAAAAAGAGAGGACTTTTAAAAACATGAAAGAAAGTTAATTTAAGCTAGGAAATTAGAAAGGCTTCAGAGAGGAAACAACATGTAAACTTCAGTTTACTGATGCCTCTGAAAACAGTTGTGACGTCTTCGAGGGAAAGAGTAATCATTCTTATCTCTGAATCCACAATAGCTAGCACAATCCACTGTTTATGACAAAGACTCAGGAAAATTTTCATGAGCTAAATTAAAATGGGAGGAACAGGAAGAGCGAAAGCATTCTAGATGGAGGAAACAGTTATGGGTAATGATGCAAGGGAATGAAACATGTAAAAGGAACATTCCAGAGAGTGGTACCTACAGTGTGTGAGTGAGAGGAATGGAAGACTCTGCTGGAAAGTAGCTTTAAATGTCATGCCAAGGAGTTAGGATATTATTATGTTGGAAAAAGGAGCTAATGATGATGAGAGTTGTGCTTTAAGAGAACTCTGGCAAGAGTATTTAAGACAATTTAGACAGGGGTTGACACTGGAAGAACTGAGGATATTAAACAAGCTATTGTAATGGAGCAGGCAAGAGGAAAATAAGTTCAGAACTGAGCCACAAAAGTGGAAAAACACCAAGAGAATGCAAAGGCACCACTGAAATAGAAGCCCCACATTTAGCTGGTGTGGGGAGTGGAGAGTTGAAAAAAAATATGGAAGTTTTAAGGTTTGTTGATTAAGAGAACAGAAACGCACTAACACACATAGGAAATGAGCCATCTGGGGAAGATGATGAATCTCTGACTGAAAGTATGAGCATTTAAGTGGAAATTTCAGCATGCATCTGCAATATGGAAATGAGATCCAGGCTCAAGATTCCAAAGTCACCTGCCAAGCTGAACTCCGATAATGGATGAGATCACAGAGAAAGGAAGCTACTGCTGCTGCTGCTGCTGCTAAGTCGCTTCAGTCGTGTCCGACCCTGTGCGGCCCCAGACACAGCAGCCTACCAGGCTCCTCCATCCCTGGGATTCTCCAGGCAAAAGTACTGGAGTGGGTTGCCATTGCCTTCTCCATAAGGAAGCTACTACTGGTTGCTATAAAATATGAGAAAATACTCTTGACTTAGCTAGAAAGGAAAGTGTATGGATATGAATGTTTCTTCCTCCTTTCTGGTAATAAACTTAATGATCATATTTTGGTTTTTCATTCAACTCTTCCTGCAAGAGTACCAAAATTGCAACTAGCTGTTGAACAATCATTGACAGGAGGACACTGGAATGCACCAAAGAAAGATACCCCATGTCCAAAGACAAAGAAGAAGCCACAGCAAAATGGTAGGAGGAGCAAGTTCACAACAAAATCAAACCCAATACCCACCGATTGGGTGACCCATAACCTGGAGAACAATACCACCAAAGAAGTTTTCCCACTGTTAGGAAGGTTCTGAACCCCATGACAGGCTTCCCAGCCTGGGGATCTGAAAAAGGGACTGGCAATCCCCAGGGACTCTGACCTTGAAGGCCAGCAAGATTTGATTAAGACTTCCATAGGACTGGGGGAAACAGTTTTAGAAGGTGCAAACAAAATCTTACGCACACCAAGACTCAGAGCAAAGGCGCAGTGACCCCACAGGAGACTGAACCAAAACTACCTGCTAGTGTTGGAGTGCCTCCTGTGGAGGCATGGGTCAGGAAGAGCTTACCACAGGGACGGGGGCACTGGCAGCAGCAGGACAGAAAGGTCCCCCTTGGCATAAACCCTCTTGGAGTTCACCATTAACCCTATAAAAGAACCTGCAGAACTAGACCCAGCTTTTCCCATTGCCAGTCCCTCCCATCAAGAAGCTTACACAAGCCTCTTAGCCTCATCATCAGAGCGAAGACAGAAGAAGCACAGTCTCACAGTGGCTAAAATAAAAACCATATTACAGAAAGTTAATCATGATGAAAATGGAGAAAGTTATGTCCCAGATGAAAGGACAAGACAAAACCCCAGAAAAACAACAAAATGAAATGATGATAGGCCACCTTCCAGAAAAAGAATAATGATAGTGAAGATGATCCGGGATCTCAGGAAAAACTATGGAGCCAAAGACTGAGAAGATGCAAGAAATATTTACCAAAGACCTACAAGAACTAAAGAAAAAACAAACAGAGATGAAGAATACACTAGACGGAATCAATATCAGAATAAATGAGAAAGAACAACAGATAAATGACCTGGAGGACAGAATGGTGGAAATCATTGCCACAGAACAGAATATAGAAAAAAAGAATGAAAAGAAATGAAGACAGCCTAAGAGACCTCTGGGACAGAATGAAATGCACCAACATTCACATTATAGGGGTCCCAGAAGAAGAAGAGAGAAAGGACCTGAGAAAATATTTGAAGAGACATTAGCTGAAAACTTCCCTAACATGGGAAAGGAAATAGTCAACCAAGTCCAGGAAGCACAGAGTCCCTACCAGGATAGACCCAAGGAGGAACACACCGAGACACACAGCAATCAAACTGGCAAAAATTAAAGGCAGATAAAATATTAAAAGCAACAAAGGGAAAACAACAAATAACATACCAGGGAACTCCCGTCAGACTATCAGCTGATTTCTCAACAGAAACTCTACAAGCCAGAAGGGAATGGCATGATATATTTAAAGTGATGAAAGGGAAGAACCTACAACCAAGGATACTCTACCCAGCAAGACTCTCCTTCAGATTTGATGGAGCAATCAAAAGCTTTCCAGACGAGCAAAAGTTAAGAGAATTCAGCACCACCAAACCAGCTTTACAACAAATGTTAAAGGAACTTCTCTAGGCAGGAAACACAAGAGAAGGAAAAGACCTACAGAAAATGAAACCCCAAACAATTAAGCAAACGGTAATAGGATCATACATATTGATAACTACCTTAAATGTAAATGGATTAAACACACCAACCAAAAGACATAGACTGGCTGGGTGGGTGAAAACATGTACATGTATGCACTTCCACTTACTTTCCTCACTCCGTTTAAACAGCCCCCCTCAATTGTATATAATTATTTTACATTGTTAAGTTAATCATGTTTCCATTATGTCATGCAATTGTAATTATCTTTTATATTTTGTCTGGCTACTAACTTTAAAAACTGATTAACATCTTTTACAATTGTGATTATGTAACTATTACTTACTTAATACCTTTGTATCAAGAGTAGTCAACAGAAAAATAATAGAACTCTGTAGCACCAAAACTACAATTTAATAGAAAAACCTGCAATCACATTTTTAAATCCAGATGCATATCAGAATTATCTTGAAATTTTTTGAGAAATACAAATGCCCAGGTATTGTTTTTTTCTCCAGAGCTCCAGATATGTTTCTAATGCACAGTCATGTTTAAAAACAACTGGACTATATGATGATCTTTTACTTTTATCTAGTTTGTTTCACTTTTTCTATTTTATATTCAATGATCCCGTTTAATTTAGTTTATGTTTTCCAATTTATCCATTTCCTTTGTTATTTTTTTTTTTAGAGCTTCCATCCTTTGTTTTTTTTTTCAAGCCTTTATCAAATCTAGTAGAAAAGCTTTTGTATATATATGTATACATAAATAATATGCATAATATATTTTAGTAAACATGAATTTTTTCCTAACTAAAAAATGTATGACATTTTGATTCTACTTGTTTGACTTATCATGAATAGAATGCTAGATTTCCAATTAAAAAATAGATATGCAACAAGCAACAAAGGTTTACTGAGTCGCACAGAGAACTATATCTATATCAATATCTTATAATAACCTGTGATGGAAAATAATTTCAAAAATAATACATTATATATGTATAACTGAATCACCTTGCTGTGCCCCTGAAACACTGTAAGTTAACTAAACTTCAATAAAACATTTATATTAAGAAAAAAAAAAAGCTTAATGATGGGACATAGACAAAGTTCTACATGAGTGCATCTTAATGGCGCTGCTTCCTTGAACAATTAATGTTAAGCTTGATGGCATAAAATAGGTATGTTTTTCCTCTGAAGTGAGTTTGCTTGGTGAATGCTAACTTTTCTCTGATGATGCTCTAAAAGATCTGATACACTGTAAGAGGAACAGAAGTAAATTATATCATATTATGATGTAGTATAAAATGGTATAACCGGACAGCATATTAAAAAGCAGAGACATTCCTTTGTCAACAAAGGTCTGTCTAGTCAAAGCTATGGCTTTTCCAGTAGTCATGTATGGATGTGAGAGTTGGACCATAAAGAAAGCTGAGTGCCCAAGAATTGCTGCTTTTGAACTGTGGTGTTGGAGAAGACTCTTGAGAGTCCCTTGGACTGCAAGATCCAACCAGTCCATCTTAAAGGAAATCAGTTCTGAATGTTCATTGGAAGGACTGATGCTGAAGCTGACACTCCAATACTTTGGCCACCTGATGTGAAGAACAGACTCATTTGAAAAACCGTAATGCTGGGAAAGATTGAAGGCAGGGGAAGGGGACGACAGAGGATGAGATGATTGGATGGCATCACCAATTCAAGGGACATGAGTTTGAATAAACTTCAGGAGTTGGTGATGGACAGGGAGGCCTGGTGTGCTGAAGTCCATGGGGTCGCAGAGTCAGACATGACTGAGCAACTGAACTGACTGACAGAATGGTATAATTCTAAAATCTACTTTTATCCACTTGTGCTAGAGTAATTTTTTAAAACCTGGCATAAATATCAGACTGTTAAATTTCTCATGCTTAGATGGAATTCAAAATATGGTATTCATATGCCCTGAACAAATATTGTTATATTGTATTTCGTACTGCAAAAATGAGTTGCTTCTTTTAGAAAAATTCAAAGTTTTAAGTTCATATCTCAAAATGCTAATAAAGTTATTTTCTTTTTAAAAAAAAAAGTATCTTCTATGATGACATGGGACGTATACATCAAGTATTCCTGCTATATTCTAAAGTTACTATGTCCCAAGGAAAATAACTTGTATGAGCTGATCTACCCTCTTTTTAATGAATATAATTTTTACTTGAAAGAATAAATAACACTGGAAGATCTCTAAAACCTAGTGGACTTCCCTGGTGATCCAGCGGTATAAAGAATCTGCCTGCCAGTGCAGGAGACATGTGTTCAATCCCTGGTTAGGGAAGATTCCACATGATGCAGAGCAACTAAGCCCATGCGCCCAAATTACTGAAGCCCATGGTGCACAGAGCCTGTGTTCCTGTTAAGGAAGTTAAAATTGCAGTCTTGTTCAGGCTACAGAAACCATAATTTGCAGAACAGGCCTCTGACTTGTCTCTGCCCTGCATGGACACAGCCCTGCCTACCTACCTGCTGTGAGTGCAAGCTGCGTAGCACCATAGATAAGATAAGGGATGGATCTTGAGATTGTTGAATCCCTGGAGAGGGTCTGGCCAACCAATCCCCAGGCCTAACAACATTTTAAGTTTTACAAGACAAAATAAACTACATTAATGTGAAGCCAGAGCTGCAATTAGCTCAAACATCAGTGATGATGTCAGTCTGTGGCCTGGGATTTTAAAGAGGAACCCCAAACTGCAAATTTTGAAGTCTCACCCTTGGAGTAGACCCACTACCTAGGACCCTTTCCAAGTTGGGACCCCAGACGTGCTGTGACACAGGACTTCCCAGCACTGTTTAAATCTGGTTGTTTGTCAAAACCCAATTTGGTGATATATTCTCTGCCATTTCTATTTCTCTTTTCTCTTCAGTTCAGTNATAGAATGCTAGATTTCCAATTAAAAAATAGATATGCAACAAGCAACAAAGGTTTACTGAGTCGCACAGAGAACTATATCTATATCAATATCTTATAATAACCTGTGATGGAAAATAATTTCAAAAATAATACATTATATATGTATAACTGAATCACCTTGCTGTGCCCCTGAAACACTGTAAGTTAACTAAACTTCAATAAAACATTTATATTAAGAAAAAAAAAAAGCTTAATGATGGGACATAGACAAAGTTCTACATGAGTGCATCTTAATGGCGCTGCTTCCTTGAACAATTAATGTTAAGCTTGATGGCATAAAATAGGTATGTTTTTCCTCTGAAGTGAGTTTGCTTGGTGAATGCTAACTTTTCTCTGATGATGCTCTAAAAGATCTGATACACTGTAAGAGGAACAGAAGTAAATTATATCATATTATGATGTAGTATAAAATGGTATAACCGGACAGCATATTAAAAAGCAGAGACATTCCTTTGTCAACAAAGGTCTGTCTAGTCAAAGCTATGGCTTTTCCAGTAGTCATGTATGGATGTGAGAGTTGGACCATAAAGAAAGCTGAGTGCCCAAGAATTGCTGCTTTTGAACTGTGGTGTTGGAGAAGACTCTTGAGAGTCCCTTGGACTGCAAGATCCAACCAGTCCATCTTAAAGGAAATCAGTTCTGAATATTCATTGGAAGGACTGATGCTGAAGCTGACACTCCAATACTTTGGCCACCTGATGTGAAGAACAGACTCATTTGAAAAACCGTAATGCTGGGAAAGATTGAAGGCAGGGGAAGGGGACGACAGAGGATGAGATGATTGGATGGCATCACCAACTCAAGGGACATGAGTTTGAATAAACTTCAGGAGTTGGTGATGGACAGGGAGGCCTGGTGTGCTGCAGTCCATGGGGTCGCAGAGTCAGACATGACTGAGCAACTGAACTGACTGACAGAATGGTATAATTCTAAAATCTACTTTTATCCACTTGTGCTAGAGTAATTTTTTAAAACCTGGCATAAATATCAGACTGTTAAATTTCTCATGCTTAGATGGAATTCAAAATATGGTATTCATATGCCCTGAACAAATATTGTTATATTGTATTTCGTACTGCAAAAATGAGTTGCTTCTTTTAGAAAAATTCAAAGTTTTAAGTTCATATCTCAAAATGCTAATAAAGTTATTTTCTTTTTAAAAAAAAAAGTATCTTCTATGATGACATGGGACGTATACATCAAGTATTCCTGCTATATTCTAAAGTTACTATGTCCCAAGGAAAATAACTTGTATGAGCTGATCTACCCTCTTTTTAATGAATATAATTTTTACTTGAAAGAATAAATAACACTGGAAGATCTCTAAAACCTAGTGGACTTCCCTGGTGATCCAGTGGTATAAAGAATCTGCCTGCCAGTGCAGGAGACATGTGTTCAATCCCTGGTTAAGGAAGATTCCACATGATGCAGAGCAACTAAGCCCATGCGCCCAAATTACTGAAGCCCATGGTGCACAGAGCCTGTGTTCCTGTTAAGGAAGTTAAAATTGCAGTCTTGTTCAGGCTACAGAAACCATAATTTGCAGAACAGGCCTCTGACTTGTCTCTGCCCTGCGTGGACACTGCCCTGCCTACCTACCTGCTGTGAGTGCAAGCTGCGTAGCACCATAGATAAGATAAGGGATGGATCTTGAGATTGTTGAATCCCTGGAGAGGGTCTGGCCAACCAATCCCCAGGCCTAACAACATTTTAAGTTTTACAAGACAAAATAAACTACATTAATGTGAAGCCAGAGCTGCAATTAGCTCAAACATCAGTGATGATGTCAGTCTGTGGCCTGGGATTTTAAAGAGGAACCCCAAACTGCAAATTTTGAAGTCTCACCCTTGGAGTAGACCCACTACCTAGGACCCTTTCCAAGTTGGGACCCCAGACGTGCTGTGACACAGGACTTCCCAGCACTGTTTAAATCTGGTTGTTTGTCAAAACCCAATTTGGTGATATATTCTCTGTCGTTTCTATTTCTCTTTTCTTTTCAGTTCAGTCACTCAGTCAGGTCCAGTTCTTTGCAACCCCATGGACTGCAGCACGCCAGGCTTCCCTGTCCATCACCAGCTACTTCCCAGCACTGTTTAAATCTGGTTGTTTGTCAAAACCCAATTTGGTGATATATTCTCTGCCATTTCTATTTCTCTTTTCTCTTCAGTTCAGTCACTCAGTCAGGTCCAATTCTTTGCAACCCCATGGACTGCAGCACGCCAGGCTTCCCTGTCCATCACCAGCTCCCAGAGCTTGCCCAAACTCATACCCATCGAGTTGGTGATGCCATCCAACCATCTAATCCTCTGTTGTCCTCTTCTCCTGCCTTCAATCTTTCTCAGCATCAGGGTCTTTTCCAAGGAGTCAGTTCTTCACATTAGGTGGCCAAAGAATTGGAGTTTTAGCTTCTGCATCAGTCCTTCTTTTAACAATAGTATACTGAAAAAGTATAACGATATTCTTTTCTTCTAATGATAGTCTGGCATTGCTTATTTGTTTTAAAAAAATGAATGAATATAAGAAGCTATTAATGCCTCAAATCCTCTGTGGAAAAAGAGGGTATAAATATATCTAAATTTTAAATGGTTTTATTTGCAGTGATGATAGCTAAAAGTTCTTATAAGGAATGTTTCTTACTAATTAAGAAAACCTGCTAGATTTTAAACATCTGTTATAAAAGAGAAATTAAGGAATGATCAATTATAAAACAATTTAGCCTCACAAAGATTCTCACTCTAAAACTCCAAACTACATGCTAAGAAAAACTTTTCAAGCAAAAATTAGAAACCTTTGCAGAGCAAAATCTGAAAATTAAAGCATCTCTAATATGTTAATACAAAATGTTAAGAAAACAATTTACAAATATTCAATTTATATACCATTTTTAAAGGGAAAAGATGCTGAATAAACAGGGCGCACAATGACTCTTCAATAATAAATGTTGCACTCCATTCCAAATAAGAGTTTCTGTGCATGTATCTTATATAGATAAACTATGACTTCTTTGTGCTTTCTTGGTTCTAGCCTAATAGAAGGTCCCTTTTCCCAGGGGGCCTCCACTTAACACTATTTTCCACAAGTCCTTTCTGTTCTATAGACAACTGAGAGTTTGTCCTCCTCCCAGTAAGCCTCAGCATAAGCTCCGTTAGCTTCTTTTAACCAGTTACCAGGTCCTGTCTTCCCCACAAGCACAACTTGTTAATCCTCTAGCAGCTAGAAACCTTAATGGAAAATTTGCAGGGTAGGTCCAAATATACATATTTTTGTTCTGCACCAAATGTTTTCCTCCATTCACCCATCCACAGGTCCAAACCAGGAAATCTACAAGTCATTCTGAAGAAATATTACCTTTTAGAAAAACAGCTTTCAGTTACAGGTCTTTCAAAATCTGTCTTAAATGTCATGCCAAGAAAATGTAGGATTTTAAATAAAGCAAGTATCCTGTGATCATTGCATGGTGACATTCTCTTGGGCTACATATAATTCTTTTCTTAAGCACTATTTTTAAAACTCTCATTTATTGAGGAGTGAAGAAATATTACCTTTTAGAAAAACAGCTTTCAGTTACAGGTCTTTCAAAATCTGTCTTAAATGTCATGCCAAGAAAATGTAGGATTTTAAATAAAGCAAGTATCCTGTGATCATTGCATGGTGACATTCTCTTGGGCTACATATAATTCTTTTCTTAAGCACTATTTTTAAAACTCTCATTTATTGAGGAGTCTATGTCCTACACATTTAGAACCCACTTCATAGACTTTGCAAATGAAGAAACAAACTTAGAAAGCCACAAAACCTCAAGAACCCTTGGCTTTTGGTGCAAACAACACTGCCTTTTTGGATAATTCTTCTGTGTTCAAAGAGCTCATGATCAGTTCAACAGAGCTCTTTCAATATACATTTAGTGAATATCTTCTAGCTGTGAGCTTAGTAAAGTCTTCCTAGAAGAGATGAAAGCTCTCTCCTGAAAAGTAAGGCAGACAAAAGAGAACCCAAAGAGCTTTCCAGGTAGATAGAAACGTGTTAAGCCATGGTGAGATGAAAGAGCTTGATGCATTCTAGGAACTTTAAGTACTGCAGTAAGACTAAACACCATAGCGAATGACAGGAGGAGCAAGAAAGGAGAATAGACAGAGGCAGATGGCCGACCATGAGGGGAACAGTGTATCATGCTAAAAAGCTGAGTAACAGATTTTAACAGTAACTTGGTAAAACTTGCATTTTAGAGAATCCACTTAACTGTTTTCAACTTATGAAAAGGCCAATTTCACATACATTTTGAATATATTTCTCTACTGAACTCATATTCCCATTCCCTCAGATAGTCTTTGCCTATATTTTCTTTTTTCTATTCCTCCCTCTCCTCCTCAATCATGAGCTAATGCTGTTATCTTAACTGGAACTTCCCTATCGTCCCCCTCTCAACTCTATGCACCTCTTATGCCTACACCAGCTTCTTTACGCTTTAGTCCCAATGGATGAGGTGCCCCTCCTCCTCTTTAAGAGCCTTTCCACAACAGAACCTCTGGACTCCATCCCACTGCATTTTCTCAAGACTTCCCTGACCCTCCCCCCTGTCTTTCTTCCCTGTATCATCTGTCTTTTCCTGGATCATTCCCACAGCAAACAAAAATGCTCTTTGTTATTGTTGTTTAGTCTCTAAGTTGTATCTGACTCTTTGTGACCTGATGGACTGCAGCACGCCAGGCTCCTCTGTCCTCCACTATCTCCCAGAGTTTGCTCAAGTTCATGCCCATTGAGTTGGTGATGCTATCTAACCATCTCATTCTCTGCCTCCCCCTTCTTCTTTTGCCTTCAATCTTTCCCAACATCATGATCTTTCTCAATGAAATGGCTCTTCGCATCAGGTGCCTAAGCACTGGAGCTTCAGCTTCACAATCAGTCCTTCCAATGACTACTCAAGGTTGATTTTCTTTAGGATTGACTGGTTTGATCTGCTTACAGTCCAAGGGACTCTCAAGAGTCTTTTCCAGCACCACAATTTGAAAGCATCAATTCTTCAGCGCTCAGCTNCAGGTGCCTAAGCACTGGAGCTTCAGCTTCACAATCAGTCCTTCCAATGACTACTCAAGGTTGATTTTCTTTAGGATTGACTGGTTTGATCTGCTTACAGTCCAAGGGACTCTCAAGAGTCTTTTCCAGCACCACAATTTGAAAGCATCAATTCTTCAGCGCTCAGCTTTCTTTACGGTCCTTCTCAGACCCTCTTGCAGCTTCTTCTCAGAAGAGCTATCTACACACATTATCCCCACTTACTTCCCATTCCCTTCTCAATTCACTCCAAGTAGGCTCCAAATTGAGATTCCCACCACTCCAGTAAAACTGCTCTCTACTCTCAGTTCTAAACAGCCTCTTGATTTACCTCCTACCTCTTTGGTGTCTTCTTATTGGCTCCCTTTGCAGAGTGTCTTTCTTCTGCTTTTCTTCTTTTCCCCTTCTTCCCAATAGTCTCTCCTGAAGTGATTTAATCTAGTCCCGAAGGTTTTCTTTTACTTGAGATGCAATTTATATACCATAAAAGTCACCCCTTGGGAGTATACAGTCACTTTTTAAAATGTGGATCTTTTTAATTTTTATTGAATTTGTTACAATATCTGTTTTATGTTTTGGGGTATTGGGGGGGGACAGGAATGTGAGGCATCTTAGCTCCCTGACCAGGGACTGAACCCACATCCCTAGCACTGAAAGGCAAAGTCTTAACCAATGGACTTCCAGGGAAGTCCCAGTCATTTTCAATATATTCACAATACTGTTCCAACCACGAACACTATAATCCCAGAACATTTTCATCACCCCAAAAAGAAACCCATATCCATTGGCAGTCATTCTCCATTCCATATCCTGCCTTAGCTCCTAGCAACCACTAAACTGCTTTCTGTCCCTATGGATTTGCCTATTCCAGACATTTCATATAAAGGGAATATGCTATGTGGTCTTCTGTATTTGGCCTCTTTCACTTAGCATAATGGTTTCAAGGTTCATCCACATTGTAGAATACATCAGTACTCTATTCCTTTTTTATGGCTGAATAAAGTTTCATTTATGAATATACTACATTTTGTTTATAGATATACCACATTTTGCTTATCTGTTCATCAACTGATAGATATTGGGGGTATTTTCACCTTTTGGCTGTTACGAGTAATGCTACTATAAACATTCATGTACAGGTTATTGCATACTTAGGTTTTCATCCTTGTCAGTGAATGCATAGGAGTGGAATTGCTAGATGTTATTATGATAACTATGTTCCATTCTAAGAATCTAACTATTATCCAAAGTGTTGGTGGGAGTGTAAAATTGTGAAGACAGTGTATGAGGGTTCCAGTTTCTCCATATACTCACTGAAACCTGTTATTGCTCATCTTTTTTAATAATACCCATGCTAGTATACATGAAGTGATCTCTCATTATGGTTTTAATTTGCATCTCCCTAATAACTAGAAATACTGAGCATCTTTTCATGTGCTTATTGGTCATTTGTATATATTTATTAAAGAAATATCTATTCAAATCCTTTGCCAATTTTTATTTTTTATTTTTTGAAAATTTTAATTGGAGGCTAATGACAATATTGTGGTGGTTTTGCCATACATTCAGATAAATCAGCCATAGGTGTACATGTGTTCCCCATCCTGACCCGCCCTCCCACCTCCATCCCCATCCCATCCCTCAGGGTCATCCCATGCACCAGCCATGAGCACCCTGCCTCAAGCATTGAACCTGGACTGGCAATCTATTTCATATATGATAATATACATGTTTCAATGCTAATCTCTCAAATCATCCCATCCTCACCTTCTCCCACAGAGTCCAACAGTCTGTTCTTTACATCTGTGTCTCTTCTGCTGTCTTGCACATAGGGTTATCATTACCTTCTAAATTCCATAAATATGCATTAATATACTGTATTGGTGTTTTTCTTTCTGTCTTACTTTGCTCTGTATAATAGGCTCCAGTTTCATTCACCTCATTAGAACTGATTCAAACGCATTCTTTTTAATAGCTGAGTAATATTCCATTGTGTATATGTACCACAGCTTTCTTATCCATTCATCTGCCAATGACATCTAGGTTGCTTCCATGTCCTAGCTATTGCAAACATTCTCTGTCCATTTTTAAACTGGATTATTTGTCTTATTGTTAGGATGCTGCTGCTGCTGCTACGTCACTTCAGTCATGTCCAACTCTGTGTGACCCCACAGACGGCAGCCCACCAGGTTCCCCCATCCCTGGGATTCTCCAGGCAAGAACACTGGAGTGGGTGGCCATTTCCTTCTCCAATGCACGAAAGTGAAAAGTCAAAGTGAAGTCGCTCAGTCGTGTCCAACCCTCAGCGACCCCATGGACTGCAGCCTACCAGGCTTCTCCATCCATGGGATCTTTCAGGCAAGAGTACTGGAGTGGGGTGCCACTGCCTTCTCCGTATTGTTAGGTTCAGTTCAGTTCAGTCGCTCAGTCATGTCCGACTCTTTGCAACCCCATGAATTGCAGCACGCCAGGCCTCCCTGTTCATTACCATCTCTCAAAGTTCACTCAGACTCACATCCATCGAGTCCATGATGCCATCCAGACATCTCATCCTCGGTCATCCCCTTCTCCTCCTGCCCTGAATCACTCCCAGCATCAGTCTCTTTTCCAATGAGTCAACTCTTCGCATGAGGTGGCCAAAGTACTGGAGTTTCAGCTTTAGCATCATTCCTTCCAAAGAAATCCCAGGGTTGATCTCCTTCAAAATGGACTGGCTGGATCTCCTTGCAGTCCAAGGGACTCTCAAGAGTCTTCTTCAACACCACAGTTCAAAAGCATCAATTCTTCGGTGCTCAGCCATCTTCACAGT
>SJYX01006116.1:76761-92307 GCA_006410675.1 Oreotragus oreotragus | reverse complement strand
TCTGGACCTGGGCTTTTGTTTGCTGGAAGATTTCTGATTACAGTTTCAATTTCCGTGCTTGTGATGGGTCTGTTAAGATTTTCTATTTCCTCCTGGTTCAGTTTTGGAAAGTTGTATTTTTCTAAGAATTTTTCCATTTCTTCCACGTTGTCCAATTTATTGGCATATAATTGCTGATAGTAGTCTCTTATGATTCTTTGTATTTCTGTGTTGTCTGTTGTGATCTCTCCATTTTCATTTCTGATTTTATTGATTTGATTTTTCTCCCTTTGTTTCTTGATGAGTCAGACAAGTTTCTTAAACTCTCTCTGCCCTCAAAAATCAGACAGACATCATGTAAAGATAATATACCCCAGAAATAATCTGTCAGATATGCAGATTAAATGAAACACCTTAATAAATAAGAAACCTTGGTGAGAGACAAATTTTACTATATGCACTATTGAATGTCAGAGGTGTAATTACATAGGCATATTCCTTTTTCAATTAATTTTTAAAAATAAAAATAATAAAATTATCTTCATTTTAACTCACCTAGTAAAACAGTATACTGTGAATGTTGCCTTCTGTTATACAAAGATATGTCCTACCATGGAAATATAGAATAATTAAATAAACGACTAGAAGTAACATTAGATTTAATCTAGTCCAGAGGCATTCAACCATTTTGAGGACAACCATAGTAAGAAATACATTTTATACTGCAGCATGGTACACATATACAAATATACAACTAACACAAAAGTTTCACAATACAGTACTTATCATTACTTGGAAGGAACTCTGATACTCTTGTTTGAAAAAAAATGCATCCAGTCCAACATCCACCCCATCCTCAACAAACGTATTGATGAAGAACATATGTTTCAGCTTGGATAAACATATATAGTCACATAGTTAAACCATTCATTTAGCTCCTATTACATGCCAGCATTGTTTATGGAAGGTGACAAATGAAGTGCAAGCACTCCTAACTTCATGGAAACTGCAAATGGCTGGACAGACAGACAAGGCAACCAACTATACAGTAAGAAGCCCATGCAGTGAAGTATGAACAAGGACCACTAAAAAGGAGCCTCTAAATCAGATAGGGAGAGTGGAGGAAGACCAGTGGGATGACAGTAAAGATTAGACTAATCCTAGCTCTCCTTGATTTCCATCATGTTGCCTCAGTTCATCCGAGGTATTTCCTTTAACAAACATCCAGGGAACAGCTACTGGGGGTATAAATTAAATCTACCTCAAACTAAATAACTCACAATAACTCATAACTCCTTCCTTTTTAGATTCTATTTGTGTTTTTTCTTCAAATCTTTTCTCTTCCTTAAAATATATGAAAATAATGGGCTTCTGTTTTATTAACTAGAAAACAGACACACATACACACAAAGCTCTAAGCCTCCTCTGGATAATCCAAAACTATTCTTACACAAAGCTTGAGGCATACCTAGAAACATAAAGAAAATGTAATTCCAAATGGAAGCAGTTAACTAGCTCAGAGCTAAAACTGGAGGTTAACAAGTTGTGAAAATGTCAATCAACTCAAGATATGAATCTTTCCACTGAAAATAAAGTCACTGGGTATTACTTCAACACCTACTTCAAGAAGTTTGATACTTCTGTAAGGTCTAATAGCATCTGACACTATTTTTTCTTTTTTTTAATATAAATTTATTTATTTTAATTGGAGGTTAATTACTTTACAATATTGTATTGGTTTTGCCATACATCAACATGAAACCACCACAGGTATACATGTGTTCCCCATCCTGAACCCCTCTCCCTCCTCCCTCCCCATACCATCCCTCTGGGTCGTCCCAGTGCACCAGCCCCAGGTATCTAGTATCATGCATCGAACCTGGACTGGCGATTCATTTCATATATGATATTATACATGTTTCAATGCCATTCTCCCAAATCATCCCACCCTCTTTCTCCCACAGAGTCCAAAAGACTGTTCTATACATCTGTGTCTCTTTTGCTGTCTCGCATACAGGGTTATCGTTATCATCTTTCTATCTTACCTCCTGATCCCTTGGCTATAGGTCATTTCTCTTCCTTGACCTTCACTAATATTCTTGCTAAGTTGTCCTCCTTCACCAGTCAGACTCAGTTGTTTTTCCCACTTCTACCTCCATCTTTGCCTACAACTTCATCTAACATTTCCAAAAGATAAAGATATGCTAAGAATGGTTGTGAGAGTTGGACTGTGAAGAAAGCTGAGCACCGAAGAATCAATGCTTTTGAACTGTGGTGTTGGAGAAGACTCTTGAGAGTCCCTTGGCCTGCAAGGAGATCCAACCAGTCTATTCTGAAGGAGATCAGCCCTGGGATTTCTTTGGAAGGAATGATGCTAAAGCTGAAACTCCAGTACTTTGGCCATCTCATGCGAAGAGCTGACTCATGGAAAAGACTCTGATGCTGGGAGGGATTGAGGGCAGGAGGAGAAGGGGACAAGAAAGGATGAGATGGCTGGATGGCATCACCAACTCGATGGACGTGAGTTTGGGTGAACTCCGGGAGCTGGTGACAGGGAAGCCTGGCGTGCTGCGATTCATGGGGTCAGACACGACTGAGCGACTGAACTGAAAGAATGGTTTATCAATATCACAGAATTAAATACTTTGCTTAAAATTCATTCTCTAGGAGAGTATCTGAAAATAATTTCAGCAAAATTCCTTTAATTGTATTATCTCTATGTGATTAATTCTACTATGTTCATTATCTCTGGTATTTGCCATTCAAACCCTAGCATGTTACTTAACTTTTTCCAGTTCAACCATCCATATTTCTAAATTGAAGTTAATAAAACATGCTTTTACTATACTATTAGGGATACTGTAAGGATTAATAAAAATAAATGAGAAGTACTTTGGAACTCTTGGGAGGGAAGAGTATACAAACTGGACTTATATATATCTGTTTAAATATACACTGGAGTAATGCTAAATGTGGGTATGCTTTCTTTTAAAAAGATCCAAATATACTTTAAGATCTAGAACTTTGTAATTTTTAAATCTTTAAGTTAGATCTAAAAGTTAGCATTTTGATGCAGCTGTAATCTTCTAACATGCACAAAAATTTGTAAATAGACATTACTATATATTGTCTTTCCTAAATTTGCTTTCAGAAAATGCCCAGTTTAGATAAAAGACTTAAACTAATAGCAATCATTTATTGAATGCGCTATTACAGGCCATGCACATTAAACACTACTATCTATCTTCTCTCTTAGATTTACTTTTGTTTTAAAAAGTTAGAAATTGTCCATTTCTAGATAAAAGACTGAAACTAATAACCATTGAACAAATGGATTCTAGTACCAAGTCCAACATACAGAGGTTGTTTCTCACACCAACAATAAGCAGTGCTCTGGACAACAGCTGGGTATCCTACAATTCAACTCAGTTCTGACACCATCTACCTGGAGAAACCCTCAGACTTCACAGGTTGACAGATCCGTTCCACAAGACCACCCTCTCCTGCAACTTCAGGCACCAATCTAAAGTCCAGGTTGTTAGAAATGTTTCTAACCAACTAGCTACAGATTAGATGTTCCCACGACTTCCTCCTTGGTCCAAACAACTTGTTAGAGCAGTTCAGAAAACTCAAAGAAGCATCTTATTTTACTACTGTTTTATTAGAAATAGGTATATATCAGGAAGCCATATGGAAGAGACATATAGCACAAGGTATGGGGAAAGGGCGAGGAATTTCCATGCCTTCTCCAGGTACACCACTCTCCCCAAATCTCCACGTGTTTGCCAGCCCAAAAGCTCTCTGAATTTTGCCCTTTTTGGTTTTTTTATGGAAGCTTCATTACATAGTTGTGATAGATTAAATCATCGGCCACTGACAGACTTCCCTGGTGGTCCAGTGATTAAGAATCCACTTTGCAATCCAGGGGACTCAGGTATGATCCCTGGTCCCAGAAGGTATCACATGCCATGGTGCAACTAAGCCCAAAAGCAGCAACTATTGAAGCCCGCATGCCCTAGAAGCCATACTCCACAATAAGCCCATGCACCGCAACTAGAGAGAAGTCTCCACTCACAACTAGAGAGCAGTCTCCACTCATGACAACTAGAGAAAGCCAGCATGCAGCAATAAAGACCCAGCACAGCCATAAATAAATAAAATTTTTTGGTCATTGGTAACCGATTTGACTCCAAGCCCCTCTCCTCTCCCTAGAGATTGCGGGGGGGATTGGGGGAGAAGTGGGCACAGGGATGAGACTAAGACTTCCAACCCTCTGATCACAAGATTGGTTCCACTGGCAAAGGGCCCTCATGCTTGGATGCTTTCCAAAAGTCACCTCAGTAACCTAACAGAAGATACCTTTGTTCAAAACTTAGGAAATTTCAAGGGTTTGAGGAACTATAAGTGAGAAACTATGAACACAGACCAAATATATTTGAGAATTATATTTTGGTCATATGAATGATGAAATACATGTTTTTCTAATAAATCACATATCATAGAAATCACTTATTAAATGCTTACTATGGGTCACACACTTTACAGCATCTTACTTGGAACCCAAAAGCACATAAAACAATGAAGTCTGTATTACTGTCTCTATATTGCAAATGAGGAAATCAAATCTCAGTCAAGTTCAGTGCCTTGCTGAGACACCATGGTTGTATCCATTATGGAGTCAGAGGTGGGACTGATATGCCTAGCAGCAAAGCCTGCCCTCAATCACCAGAATATGATGATGATGACTTCTTTCCAAACTCTGGCTTTTTCAGGGTCTAAGGAAACAAATATATTAAGATAAAGCACCCATCAAATTATTTAAATGGATTAGTCTTTCAATTTCAAGCCACAAACACAACAGACAATAAAGTCCTGCAGAAGCCCTTCTCACTTCTAATAGGTATGAATGTGTTATTCCCGGAGATAGCACGACCTTTAAGCTGTGGGAAATGAAAATAAGACACCATCACAAAGAAGCATTGAGACACACACTTTAAACTCCTGGAAATAGAGAATCTTCAGCAGGGATGTTTACAGGAAAGACAAAATCTAAAGCAATACTGTATCATTCACATAATTCATGGATTAAATAAACCATTCTTTCTCTCAAAAATCTCATCCACTTCTTAAATAGTAACCTTTTCATTACATTAATTAACTTACACACAACATTTCAGAAGCTTTCCCCAGTTTAAGCAAGGCCAATCAGTGACCAATCCAGGCACGATTTTCTAGATATGCACAGCTGGTAGGAAAATATCAAAGACTATTTCATATAGTCTTTTCCCAGGCCTGTTCGTTTCCCAAAAGTTAACAATTTACTCTAGTGTATGTGTTGTGTTTGGTTGCTCAGTAGTGTCCAACTCTTCGAACTATAGCCCACCAGGCTCCTCTGTCCAGGAATTCTCCAAGCAAGAATACTAGAATGGGTTGCCATTTACTCCTCCAGGGGATCTTCCTGACCCAGGGATTGAACTTGGGTCTCCAGCGTCTCCTGCATGGGCAGGCAGGTTCTTTGCCACTAGGACCAGTGTATTAGCCTGAGAAACATCCTGTTCCCTGTCTCTTTACCCTATTATGTATGGAGGAAAAAAAAATTCATGTCTGGTCTACCATCAAGAGAAGTAATGGAGAGGAGTAACAAGGAGAAGGAAAGATTGGTCCAATGGAAAGAAATGGGGAAAGGAGGTAGTGAGGATGAGAGGGAGGTACTTTAAAACGATAAGAGGAGAAAGAGAAGATGATGAACTGCCACTGGGCTCCCAGTTCTAAACACCAAGTTCCAAACTCAACTCTGATTCTATTTCTGACCTTGGGCAAACCTCTTGTTTCTCTGTATCCTAATGTAGCTCCAAGAAGTGAGCAAAAGTAAAGCCAGAAGAAAGTTTCTTACAGAACCTACTGAAATGCCTACCTTTACTACTGGTTTTTAAAAAGCTAAGCCAGCTCTGACCAAAAAAAAAACAAAAAGCACACACCAATTTGGTATTAATAAGCCTTCTAATTTTCTAGAATGCTGTTTAACTCAATAATGCAAATCATTTAGTATAAACCTTCCCTCTGCCTGTACCTTCCTTTGTAAATACATTCTATTCTCAAGTTTGCTTTTAGAACATTTTCCCTAACATTTTGTCTTCTACTTACTTGACTCCTTTAACCAAATGCTTTATTCTTAAAAAACAGAATTCCATCTCCCGTAAGTATTAGTGCCTTCAAGGTCCTTAGTTGATCTGATCCATCCCACCCTCAATGTATCCAGTTATATTTTTAATCTCCCCAACCTCTATTCTTTCCTGCTACTCTTCTCACAGGCCCTATGCAACATACAGTGTCTCTTTGTGATAAACTGACAATCTAAATTCAATGCCTTGTTGTCAAGTCAGACACTGAGACACAGATTACCACCTCCCTGCCTTGACATCGATACTTCAGTGCATGCAGCCTTGAGCTAAAATGATACTGGCTGCCAAATGACACTGAAATCTCCAATACTGTCTATTTTCCACTATATTGCAACTCAATTTCAGAACTGTAGTTTTTCAGAGGTTTTTCTTTTCTGTAGGAATAAATTGACACAGTATAAATTATTTTGTCCCATTTAGTTTTCATTATACCCAACTGTATTCATTTTGCAAAATCTTTGAAAGTTGTGATCTCGTACCTTATGCTGTCAATTCTCATTTTATATATACATCAGCTTCTGTATATTCACACTTCCTTCTACATTCTTACCCAGGATACCTAGAACTCAGTAATACCCACTCACTGAATTTATTTGCCCACATTTCTCCAGAGTTATCAACCAGAATCACACCCAAGACTAAATCCCTGCTTGGCCACTTGCTAGTCATGTGACCTTGCACAAATTACTTGTCTCTCTAACCCTGAATCTCCTTCCTTATTAACATGGGGATGTGAAAACAAGGTACAGAAGGCTTGAAATGGGTCTAACAGCATCTGTGCCTGTCAACAAGTAAGGCGAAACAAATACTAGCCTCCTCCTTCCCTCCACTTTATAATGTTCATTTTTACTATAACATAATCCTTTAGAATTTTTAAATTAATGCTGAGTGTGAGAAAAAAGCAAAGCAGACGTAGACAAAACTTTGGCCATCCAGAAAATAAATGGATTGTTCTACACAGTACACACTCTTGATGTGGCTCTGGTAGAAGAGGAAAAGAAAAACTCTTCTATTTCTATTAGCTGTTTGCAGTTCTTTCTTAAAAGTAATCATAATTTAAGCAAAACATCAGAATTTAACTCTACTTGTTAGGCCCAGCAGAAAGTACTGACTACCTAAGACAAACAATTTACTCAATGTATGTCCCATTGGTAAAGGACCCAAGAACCTACTCTCTAGAATAGCTAACTATTAAGTTCCCATTCCTTCAAAGTTTTCGGTAACAACATCTGCCCAACTTCATTCTTAAAGAAGTTAATCCAGTGCATTTTTTTATATCTGTTAATCATAAGTAAATTTCAAAACAGAGATATCCTATCCAGTCCAGTTCACTGAGGTATATTGCTTCTCAGGAATTATTTTAATTGTTGCAATTAAATCCTACCAACTGAATTTGTGATAACCTAAAAGTATATTGAACAATGTGAATACAGTAAAAATATCTTTGTAGTTTCAGGTTTTAGCAATTAACTGTTGGATAAAACAGAGCTCATGTTTCTGACACTTTAAATAGGCTCTTGGGAACAATGAAGTATGATTTTCAACAATTATCACATTTTAATTGTTA
The DNA here is from genome assembly GCA_006410675.1 of Oreotragus oreotragus. NCBI lineage: Eukaryota > Metazoa > Chordata > Mammalia > Artiodactyla > Bovidae > Oreotragus > Oreotragus oreotragus. The sequence continues at coordinate 84,579 of SJYX01006116.1, read as the reverse complement.
GCACTCATTTATCTAATAACTTTAATACTTGGAAGCCATTTGTTGAAAAATATTCACTAATCAAATGCTTTGATTTTTTTTAAATAGAACTATTTCTGAATTAATAAGTTCACTAAAACACATGCTCTGTGCCTAATCTTATTTGTAATTAGAGAACTATTACTGCTTCAATTTTTAAAAACTCTCTTGAAGTCAAAGGATTTAAGAATAAATTAGTATCTAAGACATATAAGTGGCTTTGAATTTTAAAAAAATAATCTGGTCATGTCTATTTAACAACAGCATCAAATGGTTCACTTTTAACTTTCTCCAGCAAAACAACTCTAATTTGATAAATCAACATACCTGTGTTTAGAAACTTTACAACCAAATAAATATACCTTATATGAGATTTTCACACTGACATGAACTCCCCTCAACATACTCACTTTATCTTTTATTTGATCCCCACTCATCAAAAAACCTACTTGTGCACAGTTGAAAGTCTATTTTACCATTTAGGCTAGAATAAAATAATGTGAATCCTCTGCCTACATAATTAGCATTGAAGAACTAATGTTTCTAACAAGTATATCATTAAAAAGCATTTACACATTAGCAACTAGTACAGTTTCACTTAACACCACTATAAACAAGTTATATTCCCTCTCAACACATACTTAAATAAATAATCCAATTACATCTTAGAGCTCCTTTCAAGAATGTCTAATATAGTAAAAAAAAAAAAAAAAAAACTTATCTCTTAACTCATGTTGCTTCTACTTAAGGGGTTGCCTCAAACCCTCTGTGAAATGAGGCAAGACAGACTGATTTAAATAAATTATGAATGAAAGTATTAATATAGCAGTTTGTTATTATTTTAGGTGGTGATTTGAAGTGTGATCAAAGAAAGACGTCAAAAGTATTTATCAGAGAACATAGTAAATCTCAATATGGAGGAGTTCAATACAGCCCAGAGGTTTTAGAGCACAAGTATAAAGCCCAGATACCTCAAGCTGAATCCCAGCTCCACTGATTTTATGTTAAATTAAATTAAACTTCAGCAGCAACCTAAATGCCCACCCACAGATGAATGGATGTGGCCACCCACATATGAAGAAGGTGTGGTACATATACACAATGGTACATTACTCAGCCATAAAAAGGAATGACACTGGGTCATTCACAGCGATATGGATGAACCTTGTCTGTCATATAGAGTGAATAAGTCAGAATGAGAAAAACAAGTTATCATGTATTAACACACATATGTAGAATCTAGAAAAATTGTACTAATGAACCTATTTGCAGAGCAGGATTAGAGACTGCAGAGGTAAAAAACAGAGTTGTGGACACAGCAGGGGAAGGAGAGGGTGGGATGAATTGAGAGAGTAGCACTGACATATATACATACCATGTGTAAAATAGCTAGCTAGTGGGAAGCTGATGGATACAGCACAGCGAGCCCAGCTCTGGTCTGTGATGACCTACAGAGATAGGATGGGGCAGGCAGAGGCGGGAGGGAGGCGATATATGTATACTGATAGTTGATTCATGTTGTTGTATAGCAGAAACCAACACAATATTGTAAAGCAATTATGTTGCCTAGCCGCTAAGTCTTGTCCAACTCTTTGCAACCCCACTGACTGTAGCCCACCAGGCTCCTCTGTCCTTGAAATTTTCGAGGCAAGAATAATAGAATGACTTGCTTCTCCAAAAGTGATTATACTCCAAATTTAAAAAAAAAAAAAAAAAATCACCTTCCGCAAGTTACTCTCTAAATCTCAATTTCCTCTTTCATGAAATGGAACTCTTAAGAGTACCCTTCTCTTTGGGAGGTTAAGAGGATTCAATGAGATTATCTATGTAAAAGCACCTAAAATAGCACTTGATACATTACAAGTACTCTATAAACATTGACCATTATCATCATCTCACTGCACCGTTAAAAAAAAGGGGGGTGTAAAAGTAGTTGAATAAATTCTTCTACACACAAACAAGACCAAGGACAGACCCCATGCCATCTAGTGAACCCCCTATATTCAGACAACCCCTATATACTTAGACCACTGAGTCTGAGCTTCTATTCATTAGACCTTAAGCTGCCTCTCACTGAGAGCCTATATCTCATCTGAACACCCAAAAGAACAATTTGGTTTCTCACACTATATTACATTATATTAATATGTAAATTAGTCACTTTAACAAGAAAATAACAAACAAGTAGTTCATTCAAGACTCATTTTATTCATAACAGTCTCAAAACTTGTCAACCCAAAATTACATTTTAGAGTTATAGCTAAATGAAGTAAAGAAATTCACATCCAAACTCATTCAGTGGTGTCAAAAAAATCAATATAAACAGACAGAGAAAGAGACAGTCCACTAAACATGGATTGCTAAATGTTAAGAAGAAAATGCATCATTATTTAAGAGGACAAGCTTAAATGGTGAACAAATGCTACTAATTTACCCAAGTAATGAGCCCTTGTTTTATGACTGCATTCAATAACTGCATAAAGGTCAGAGCCTTAAAATGAAAACAGCTATATGTAAAAGAGGAAAGTTTCATTCTTAAAGAACCTTATCTTTATTGAAAATTTTCTGGATAATAAAAAGATAAAAGGTTACAGTGCAATATGAGCAGTTTTTTCCACTTAGAATGACTCTCCTAACAAAATACAGAACTCCTTTTTCCCTAAGGTTTGTTTATAATTAGAAATTAGATTCCTCAATAATTCAATGACTGAAACCTTTACTAAAATCAAATTACTTTTTTAATTAAATTTTCACCTAATATATAAGTTCTGCTGGCAGGTGTCATCTCTACAGATAATAAAGCCTTGCTATATTTATTAAATCATTTTTTTCCTTTATGCCCATCCTTTCCTTTGACTTGACATTCTTATAGTATTTAATTATTGGTAAATTAAATTACCAATAAATTACTAATGTATTCTGATAAATACGCTGGTGTACATACTATTTACAGTGTCCCTTTTTTTTTTTTTTTCCAAGCTGGTCCCCAAAATCAACACCCTTAAAATGTACAAACTAATTCTATCATAAAGAGTATTCAAGCTAAAATATTTTACTCTTTCAGATTTTTAAAATTCTCATTTGGAAAGAGGATAGCTAGTGAGGAAAGATATTTATAATTTTATTACAGCATCAGTGACTATGTTCAGGATTTGAAAATCTGAAGAACAGAATCAAGATATGGGCATAAAATCGACATCAGGTTCAAAAGTTCTTGCCACAGAAAGTGCATTTATAAGGCAGATTCATCCAACTAAATATATGAAAGATGTATAAAATATGGTCATTGCATTTGAATTACTTACAATTTTAATCTTTAAGTATTTGTTTAAAAAGTAAAAGTAGTTAAATGATTATTAAGGCTTCCTGTTAAATGCTTTGGAGTTTGTAAATCCCCAAAAAAACCTCACCAAACCTCACTTTCACTATAGATACCACTTTTAATTTACTGAATTTCATTGACAATAAATCAAAGAAAGTAAAACCCTTATGTATGTGACTGTTTTGTGTACACATTTGAAATCACATATTCATCTGTCACTAGACCATAAGTATATGATGACGTAGGCAAAATGCTTTACCATCACTTTTCTCACCACTAAAATTAATGATAAAACTGAGAAAAGTTATTAAGTGACTTAGTCAAAGATAACAGCCAACTGTCAGCAATTTTACTTTTTTAAAAACTAGATTTCTTAGCTTTCTAGTTCAAACAGGAAGGGGAAAAAAAATATATCCTTAAGAGTATCATCTGAGAGACAGAGCATCATCTGAGAGAAAAGAATATACACTTTATGGATATTACCAAAGATGTGGGAATATCTAAATTTTACACAAACACTAACAAAAAAGAAAAGCCAAAAAACAAACGACGAACCTTCTGAATTCAAAATCACTAACCAGTCAAACAGAAAGAGTCAAGTACAGTCTCTGTATTGTACCGTCGCTGGCCCCCTCCATCAGCTATTGTACATTTCTACCTAGTTTATTACTAGGAAACAGATTTCAGTTTTCATAATGCTTTCCAATGGGCTTTTCTTAGCAAATGTCTGCACTCCTCAGGCAAGGCCGTTAAGGTAACTTAATCTCTCATGCACTGCTCAGTCGGGTGGAGGGGGGGTGGGGGGAATGATGATTCCCAATTTAAAAATGAATTATTTGGGTTTTTCATAATTAAGAGTAACTACGAAACCTGGAACCATAATTTCAATTCAGCTGTTAACTTGAAGGTTCGCAGGACAAATAAAAGCTTAGGGAATCAAAGATGATGCTGGAGAAGGGGGTGCAGAGAGAGTACGAGAAAGATGCTGGTCCATTCCGAGATGATGCAGGAATGACATGGCACCTGGACAACACAAGTCCCAGTTCACCCCCCTCTCAGAGTCTCTGCCTCGGTTTCTCTCTATGCCTGGAGCTGTGAGTAGGGGCACACGCAAACGCAACCACCTTTTACTGTTGGACTCCTTAGTGAGGAGAACGGTGGGGAAGCGTCGCGGGTTAAAGCCTCATCACAACAAACGATTTCTTTCTCCTCGAACCCCGCCTCCCCTGCTAGGGGCAGGCGACGACTGTCTCGAACAGTAGACAGCTGACAGGAGCCGAGAACCAGGGCGAGAAGGAAAGCATCTCTAAGGGGGGAGGGGCGGGGAAATGAACCCCACAGCCTCACGGAGAGCCTGGGGAGGCTGACAGGAAAAGGAGGAGGATATTGAGCCGGGAAAACAGAAAGGGGACTGGGAAGCTCCCGGGAGAGCTACGCATTCAGGCTGTCCCCAGGGCTGGCGCGCACTGGGCGGGAGGGGGAAGTCATCCTGGGGCGGACCCCCTCCCCGGCTCCCAGACCGGAGGACGGGGAGGAAATGGCTTTGTATCGCAGGATGAAAGGCAGACAGGAGGGCCACCAGGCGGGGAGGGACGGAGGATGCCCGGAGCCGGGACGACCCCGCCCGCCCTCACGGACGCTGCCACTCTTCCCTCCCATCCGCTGCGGCCCCAGGTCCAGCCTCGGGCTCCTGCCCTCACGCTCCAGCAGCCTGAAGTGGGGTCGCCCCCACCTCCCACCCTCCCCCTCGCATGCTCACCTGCCCACGAAGTTCTCGAGCACCGAGCTCTTGCCGGCGCTCTGGCCGCCCACCACGGCGATCTGAGGCAGCTCCAGCAGGCAGCTCTGTCCCAGGGCGGAGAAGGCATCCTGCAGACGGTTCACCAGAGGGATGAGCTCCTCCATCTCCCGATTCCCCATTGTGCCTGCCCCGCCAGATGCCCGCTAGCCCCTGCTAGTCTCTGCGACCTGGCAGGGAGCCGGGGCCGCGCCGCCCTCGCCGCCGCTGCCGCGCTGGGTTTAGTCAGCCGGGTACAGCCAGACGTCGGATCCCGCCACGGTCCGGCCTCTAGTGCGCTCCTGACAGCAACGGCCCCGAAGCGCGCCTGCGCAGGCGAGTGGGGGCGTGGCCTGATTCCGCGACCGCCCCGCCCTCGCCGGGATGGGCGGCTGCTGTGCCCTAGGCTTCGCCAGACATGCCCGCCCCGCGCGCACGCACTGCCTCCCAGCTGCGGCCAGATGCCACCGCCTCTGTCGTCTGGTGCCAAGGTTCAGAGATAGAGTTAACAGCACTCGGTCAGGGAACGGCATGAAATAGCAGCACCAGCCGACAGCACTGTTCCCTTTCAATAGCTACTGTAAGCCAAAGTCCAGTGGAAAGCACTCCCCCGGTAACGGCTCAGCACTGTCGCCAGCAGCGGCGGAGACAGCTCAGATGCCACCACCAGTGCAATGCTTCCAGAGTGCACCTGCCGAAAGGAAATCTCTTGTTCTCACGGCCCACTCCAGAACCTGGCTTTTCTTGGGGTGGCCGGCCTTTTGGAGTCTAAATTCTTCAATCTGACATCCGTTTCAGGCCCTGCGTATTCTGACCCTACGTAATCATACAACTTGAACCGCTGTGTTCTTCTGGCCCTGCAGAAGCAAAGGTAGAGTCTATTGTGCTTACTCGGCACCACTCGCCCTCTTCAGTCTACCAAGTTCATTCTGTCCTTTGTGACTCTTCATTCCATTTCTCCTCCTAATCTACCTCCTATGGGCTCTATCAATAACCATGTATTCTGCTCCCATTCTCTTAAATTTAGCGAACTAAGTGATTGCATTGGATCCTGTGCTTTGTATTGGGGACACAGAGGGATAAATGGTCATGCTTCTCTCAGCCTCCTTGGACAGATCCTCATTTCAAATACTCATGCTACTCAGGATTTAATTCATGAACGTTTTAGCCTACCTGAGGACTTCCCCATGGCATTAACTACACATAATGTTCAGTTCAGTTGCTCAGTCATGTCCCACTCTTTGGGACTCCATGAATCGCAGCATGCCAGACCTCCCTGTCCATCACCAATTCCAGCAGTTTACCCAAACTCACTTCCATCGAGTTGGTGATGCCATCCAGCCATCTCATCCTCTGTTGTCTCCTTCTCGTCCTGCCCCCAATCCCCCGCAGCATCAGGATCTTTTCCAATGAGTCAACTCTTCGCATGAGGTGGCCAAAGTACTGGAGTTTCAGCTTCAGCATCAGTCCTTCCAAAGAACACCCAGGACTGGTCTCCTTTAGGATAGACTGGTTGGATCTCCTTGCAGTCCAAGGGACTCTCAAGAGTCTTCTCCAACACCATAGTTCAAAAGCATCAATTCTTCAGTGCTCAGCTCTCTTCACAGTTCAACTCTCACATCCTTACATGACCATTGGAAAAACCAGAGCCTTGACAGGACAGACCTTTGTTGGCAAAGTAATGTCTCTTCTTTTTAATATGCTGTCTAGGTTGGTTATAACTTTCCTTCCAAAGAGTAAGCGTCTTTTAATTTCATGGCTGCAATCACCATCTGCAGTGATTTTGGAGCTCAAAAAAGTAAAGTCTGACACTGTTTCCCATCTATTTGCCATGAAGTGATGAGACTGGATGCCACGATCTTCGTTTTCTGAATGTTGAGCTTTAAACCAACTTCTTCACTCTCCTCTTTCACTTTCATCAAAAGGCTTTTTAGTTCCTATCACTTTCTGCCAAAAGGGTAGTGTCATCTGCATATATGAGGTTATTGATATTTCCCCTGGCAATCTTGATTCCAGCTTGTGCTTCTTCTAGCCCAGCGTTTCTCATGATGTACTCTGCATATAACTTAAATAATCAGGGTGACAATATACAGCCTTGACGTACTCCTTTTCCTATTTGGAACCAGTCTGTTGTTCCATGTCCATTTCTAACTGTTGCTTCCTGACCTGCATATAGGTTTCTCAAGAGGCAGGTCAGGTACTCTGGTATTCCCATCTCTTTCAGAATTTTCCACAGTTTATTGTGATCCATACAGTCAAAGGCTTTGGCATAGTCAAAAAGGCAGAAATAGATGTTTTTCTGGAACTCTCTTGCTTTTTCGATGATCCAGCGGATATTGGCAATTTGATCTCTGGTTCCTCTGCCTTTTCTGAAACCAGCTTGAACATCTGGAAGTTCACGGTTCACATATTGCTGAAGCCTGGATTGGAGAATTTTGAGCATTACTTTACTAGCATGTGAGATGAGTGCAATTATGCGGTAGTTTGAGCATTCTTTGGCATTGCCTTTCTTTGGGATTGGAATGAAAACTGACCTTTTCCAGTCCTGTGCCACTGCTGAGTTTTCCAAATTTGCTGGCATATTGAGTGCAGCACTTTCACAGCATCGTCTTTCAGGATTTGAAACAGCTCAACTGGAATTCCATCACCTCCACTAGCTTTGTTCATAGTGATGCTTTCTAAGGCCCACTTGACTTCACAT
>SJYX01006116.1:52126-72677 GCA_006410675.1 Oreotragus oreotragus | reverse complement strand
CCCCACACAGCATGACGTAGTTTCATTGAGTTAGAAAAGGCTGTGGTCCGAGTGATCAGATTGGCTAGTTTTCTGTGATTATGGTTTCAGTGTGTCTGCCCTCTGATGCCCTCTCACAATATCTACCGTCTTACTTGGGTTTCTCTTACTTTGGATGTGGGGTATCTCTTCACGGCTGCTCCAGCAAAGCACAGCCGCTGCTCCTTACCACGGAGGAGGTCACCCCTCCTGACCTTGAACGTGGAGTAGCGCCTCTCGGCCCTCTTGTGCCCAAGCAGCTGCCACTCCTTGCACGTGGGATTGCTCCTCTCAGCCGCCACCCCTGACTTCGGCCGTGGGGTAGGTCATCTCAGCCGCGCTTCTGCGCAGTCTGTTGCAGCTGCCGTGCTTCTGCAAGGTCCGTCTAGATAATGACTAGAGACTAGTCTAAATAACTCTTCTGAGCCTTAGATTGTATTCCAAGTTGGTCCTAGACCTCACTGCCTGTGTGTCCCATAAGTACTTCTGCTTAATTTATTCATATTTGAACTCATTTTTCCTAGTCTCAGTATTCAATGCTATAAACTTCCCTCTAACCATAAAAATACTTTATAAAAATGCCCATTAAAATCAGAAGACTAAGAACCCAGATGCCCATCAATAGGTGAATGAACAAACAAGTGTGATATATGCATACAGTGATAGTTTTATATGACAACCAGCAGTGGCCAGCTCAGTGGTTGGACAGAGAAGAAGCTCCAAAGCAAAACCTGCACCAGTGACACATCATGGTCGCTGGTTGGTGGTCTACCCGTCTGACCCACTACAGTTTTCTGAAACCTGGTGAAACCATTACATCTGAGAAGTATGCTCAGCAAATTGATGAGAAGCACTGAAAACTGTAACACCTGCAGCCAGCACTGGTCAACAGAAAGGGCCCAGTTCTTCACAACAATGCTCGAGCACACATCACACAACCAATGCTTCAAATTTTGAACAAATTGGGCTATGAAGTTTCGCCTCATACACCATATTCATCTGACCTCTCACCAACTGACTGCCACTTCAAGCATCTTGATAGCTTTTTGCAGGGATAACTTCCACAACCAGCAGGAGGTGGAATATATTTTCAAAGGGTTCGTCAAATCCCAAAACACAGATTTTTATGCTATAGAAATAAACAAATTTATTTCTTGCTGGCAAAAATGTGTTGATTGCAACAGTTCCTATTTTGATTAATAAAAATGTGTCTGAGCCTAGTTATAACAATTTAAAATTCACAATCCAAAAGCAGAGTTACTTTGGTAACAGCCTAATACCTCCCTGGAACCCATCTCCTCTCTCCTCTTCATTTCTGCTCTCAGTGCCTTATTTTTTATTGTCATTGATTGAACAGCCACCTTCTTCTATGCTTCCCAAGTCTCTGTAGCCTGAATAGATAGATGGCACTAGACACATGGCACTAGACACATTGCATTGAATCTCTAATTTACATCTTTGTCTTCTACTAACCTGGTAGGCAGAATAATGGCCCCAAAATATTCTAACCTCTGGAACATTCTAATCCCTACAACCTGTGAACATCTTATCTGCCATAGCCAAGTGGGACTTTACAGATGTGGTTAAATTAAATAGCTTTGGATGGGGAGATTATGCTGGATTATCTACATGGACCCAGTTTAAGAAAAGAAAGCCTTTCATGGCTACGTCTTCTAGACCACAGATGAGTGGTGTGACCTGGCTAGGTTTGAAGATGGAGAAAGGGGAGATCACAAGCCAAGGAATGCAAGCAGCCTCAAGAAGCTAGAAAAGGTAAGTAAACAATTATCTTGATCCCCCAGAGCCTCCTAAAGAACCCCGTCCCTGCCAATACCTTGGTTTTAGCCCAGAGAGACCAGCATTGGACTTTCAACCTACAGAACTGTAAGTTAATACATTTGTGTCATTTTGAACCACTAAGTCTGTGGTCATTTGTTAGAGCAGCCATAGAAAGGTAATACAACTAATGAAAGCTCCTTGAGGGCAAGATTTACCTTTGTGATTCTCAATGCCTAACACAGTGCTTCATACCTAAAAAGACCACAGTCTATTGGGGACATTAATACATTTGTGTCATTTTGAACCACTAAGTCTGTGGTCATTTGTTAGAGCAGCCATAGAAAGGTAATACAACTAATGAAAGCTCCTTGAGGGCAAGATTTACCTTTGTGATTCTCAATGCCTAACACAGTGCTTCATACCTAAAAAGACCACAGTCTATTGGGGACATAAATTATTACAATATACAATGTTATAAGTGTTCTAAGGGTGCAATGGACTAAATTGTACACTCAAAATCCAAAACTGAAGCCCTACCCCCACAGTATAGCTGTATTTGGAGTAAAGAAGTAATCAGGATTAAGTAGGGTCATAAGAGGAGAGCCTTGATCCAATAGGATTAGTGTTCCTCTAAGAGGAGAAGGCAATGGCAACCCACTCCAGTACTCTTGCCTGGAGAATCCCATGCACAGAGGAGCCTGGTAGGCTACAGTCCATGGGGTCGCGAAGAGTTGGACATGACTGAGCAACTTCACTTTCACGCATTGGAGAAGGAAATGGCCACCCACTCCAGTGTTCTTGCCTGGAGAATCCCAGGGACGGGGAGCCTGGTTGGCTGCCGTCTCTGGGGTCGCACAGAGTCGGACACAACTGAAGCGACTTAGCAGCAGCAGCAGCAAGAGGAGACACTAGAGAGCTTGCTCATTTTCTCCCTGTGCCATGTTAGGATACATTGAGAAGCCAGGAAGAGGATCCTCACCAGGAACAGAACTGGTCGGCACCTTAATCTTGGATTTCCAAACTCCAGGATTTTGAGAAAATAAATTTCTATTGTTTAAGCCAGCAAGTCTATGTTTGTTATGGCAGCCCAAGCTAAGACGCAGCGTTTGGTTAAAGGAACACGAGATGAAAAGCAGTAATTCTATCTAGAGAGCATCATGGAAGTTTCAGTGAAGAGGTGACTGTTGAGGTGAGCTTTAATGAGACTATCCTACACTCTATATGCTGTAAAGAGTATAAAAGATTGCTTCATCTGTGCTTCAAGTATCTTGCACTTGACTATAGGAGACAATGTTACATGCACTAGACAGAACATCTATCGTCCTCATATACATTTGAATTTCATGTATGGTGAAGCGATGCATGCCATCTCTATGCTCCAGAACTTATTAAAAGTCAGCCCCACCCACCTACTTCAAGAAACCATCCTGAACTACTCTTGCTAATTGCTTTCCTTCTTTACTTCCTGTTTCTAGAATCAATCCTACAATAACTTGCAACCAAGATAAATTAAACACACAGACACACTCAACACCATTTTTGCATAAATTAATCTGGATGAAACAACTAGCAAGGGAAAACTTGAAAAGCAGGGGAAATTTTGACAGAAAGACAACCTACACTTTTGAGGGTGAGTGCAAATCTGGAAAGGGGAGCCCTGTCAGGCACCCCAGCTTCCTGACTGTATCACAAGCTATCTCAGCCCTGTTTCAGCAACAAGTAATTAATGCCAACTCCTACTTTCTGACTCTGACACTTGCTTCCATGCCATCTTCTTGGCAAAGCAGGAGATTCCAAAAGTTGACAGCCTTCTTTAGGTGTGGTTCTCTAGCTAAGGAATTAGAATTATTTATAAACACTTCAGAACTCTTATATTTAAATGAATATTTTTCTTCAGGGTCATTTTGAGAAGCAACAAGCTTACTACAATAATATCACATTTCTCTTCTTTTGAAATTGACAAACCTTACCCCAAATATCAAACTCAGATTTCCACAATTACTCATCATTTTAGATGAACAGAATGCTAGCCACATTGATCTACTACCTCATTCATAGAACTTAGCACCAAATAACTTTTGGCTAATTTTAAGAATTAAATATATATTTATATAGACGTGTATACACATATTATATACATATTTTTTTAAATATGCTATAAGCCTGAAGGCAAGCTCTAAGAGAGGAGTTTGAAATTTTTGAAATGATAAAAACATCCCTAGAAAAATGTTTAACCTCTCAAAGAACATCACATACTTCAATATATGAATTAAGAACATCACATACTTCAATATATGAATTCAGGAATTCATTTTTTTAAATCAGTCACATTTCTGCAAAATCATATTCTATATATTTCCCACAGTGCCTAGCTTGGTGGCCAATAAATATTTATGAAGCAGACTGAATAAAAACTTAAGCATTTGTCATGTTGTCCGTTTTGAGCATCATTATATAAATAATATTCTTGATCTGTGTACTATTTAAGACCTATTCTGGTCCTCCGAAAGATTATCACATAGATGGATTTTAGGTCTTACTGCAATATCAGCCTGTCTGAGGGCATCTTTTGAGTTCTATTAAACCCAGTGAACCTCAATATAGGTATACAGACTTTTAATACTGTAGCCATCGTAGTCGACATTTATGCCTCTCAGGGTTTCTCTACTCTAGCCTGGGGGGTGATGAGAGGGCAAAGATTCCCAGTTTCATTGTCCATATTTTTTATCAGCTTTCATCAAGAAGCAAAATAACTCTGGAAGCACATTCCAATCTCCTACACCTATAACGTCTGTCAGTTTGAGATCCAACAGATGGAAACTCACCAGTAGTCTCATGGAAGCATTGCTAAATCTACACACATGCAGAGCAGAAATACCAATAGGCAAGTGTAAGAGAAGGGTTAAGGAGAACTCTCTATATTAAGTCTGATTTAGTTGCCAGTTTGTGCGTCCTTCTATCAAATAGGTATAACTGTGTTCTCCTGTAAATATAATCCCCATATACTAACGTTAGAATAGGAATCACATCGGATTTTTTCTTTTTAGGACATAGGGTTCCTTTTAAAAGTGAAGGTCCCTCTAGTGCTTTTAAATTCTCATGTATTGAATTATAAATCTCTATCTCTCTCTACATACAAATGTGCATATATATAATTATAATAAAATAACACATATTTCATAAGCTATAAATGGCCATTTAAGTGTCTGTGAAGACTTTTTAATGACACAAAGAAATGCTATGACTGAAATATTAAATTTAAAGAGCAGGGTACAAAATTTTATATGATGTATTATCAAAATACATAAAAGACCATGTCTAGGAAAGAAAACTGGAAAGAAATGTGCCCAGAAATGTAATGTTATTCCCTCCAAATAGGAAAAGGAGTATGTCAAGCCTGTATATTGTCACCCTGATTATTTAACTGATATGCAGAGTATATCATGAGAAACGCTGGGCTGGAAGAAGCACAAGCTGGAATCAAGATTTCTGGGAGAAATATCAATAACCTCAGATATGCAGATGACACCACCCTTATGGCAGAAAGTGAAGAGGAACTAAAAAGCCTCTTGATGAAAGTGAAAGAGGAGAGTGAAAAAGTTGGCTTAAAGCTCAACATTCAGAAAGCAAAGATCATGGCATCTGGTCCCATCACTTCATGGGAAATAGATGGGAAACAGTGGAAATAATGTCAGACTTTATTTTGGGGGGCTCCAAAATCATTGCAGATGGTGATTGGAGCTATGAAATTAAAAGATGCTTGCTCCTTGGAAGNTGACACCACCCTTATGGCAGAAAGTGAAGAGGAACTAAAAAGCCTCTTGATGAAAGTGAAAGAGGAAAGTGAAAAAGTTGGATTAAAGCTCAACATTCAGAAAAGGAAGATCATGGCATCTGGTCCCATCACTTCATGGGAAATAGCTGGGGAAACAGTGTCAGACTTTATTTTTGGGGGCTCCAAAATCACTGCAGATGGTGACTGCAGCCATGAAATTAAAAGACGCTTACTCCTTGGAAGAAAAGTATTACCAACCTAGATAGCATATTCAAAAGCAGAGACATTACTTTGCCGACTAAGGTCCATCTAGTCAAGGCTATGGTTTTTCCTGTGGTCATGTATGGATGTGAGAGTTGGACTGTGAAGAAGGCTGAGCACCGAAGAATAGATGCGTTTGAACTGTGGTGTTGGAGAAGACTCTTGAGAGTCCCTTGGACTGCAGGGAGATCCAGCCAGTCCATTCTGAAGGAGATCAGCCCTGGGACTTCTTTGGAAGGAATGATGCTAAAGCAGAAACTCCAGTACTTTGGCCACCTCATGTGGAGTTGACTCATTGGAAAAAACTCTGATGCTGGGAAGGATTGGGGGCAGGAGAAGAAGGGGACGACAGAGAATGAGATGGCTGGATGGCATCAGGGACTTGATGAACGTGAGTCTGAGTGAACTCCAGGAGATGGTGATGAACAGGGAGGCCTGTCGTGCTGCGATTCATGAGGTCACAAAGAGTCAGAGAAGACTGAGCGACTGAACTCAACTGAACTGAGGGAGTTTACTGAAGACATTTCCAAAGATATTGGCTTGAGTTGGGGTTATGTGTCGTCTTGAAAAAAGTTTCTAAGAAGCAGTAGAGATGTTTATAGTGTGCTGAAATTTTTTCAAGAAGTGAGGAAATGGGTAGCAAGTGTGGAGACTTTTCTCAAGCAGTTTGCCTGTTATAAGGAGGGGGCAGAATGGCAGTAACTAGAAAGTGAAGAGGTAAAGATAATTTTTTTTGAGATGCAAGAGACAAACATGTTTAAAGAGCAGTAGAGGCTAAAGATATAGGAGAGAGAGGGGGAGCTCATAGATCAAGATTCCTGATGAGGTAGAAGACACACAGAATACAAATGTAAGAATTAGTCAACAAGAAAAATGGCACCTCTTCTACTGTGACAGGAGATAAGGAATGAAAAAAGGCCATGTGAGAATGCTCATGAGTTTATAGGTAGTTTGAGGCAAAAAGTTGAGAACATTGCTGCCTAGGGTCTTCTGTTTTCTGTGTGGTAGGAGATGAAGTAATCTGCTGTGGGTGGAGGTGGTGGAGGTGTAAAAAAGCTGAAGAGAATAGGGTTTGGCAAAATTTCCTTGGAGACTTGGAGGGCTGACTATGGAAACAGGATTGCCAGAAAGCATAGAAGACAGTAGAGGTTGAGGACCATGAATTATTAGTGGTTCCCATCTAGGTAATTATGTAATACCAGTATTGACATAAAGAAGGTGGAGAGTTGCATTTATCTGGGATTGGGCTATGATGGAAGAACTGATAGGCATATAAGTTGAGGACATTACTGGTTAGAGGATGGGAGAGTGGGAAGATGGGATTCAGATGAGATCTGGTGTACAAGTGAAGAGATTAGCTTTAGGCAGGAGAGAGAATGAAAAAAGAGTAGATGAACAGTGAGATAAATTTGTGGGTTTAGTGGGTATAAGTTAAAGGACTTCCTGTTTGGTGGTTTCTGTTTTATTTGTGTTGTAAGATGTGAGATTATTTGCTAAGAGTGAATGAGGAGGTAGCCACAGGTTTTAGAAGGGAAAAGAAAGTTTGAAAAAGCTGATATAGGGATATAAAAGGACTATTTATAAGTGTTGAGTGCAATTGAGTTGGGAAATGACAAATTTATGATGTTACCCTTCAGTGAGGTTAGGATATAGTCACCCAGTGTTGAGGGTATGCAGGGTGGGTAAGGACAAAGGGCAATGGGAGCAAGTGAACTCAGAAGACAGGGAAGGGCTGATGGAGACAGTAAGCCTGGATGCAGGATACTAGCCCTGAACAAAGTTTTGGCTCTGGGCTTACCTGGCAAGATCTTGGCCAAGGTGAAGAGAGTGGAGTCATTGGCCACAAAGCAGGAAGAGAAGAGCAGGGCTGAGTCCTTCTGGTGCAGCTCAGCCAGCTCTTGCTCCAGCTCGACATGGAACTTACTGGTACCCGAGATGTTGCGGGTGCCACCAGCTCCAGCTCCATGGCGCTGCAGGATCTCTCTAGCCAGGAAAAAACAGGGGAAGCAAGGAGAAGAAACTCTTGTCAGATACTGAGAAACTGTTTAGATTTCTCTTCCTTGATAGGGGTCAATATTAACTTAGTGATTCTCTATGAGTTGTGTCCTATATGACAAAGTAGAGGTCAGTATGGAGGCAATGGGGAGAAATGGACCTTCCTTCTTAGGCTGAAAGCACTCAGGGAGAGAAGGAGAAGCTAGATTGGTCTTGATTAGCTTGGAAGATCTTTCAGAGAAGGTTGCACACCATCTCTGGTAATACTCATTCTGTAGCCAGAGTAAGAACTTATGGAGAGTACAAGTTGCTCGATTTCTCATCCTCTCCTTTGTAGCACTGGACACCAAAGAGTTTGGAAAACTAGGCTTGTTGACTTAGTTCCTGTCCAAGGATTAGATTTGTTGAAAGACCTTAAAACAAAAGGAATGTTGGGTGGAACCCAGGTTTCCACTGTCAGCTCTGCCTTTTCCTTCTATGTGTGGCTTTGGCTCTTCTCTGGATATCTCCCTGTGGGCTAATCATGGCTCAGACCCTACTACTCACTGCGTGGCTTGCAAGACCCGAGGGTGCCGGCTCATGCCCAGGTAGTCATTACTGCACCAGACAGATACATCCTTTGAGGCCACAGATGCCTCAAAGAAGTGTTCAGCAAAGGGGTATGCATCAGCCCAGCGATTCACAGTCTTGAAAACACGATAGGTGTGGTCCTGTTTCTTCTCCATGATTTTGTCCCTAAAAAACTGGTCATAACCAAAGACATGGTCTCCTGTGGGAGTAGAGATGGGGATGAAAAGAATTTATTTTAAATTACTTCCTGGCTAGGCCATATTTTATTTAAAGCAATTGATTTGTAGTTCTCCAGTTCTTTTTCCATTTATTCATTTATTTGATCAGTCATTAACTTACTGGGTCACATTAATGCTCTGCTATTTAATTCAACCATCCCTTTGCTTACTCACTGACTCATTTACTTGTTATACATTCACTCAGGCCTCCTACCCCTTGCATGGCCTCATCTCTTTTCCCAAGGCTAGTATGGCACCCTCCTTCCAGAAGTACCACCTCAAGTTTCAGTGGGAAGAATGTTGATGGGTCTAGTTCTAGTAGTAGTTCTGCTACTTCCTAGTTGTGTAATATTGGCAAGTCATGAATCCTCTTAGTCTTAATTTTCTCACCTATAAAATGGGACTAATAATATCTTCATCACAGAATTATGACCATCTGATGACAAATAGAATGTAATACATCCAAGCCAATATCTGGCACATAGTACTATTACTGTGACTATTGTAATATAGTAGTATAGTAGTAGTAGTAAGAATAATAATTTTAAATAATATTATTGTAGCCAACATTTAATAAGTACCTATTACATGTGATACCCTCTTAGTAACTTTATAGATATTATTTCATTTATTGTTTATAATAATCCTATGTGGAAAGTTCTATTAGCATCTCCATTTTACAGATGAGGAAGAGTCTACTTTAACCACTACGAAATGGATCAACCTTATTTTTAGAATTGAAATATAATGTATGCCTCCAGGCTTGTTAAACTCCAGAACTCTATCCATGAGACAGAAATCATGATTGTTGCAGATGGTAACTTATATGGTAGGAGTGTACACTAGTAATATCTTTGCTGTAGGGATATGGAAACTCTTGGAAATATGTACCAAGAGTTTTTTAAATGCACATGCTGACATAGCCAGGGAAATATTTGCAGCATGTTTAGCATAAAACTTGATATCCAGAATTTATGTTTTAGAAACTCTGAAAATTACTATGTAAAATTTTAACCCAATAGAAAAGTGGGCAAAGAATATAACCAGACCATTCAACAAAGGTAGTAAAAAGATGCTTAATCAGGGAAAGTCAACTGCAAAAACAAGTTTTCACTCATCAAATTGATAAAGATTTAAAAGTTTGATACTATCAAGTGCTGGAGAGTGTGTGAGAATATGGATTCTCTTTGATAATTAGTACATCACTTTGGAGGACCAATTGGCAATATTTATTAATATTGAAAATGTGTACACCTTCACATCTTGAGATTTCCACCTCTTAGTGTCTATTGTAGAGAAATATTTACCTATCTACATGAAGAGGTACATTTAAGGATGTTTGTTGCACCACTGTTTGTAAGAGAAAAAACTGGAAGCAACCCAGTTGAGGAATAGCTAACTAGTTTCTAATATAGCCATATCTAGTCTAAGAATACTATATGTTATCTTTGTGGAGATTTGTTATCCTATGTGGAAAGTTCTATTAGCAATCTATTACATTTATATGTATGTAAAACCAACATACAATATAAAGTGGAAGAATACACACAAAAAATTGATATAATTACATGAAGATGCTTGGTTGATTAAATGATGTTGCATTCATGCTACAGGACACATTTCAATCATTTATAATTATTATCCAGCTCTATGTTTAGAGACATGGACTAATGCTCATGACATATTGTTAAATGAACAAAGAGCAACAGCAAACTTGAGGTGGAATGAGATCACATTTCTAATAAAAACATGTATGTGCAGGGAAGTGTAGTTTTGTATGTGTGTGTTTAGTCATAGGAAAATATCTGGAAAAAATAAGAAAATTAATGGTGGATGGTGGAGCTCCTGTCTCTTATACACATCTNTGCTCATGACATATTGTTAAATGAACAAAGAGCAACAGCAAACTTGAGGTGGAATGAGATCACATTTCTAATAAAAACATGTATGTGCAGGGAAGTGTAGTTTTGTATGTGTGTGTTTAGTCATAGGAAAATATCTGGAAAAAATAAGAAAATTAATGGTGGATGGTGGAGCTCTGATTTAAATTTCCCTCTTTATATTAATTTTGTACTGGAAAAATAAAACAAATTCTGTCATGAAAAATTATTATAAAACACACACAAGACAAGGGGAAGAGTTCTCTGTGAAGGATGAGTGCTTCTGAGGGAAGCATGGAGAAAAAATGATAGGAATACATCTAATATTTAATGAAGCTTCATAACAAGTTAGAGGCACTTCCGTAAGTGTAATTTTATTTTCTTCCTGTAATAACGTGTTGAGGTATTAAAATCTCACTTCAAGGAAATGACCTATTTTCCAAATCATGCAGATCCAGCATTAAAATTTAAACTCAGACTCCCTTGGGCTCTAAAGTGATTCTTTGCCATTTCCTCTGCTGTGTCAGTGCACAGCATTTCAGCATTCCTTCCATATTCCTACCCCCTTTTACTTCCATCTCAGCAAACTCACCAGCCATGTTGTTCTGAATCAGGTGTGTGACCTTCTCTGAATTTTTCTCTGGCTCTTGGGGACTGGAGAATGGCTTCCTCAGGCTGGTTGAGGCCGGAGAGATGGGCAAGTCTGAGAGGGAGTATGGGATCCATTGGCCATGAAAAGAGGGAGGGGAGGGAAAAAAAGCATGTGCTGTCCTCTTTAAACTCAATACAACATATATAAATTCAAGGTTAGGAAGTAGAGAAGCCTTGTACAGAGAGAAGAAATATTCTGAAAAGTAAGCTTTTTCTCATCTCCCCAAGTGGAGACTTATATGTCATGAAACCACCCGTAAGGTAAATTACACTTTTCTTCACTAGGACTTTCCCTTGGGTGAGATAACTGGAACAGCAATGCTGAGTCTTGCACTTAGAAGGTAGATGCAGGATAGTGTCCCTTACTCTTCTTTTCTGAAAGTCATTAGAATTCAATTTTGAAAATTTTACTCTTAATTATATCCCACAAAGTTCTGTGAAAGATGTTGACAGTATAGCCAACTCTCAAGTGTGATTATCTTAAATGTTTTGCACCAGTTGAATTGACCTGACCTCAATACTCATCTAAAGGATGTACCTACTTCCAAAACTTACTCTTTCATGCAAATCCAGATTGTCATAGAGTAGTGATGCTTATATGTGGGAGCCCAGCCTGTTGGAATCCATTTAGTTACTTGGGAGAGAGCAGGCAGAAGCTCATTTTAGACTAATAGCTAAAAGTTATAGAATCATGCATATGTTTTGGGGAGGGTGAATTTCAGTGCACAGTTAAGCTATTGCCTACCGTGGTTCTCCTAGAAAAGACTGGACTTCCATCATGGACTGTGTACCAGTTGCCTTTGGATTAGCCTAGCTCAGGACCATGATAAAATGAAATCAAGCATTAAGTGTAGATGTTAGATGAGGTGGAACTTAACTCCAACCTGTCTTGAAAGTCTTCACATCTTCCTGGACTTCTGGGGCTGCTTTTTGCACAATTTTACTCTTCCCATCCTGGAGTTCCAACAGCATGAAGGGACAGTGGCTCTTGGCCCAAGATGGAGAATCTATGCAAAGAGAGTAAGTGGTAGTGAATTTTTAGCTATAAATTTCTAGCTGTAAATTTAACAATGGTCACTGAGATGTTCTATAACTAAAAGCTCTATCTCAGGCTATGGTAGAGACACAAAGATGGATGTATCTTGTCCCTGTGCGAAGGGAGTTCCTAAGTTGTTGGGGATGGCACATACTGCAGACACATTATGAACAGTGCTGGGATGGGGAGGAAGACATGGGCTAGAAGAGGGAAGGGACATGACCCATAATTGGAATTGGACAGGCTGGAAGTCTAGGCAGGCTTCACAGAAGAGATGGTGTCCAAGTTAAGTGTTACATGAGAAGTTTAGATGCTCTGGAAAAGATAATGGGACAGAGTCATTTGACAGGAGCAAAGACATAGAAACTTAAAATGATAGTTAATCCAGACAATTTTAAGTAGTTTCAGCATGACTGGAGTATATAGAATGTGAGAGGCATGAGAATGAGACTCTTTTTAGAGATACTGATGTAAGTCAGAAGTGAGGTGTATTTTTAGTCCAGTTTATTCTTCGTTGACACTTTTCACATGAACCCTCCCAGTTATTAGGTAATGATGACCAGTATGACTTGGAGTTTTATCTCTAGGACCCAGACATTTCCCCCCATTTGTCAGCAGTGACTTCTTACCCCCTCCAGCCTTGGTTGCTTTAAGGTGGATTTGAGAAAAACTTGGTCCTTGGGTGGTCAGAATGGGACAACGTCCAATACCAAACAGGAACTGGTGAGTCTTAATCATCTTGCCCAGGAGGCCTGTGGGGCTCCGGATAAGCACTGGGCAACGCTGTAGCAACATGGCTGCTGTCACCATCTTGAGCCTGAAGTTCTGCATAAGATACGGAAGGGATGAGATTCCACTATGAAGTCCTGGCCAAAAGTCAAGCGTCATTCTTATGTCTGATACTTTGCCTTTAGCTTGTCATCTGATGCTTGCTCCCCTCCCTAGAAATGCCTTTACTGTTATTTCAGGGTAAGAAATTTCCCAATCTTAAAATGTACCAATGGGGCATCCGAGAGGAAGAAACAAGAAACTGATCATTAGATCAAAGGGGTAAAGAAATGAGTTCCCACTGGAGGTGAGAAAGCCTGAATTCTCCTCTCAGACTTGACTACTGACCTACTCTGTGATGGTAAGGATCACTGAAGTATGTTATGTGTGGCAGGATAAGTGTTGACAACCCACCAACCCTTTGATCAACACTTAAGGCTAAGACTCATTCTAAGAATATTGGCCTCAGCTAAATGAAGATTCAACCTGCTAATGTAGACAGATGCCATTGATCAGGGCTCCTGAGGCTTGGCTAGGGGTCTTTCCTGAGCGGGCCCAGTCAGAGAGACAAGCTTGAGGCCACAGGTACCAATTTAAGTAGATTCAGGAAAATAGAATGAAAGGGTACATGTCCCATCAGACTGGTATATTGCTATCTTTGGATTTGCTCCTGGATTTTGGAAAAACACAAATAGAAATGTGGATGAAAACAAGCCAAGCCCCAAGGGATCTGGGAAACATCTATTTGTGAATGAAAGAGGCAGAGGCTAAAACAGATATTCATCGAATATTTTATTCAAATTTATTCAATAAATATTTATTGAATTTAAATAAGTATTTATTGAGTTTATTAAATATTTATTCAATAAATGTTTATTGAATTTTGGAGTAAATTAATGAATGAGCAGGAACTCAGAGGGAAAAGAATATGGAAAGAGTCATAAGAAATGAAAAATTAAGAAAGATAAAAGGTGGAAAGTAATAGAAAACAAAGGTGCAATGGTAGTGATGGAGTTNGTTTATTAAATATTTATTCAATAAATGTTTATTGAATTTTGGAGTAAATTAATGAATGAGCAGGAACTCAGAGGGAAAAGAATATGGAAAGAGTCATAAGAAATGAAAAATTAAGAAAGATAAAAGGTGGAAAGTAATAGAAAACAAAGGTGCAATGGTAGTGATGGAGTTAGAACAATAGAAATTGCAGGAGAGAGAAAGATCCAGGTCAGAAGGAAAGGGGACAAGTAGAGATAAGAACAGGAAGAAGATGACTGATCCAAAAAACAGAGGACAAAAGGATGATGGAAAATAAAGGAGTCAGGGAAAGAGACAGATGAGACAAAGAGAATGAAAGAGAAGACAAAAGAGGAGAGCTAAGGAAAAGTGTATAGGAGAAGGACTGAGTAACAGAGCAGAAGTAGAGTTAGAAACAGATAGACAGAAGGACAGAAAAGGGATATGAGGCAAAAATCAAGAAGCATGCAGAAATATACAAAGACTCAGAAAACTGAGAGCAGGAGAGGAGAGAATCCAGCAGGGACAGAGTCGGTCAGCACAAAGGTAAAGGAGAAATTCTATCAGAGACTGTGGAGATGGAGAAGAACAAAGAATGGTTAGAGGAAGAGGAATTGGCCCTGCATACTGACAAAAATGAGAATGAGACTGAGTGACAGGGTGAAGGGAGTAGAGACAAGATCAAAGGATAGAGACAGAGAGGTGGCTAAGGTGGGTTGGGGGTTGGGATGAGGGAGGAATGAGAGATATAAAAAGAAAAGAAGCTATAGATAGCAAAAGGGAGAAGTAAATTATATGTATCTATATGTAAACCTAATGGTGAAAAATGTTGATAACATTAAGTGGAAGAAAGAAACATTCTACAAAGTGCTAACGGGCAGGTTTTAGGACCCATCATCTACACGATAAAAAGGTTATACTGTTTAGATCTTGCATCATGTTTTTAATTGGTTGTGACTTGTAATCTAATAGTTCAATAAAAACAGAAGTGAGATAATTGCAAAAAAAAGAAAGAAAGAAAAAGGACAGCATCCAGCATCAGAGAGTGAGCCAAAATATGGGACTGGATAATGGGGGAAAGATGGAGGAATGTTTGAAGACCAAGGGCCTGCCACCACCAGGAGAGCTACTGAGTAGACCCCAACAACACCTCTACTATTTAAGGCCTTATATTGTGAGGCACAAGTGAACAGGAGGAGCTCATGCCATGTTGTTATATGGCAATATCCTTCATCTCTTACTGAGCAATCTCCCCCCCTCCTTCTAGATCTTACAGAGCAAATGCCTTCCTCCTAACTCACAAAGCAACCTCTTTCCCTTGTTCAATTGCAGAGTATCCTCCCTCCAACTCTCACAGGCTGTCATAAGAGCATAGGTTGGTGTATGGAGTAGGGTATATGGATATTGAAATTGGGAAAGGCCAAGTGGTATTGAAAAGACTAAATGAAACTCATGTTAAGATTTTGGGAAAATTTCTAAAAGAAAATGTTAGCTTTTCTTATTTCAGTTCCAGATCTCTAACTCCTTGTTGGACATACTTGGAAAGTTACTTCCCCTCTTTGGGTCTCAGCTTTCATCAGTAGTCAAATTTAAGATATTTATATCTACCTCATATGGTAGGTAATGAATTGAATTTGATACCTCCCTCATATCTGGATATATGAGTTTCCCTTCTCCTGCCTGCCTGCAAAGGCTAAAGTGCTTGGGGCTGAGCCTGCAGACCACAGATAAGGCTCTCAGAGTTTATCACATTTTGGGTCTGACCACTCCCCAAGCTGAGACTAGGGTGTGGGGGAGAAAAGGAGTTCCTTTCTAGAATCATGTCTGTGCATCTGGCTGGGGCTGCCCTGGCTACTGGTGGTGAGGGGGGTTGAATGGCCAAGGGAGAGGCAGGCAAAAGAGATGATCAAGTCCCAGGCTCCTGCAAATTCCTTTCCCCAACATTAACGACAATAATGACCACTTTAGGGTATGTAATGTGAAGAAAATACCCCAATATTGAAAGCAAAGTTCAGCCTTACCTTGGGATGATGGTGAATCCCACCCTCAGAATAAAAGCAAAAGTTCACTATACACATCACTTCTAACAGGATTTTAGCCATGATATATACTCAAGACCTGGGAAATATAGGCTACTTCTTGGAATTTGTTGAATTATCAAGCTCTTTCAAGCTTCAGTTCATTTCTCTGTTCTGAAACTCCTTTCCTGGAATTTGTCCTGTCTCACTCTGCCTGCCCATCTTTATGACCCATAATCTTGTAGTGTAGTTACCTTGGGCTCTGTTTCCTTTCTATCTTACTACCTATCCTGGGACTGGAGTGAGTAAAATTGAATCAAAGAAGTATTTTAGGCAATTAAGGGTATTAAGAGCACAGCCTGCTAGACTACTTGCATTTGAATCCTTGCTGTACTACTCACTAGCCCTGGGGTATTAGTAAAGTCATGCTTAAGCTCTACATCTTATAGCTTTAAAATGTAGATAATAACAAGAATACTCAAATTCACAGGGGTGTTGTGAAGATGCAGTAAAATAATCTATATAAATTATATAGAAGAGTACCTATCCAACAGTAAATACTAAAAAAGTGTTATCTGTTTTTTTTGCAGGTATGGTTAAGTGTTTATTGGTGATCAGGCTGGGCAGGGCCCATGCTGGGAGAGCAAGGCCTGCACCAGCACACCAGGCTAGTCCTGGCCTTCAGGGCAGTGCTGGGGGCTCAAGCCTGAGCTCTCCAAGCCAGGGGTCTGGTCAGGCAACTCACAGCAGAAAAAAAAAAAACATGAAAAGGAAGGATGGTCTGGTTGGCTTTAGAGAAGAAATGATAATATCAGGGGGTGACTTCACTGAAGAATAGGGTGCTGTAGAGTTTAGAGATCTTAGATTAGAGATCCTAGATCCTAGATTCCACATTTTCTGTATAGGGAAAGGGAAGGTATAGCCAAGGGAATTAACATCATAAATAGACCAGACCAGGTCTGGAAAGCTGGCTCTTGTCTCAATCCTGATTCTTGTCCTTTTTCTGTTACAATTTACTATATGAAATTGAACTCTGCACTTTTCTTCTCTGGGCCTCAGTTTCTACACAGACATTGGACTAGATAAGTCCATAGATTCCATCTGATTCTAACAGTCAAACACTCTCTGAGTTCTCACTGTGTCAGACCCCTTTGTAAATGCTTCACATACATTGACTTATTTAATCCTCATGACAATCCTGTCAGGTATAAACCAATATCAACTTTATTTCAAAGGTGAGGAACTGAGGCCCCAAAAGATTAAGTAACCTGTCCATGTCACAGAGCTACTAAGTAGTAGAACCAGGATTTGAACCTAGTCAATCTGGTTCCAGGGGGCTTCCCAGGTGGTTCATTGGTAAAGAATCTGCCTGCTAATGCAGGAGATGCAAGAGATGTGGGTTTGATCCCTGGGTTGGGAAAATCCCCGGGGGAAGGAAATGGAAACGAATTCCAGTTTTTCTTGCCTGGAAAATTCCATGGACAGAGGAGCCTGGTGGGGTACTCTGTACAATCACAAAAAGTTGGACATGACTGAGCATGTGCATGCACACACACACACACACAGTCTGGTTCCAGAGCCTACTAACTTAACCACTATGGATCTATGATTCAACTATTACTACATAATTTCCTGACTGAGAGCCTGACTCCACACATTAATCCACTCTCCTATTAATCCAGGTCCTTTTCCAGGACGTTTGATTTTAAGCTGTAACCAATGCTTTTATCATAGGAACAGATTTCTAACTGAAGTGGAATTACAGACACTGATGAACATTCATTCATTCATTCTATCATTTAACAACTTAAGCACCAATCTTTGCTGGGGTCTTCTTAGAACAATGCTTTCACTCAAAGTGATAATGGTGAAATTTTGGACTAAGTTATACAGCATTACTAGATTTTCCCTACACCGTAAAATCCTCTCTTGTGTCAGCAGCCAATGTACAGTACCAGAGATCAGAAGGGCTAACCATAACTCTACCCCAGCAGAGAGCCAGAAACCATTCATTACTGTTTTCCTTGACCCTTCTGTCCCCTTTGCAGCCTGCTTTGAAAGAATCAGTTAAGTCTGGAAAGGATCTGGTCACTTTTCTTCAAGAATTGAAAGCATCAGGCTTTAATTTGCTTCCTAGCACCCTCTCCCCATCACAGAAGAAGCATTGAGAATTTTAGATTCCTGGAATCAGAATAGGAAATTCTTAGAAACAGAAAAATTTAGAAGACCACAAAATCAAACTTAGATGAAGTTGTGGGAATCATAGGGCAAACTCTCTTTTACAAAGGGTGAATGATTTGCCTCACAAATTAAGGTGAGAAAACATATCTATTGACTTTCAGCATAGGGCCCTTTTAGTGACACAGAATTCCTCTCCCGCCATCTCCCTTTATTTCTAGTAATTATTCATCTCTCAAATCCTTCAAATCTCTCCCTTCAATTCATTATTCTCATCACATCACATTAACTCTGTTTTCTCTCCCTACCTCTCGCCCTCTAAACTTTGATCCATTGGGCTCTGCTGTCTGCCAAGCAAGAAGGAGCCAGAGTAAAGGAAAAATAAGAGAAAACTAGAGTGTCAGAGAGTGATGAAGTAAAGTGAGTGATCTTGTAAACAAACAAAGAAGAGGAAACAAGAGGGAAAAAAGACAAAGGGAAGCTGAAAACAGGGAAAGACAGGAAGAGACATCGGGTGCTGGAAAGAAAATGACAAAGGGATAGGTTCTAAGAAACAAACCCAGATCTAGTCAGGTCAGAAAGTCAGCCTATACAGCCATGAGGTGGGCAAGCAAACCAAGAAAGAAGGCACCACGCTGAAAGCAACACTTACCTGTTGCCCTGCACTGAGGACGAACGAACGACAGGTTGGGTGCTGTGAGTCAGGACATGGTATTTATCCCTTCTCCCTTGGCTCAGCTCCACCCACCCCGCCTTCTGGTGGCCTGGCCCTGCATTGGCCCCAAAGGTATCTCAGGCCCTTGTTAGAGATAAAACTCAATGTAGTCCCCTCTTGCCTCCCCCCTCACCCAGTACCAGCTATCCCCTCTTTATTTTCTTTCTCTTCTCCCTCTGCAGTAGTAAAATGAGTTTGCTGGCTTTGGAATTAAACCGTCCCTATATGGCTAGGGCACCTTGAGCAAAACCATCCCTCTGACACTTGATTTCCTCAACTATTAAAGGAGGGCAATAAAATTCCAAAGCAACTGTAGTACAAGAAGGAGGGGCTCTGTAACAGTCAGCTTCCATAGGTGATATCTAGGTCATTGGACCAATTCAATAACATCATGTACAGAAAACACAACACAGTGCCTGGTCCCAAGAAATGACAGCTAATGTTGATTGAATGCTTACTATGCACCAAGACTTTGTTAAGTGTTTTTGTTGTTGTTTTTATTTTACATGGGTTAATTTAGCCCATCCTCATAAGGACCTTGGGGCTTCCTTGGTGGTTCAGCTGGTAAAGAATTTGCCTGCCAGTGCAGAAGATGCAAGAGATGCAGGTTCAATACCTGGGTTGAGAAGATCCTCTGGAGGAAGAAATAGCAACCTGCTTCAGCATTCTTGCCTGGAGAATTCCATGGACAGAGGAGACTGGTGGCCTACAGTCCATGGGGTCACAAATAGTCAGACATGACTGAGCATGTATGCATACACAGACATGTAAGGGCCTTAGGAGATAGGTACTATTATCCCCATGTTACAGATGAAGAAACTAGGGCTCAGAGAGGTGAGATAACAGACAATTGCCGAGCTACTAAGTTCAGGGCCCAATTATGAACTCAGGCAGTCTAGTTCCATAACTCATACTCTTTAAGCACTATTCTCCTTTATAGGATATACAGTTAAAAATGTGAAGTTTTCTATTTCCTCTTTTTACTACACTCTCCTTATCACTTTGTAATTTTCTTCTCTTCACTATCTTCTCATTTTCCTCTCAATCCTAAGGGCAGCAAGACTGTGTCATAACCAGGCAATTTTATCTGTGGGGCAGATTATCATCATTAATGTAATATTTACACAAACTGGACCATACTCAATATCAGTTCAGTTCAGTTCAGTTCAGTCGCTCAGTCGTGTCCGACTCTTTGCGACCCATGAATTGCAGCACGCCAGGCCTCCCTGTCCATCACCATCTCCCGGAGTTCACTCAGACTCACGTCCATCGAATCCGTGATGCCATCCAGCCATCTCATCCTCGGTCGTCCCCTTCTCCTACCGCCCCCAATCCCCCCCAGCATCAGAGTCTTTTCCAATGAGTCAACCCTTCGCATGAGGTGGCCAAAGTACTGGAGTTTCAGCTTTAGCATCATTCGTTCCAAAGAAATCCCAGGGTTGATCTCCTTCAGAATGGACTGGTTGGATCTCCTTGCAGTCCAAGGGACTCTCAAGAGTCTTCTCCAACACCACAGTTCAAAAGCATCGATTCTTCGGCGCTCAGCTTTCTTCACAGTCCAACTTTCACATCCATACATGACCACAGGAAAAACCATAGCCTTGACTAGGCGGACCTTAGTCGGCAAAGTAATGTCTCTGCTTTTGAATATACTATCCAGGTTGGTCATAACTTT